>VZRF01014225.1:422069-679275 GCA_013396875.1 Vireo altiloquus | reverse complement strand
AAAAAAAAAAAAAATCCAAGTGTAGTTAAGTGTAAGGACCAGTGTGACAATCAGACGATTTAAACCACAATTCTCTGTTACCCCCTGTCTAACTTTATTCACCAGTATCATATACTGCCCAGGAACAATTATATCACTCAGCAGTGAAAAACTCTTCACACTGGAACTTCTGTCTTTGCCACCACAAGTGCAGCAGGAACATCAGTGATTTCTGACTCTGGCTTAACTCACAGAATCCCAAAATTTAGTACTTTGGAAAAGACCTCTGAAATTGAGTCCAACCTATGACCTAACACAACCTTGTCAACCAGACCATCGTGCTGAGTGCCACGTCCAGCCTTTTCTTAAACACCTCCCAGGATAATGACTCTATCACCTCCCTGGGCAGCCCACTCCAATGCCTAATCACCCTTTCTGTGAAGAACCTCTTCCTAATATCCAACCTAAACCTCTCTTGGCACAGTTTAGGACTGTATCCTCTTGCCCTGTAATTGGTTACCCTGAAGAGGCTGACCCCCACCTGGCTACACCCTCCTTTCGGGCAATTGCAGAGAGTGATATGGTCACCCCTGAGCCTCCTCTTTTCCAGACTAAACAACTCCAGCTCCCCCAGCTTCTCTTCACCAACTGTGCACTCCAGGCCCTTCATCAGTTTAGTTTCCCTTCTCTGAATTGTTCACCTTCAGATTATTCAAGTTAAAAAGTCCTCCACGATTGTCTTGGCAACCACACAGCTAGAAACTCACATTCCCTTTGCAGTTACACCTTTCAGTTTAAATAGCTTATCAATGCCTTTGTCTTTGGAAGAAGCGTTGTCTGACTGCAACAAGCCAATTTATAACCAAAAAGGCTGAATGCCTTTTGATTTTTCATAATAATAAATTCCTTTCAATTGAAAAGACAGTCTTCTTCGGCAAATTAAATCCTCCCAAGGAAGTCTTTTCTCTTCCCTGCTGTTCACCAGGAGGGTGCTAAATTTGTTAGCTGGACATTTCTATAGGAAGCACTGCTAATCTCCACCTTCTAAAAACTTTAAAAAACATAAAATGACAACCTCTTAAATTGCAGCCAAACTTACTGCAAGGGAATGAAACAGCCAATAAATAAATAAATAAATAAAAATAAAAAATAGAAAAACATTTTAGAATTAGATTACAAAATGAAAATAACCTGAAGCTGTATGTCTTCACACTAAAACAAAATATGTTTGATTTTAAAAACTGTATTGTTACCATCTTAGTGATAATGAACTTCCCACTTGTAACCGTCCTACTCTTTTTTTCAAACACATAACTTCTCATGAGCAGTTTGGGGAAGATGTCATCCCATACAATATTGTCATAGTGTACCATTACCTAATTAAAAGCTTCATTAACACATCAATAGAACAATGTTAGCTTGTTTAGGAAACCGATTTAAGATGTCTGAAATTGTTGCCAATCAATGGTAGCACCGTTAAAGTCAGTGCTAAATTTTGAATTCTGTAAGTTAAATCCAAAGACAGCGTGGAGAAATATAATGAATAAGGGTTATTATAGACACCTGCAGAAGTAAAAATAGTATGTAACCTCTTCAACCACAGACTGCCAGAATATTTCTCTTCATCATTCTGCACCACAGAACCCAATCATACTTATCCCCATTAACTTTCCTAGCCTTGGCATTTTTAACAGGAATTATTTTCTTCTTCCAAGGGGAAACACTATTCCCCCCATTTTAGTAAATTCCCCCCTTTTCCAAGTAAAAGCCAACAAGCCCAATGTTTCAGAACAAGGAAACCATGAGGAACCAAACTATACAAATATGCTGCCCATCCTCTCAAGATGCATCTGTGAATTCACTTTTGACAGAGCTGATTTTTTGTCTCTCTGTGCTGTCCTTATACAGAGCAGTATTTGTTACATGTGAAGACCACAGTATGTCAGGGCCTGTCGGCCCCAGTCTCTGCTCCTGGCCCAGTGATCTTCCTTCTCAGTGTCTCTTGTCAGGAAAAAACAAAGCAAGACTTCTTTTCTGCTGCTTGAAGGAATGTTTATTGTTTCTTATCTAAGTTTCAGGAACACAGCCTCTGCTGCTGCTTCCAGGAGCACAATGGATACTGCTGCTCAGAGCAGGTGGCATTTATACCTTTATCACTCAATTAACAATCGTTGCGTATTCTATTTTGCCTTTAAAACCAGTAAGTATCAGTTTTATTAACATGCCTCTTCTACACTCGGTTCCTTCTACCAATTACTAAATCACAGGAACTTAGGTCAGAGAAGAAAGGAAGAAGAAGGAGAAGAAGAAGAAAAACAAGGAGAAGCCGACACCCTGGATTCTCCATGTTGCCTCTATATTCATGATAAGAGCAAAATCTCAAACTACAAATGAACACTCTGTGGTACACTAAACAAAAATCTTTTCATTTCTTTGGTGGTCTCAGCTCATCCAGAAGTGGGGGGAGATGCTCCCACAGACTTAGTTCGAAGGTTAAGCTATTTTGGGGAGCTCTAGGGATAAAATGAATCCCCACAGGGTCAGGAGAAGTTTTCCAGCTTTTCCTGGACTCCAACAACATTATAGCACTAACCTAATTTAGGCTTCTATAACGCCAGGCAAACAGTGGTCTCCCCATTACCATCTTAGCACTGGTAGATTTATGCCTTAAGACCTAAGAGCAGGCTCTAAATCAGCTCTGCTTCCATACCACCTGTACTTAGCAATTGCGTTCAATGTTGCTTGTTAAATCATCTGAAGCCATTTTGATTACAAATTATTATATGGTGTAATGCTAGACCAGAGCATATTGTCTGTACAGTGCAGCATGTCTGTGAACACCTCGTGAACAGCAGGAAAGCTGGAAAACTACAGAAACAAAATCCCCACACATGTGCACTGAACTTGGATGGTCTTGTTTCTATTAGTACAAAACCCAGAGTAACAGAAAATCAGCATGAGAACACAAAATCCTTTGAGAGTTAAAAAAAAAAAAAAAAAAAAAATTCCAAAGGAAAAATGCTATAGCTTTAAAGATAGAATATGGCATATGAGCTGGGCCTCCAAGTGCAGCATGTAGGCACACAAGTAAAGGGCAATTGTCAAAACCCTGACATCAAAGTAGGGAAAGGAAACCAGAAATACTATGTTTAGAAATGCCATTGATACAATCTCCATATCAATTTTACATACAGTTTAAGACATGCCACACAAGTTTAGAAAGAAAAAAACAGCTACATACAATGACAAAACCCAATATGGGACGTGCAGAAAGGAATCATGTTTCTTGTAGTGTGTAACTTAAGAAAACTTAATTATTATACAATGAGTCCTAGAGTATCTTATTTCTTCAGACTTATGAACCCAGTTCTGTCACACTTTTTACCAAACCTTCATCATCCTTTCCCACAATTAAAAAAAGCTTTGAAAGAACAATGAATATTTTCTGCTCTCTAGGAAGTACATAGATTATGTCTATAGAAGAGCCAGCCATGATTTTGGCGTGATCTGATGATGTGTTTGAAACACAGGATAACAGCAATTTTGAAGGAGCAGACCTGTGCAAAGTAAAATAGAGAGAAAGTAAGAGTGGTCTGAAATGCAGCTGTTAAGGGTTCAGCTTGGAAGTTTTAGTCTTGCACCTGGTTCAGCTGCAAGCCACTTAAAAAAAGGCAGAGCTGCTTTCGGCCTTTTTATTTCCATTGAGAAGGAAAGAGATTGCCACATGTAATGACAACAGTATTAATTGCAGTGAAGTAAGAAGAAAAGCTCAAACAGAAGAGTATAAAAAAATATGGTGGTGATGTGGCTGAACTGGCAACTTGTTTTATCAACAGACTACACTGACTGATAGCTAAAGAACACACTAGAAGTAAAACAAACAAGCAGGGAGCAGCAAACTCTTACATTCTTTTTTTTGTAGCCACCATACCAGTCTTAACAACAGTTCAGAGCAAAGCTCTGGGGAGCTTTGAAGCTCAGGGAAGCATAACCTGAAGAAGCCACACACCACATTCATGCTGAGTACTTGGCACAAGGCTCCTCTCTACATTCAGGTAAGGGTACCAGTGTTTGCAGGGTTTAAGACAGGTCAGAGAACAGGAGGAGCTGAGGATCTGTCATGATGCCTATGCTTTGAGGGAGGCATATGCGAAGGCCTGACAAACAGCAGGGTCACTGAAGGGCAGCTCTGCTGGTGCTTCTGGAGTATGTGTGGGAATATCCTCTCTGCTCTTCTGAAAGGAATCCCTCTCCCTTACCTGAACCAAATGCAGCAAATCAGGAATCCACTATTTATAATGCCAACCGGAACAGAAGTACATCTGAAACACATCCTTGACTTTACTATTATTTCTTTTAAACTCAAAAAAATTTTTTTTCCCCAGGAGACAGCATACTAGAATGTTGAAAGATTACCAAATTATTCACTGACAATTAAGTGTGGGAATTTCTAAACTACTCAGCGTGTACAACAACTGATACCGACCAAAGAGGACTTGAATCTGTTTTTGGGCTTGACTTGGGTTTTGTTTGTTAAATCTCACCTGGTACTTGTTAAACTACCAAACCTTTATACACATGCACATACACTTACAGAAATTCTTGTTGAGTGTGGGTCACTGATCTGCTTTATGCAGACTAGCCAGTTATCTTGGGCACAAGGGGAACTGCCTGTGACACTGTTCAAGGTTAATATTCCAAATGATAAGATCAGGTTCTAATTTATGTGATAAACTTGACAATTACTGAAAGGTCTTCAGTATATGTTTTTAAAAGTACAAATTTGACCATCCTTCAAAGTATTCCTGTTCTGGTATCACAGACAGATTTCCCCCACCGACGACATAACAACTGACTGCACACAGTCACTTCACTGTTACATAGAACAAAATTCTGTTAAACTTAAATGCCCCACAGTGGAAGTAACAGATGTCAGATGAATTTTAGAAGAAAAGTCTCAAACATTAAGTGAACTATAATATCTATCCTGTACATGAGTTTGTTTGATCTTCCACAAATACTCTGGTTTTTTCCCATGATCAAAAAATACATCCACATGCACTGAAAACATGTCCTTGCTTTCAAACAAATGATTTTTACTCAGTTACAACAATTTTCTGTATTTCCAAATCACGTCACAATTTGATACATAATGAGCACCAAACCAGATTATTCCATTATAGATCTTACATAATTCCTTGTACCTTCACTTTATTAAAAATTAAATTATGTGATTATTCTAAATACGAAGACAGGAAGGTTAATCAGACAGACAGCTTCAAAAGTGAAGGTTTGCACTTCAGGGACAGTAAGTGCATTATTGCTTTAACAAGCAAAGTAATACATTAAATGTACTTTAACATACCAATCATACTTTAAAAAAAAATACATATAAAATGTCATATTTTGAGAGCCCAGCCCAATAAATTAGAAAATAAATTAAAGCTCTAGGAATAATCTGCCCACTCTTTTTTTTTATTTTTGAGCAAGCTAATTGCGATAAAACCAATAAACCAAATTGCAAACAGAGTTTAATGTTGAAAACAATCTGATATTTTCATTCCATTTTTGTTTGATATCTCAAATTTTGCTGTTTCAAGGTCTACACCTCTTAACTTTCCTTGTTCTAAAGGGAGGAAGTGTGAGAACAACCTGGCTTGCTGTTATGTGACTTACTCCTTTCCTATTGAGGACGATGAATAACTGACGAGAATGCTTATGTTACACAGTTAAACAAATGTCTCCACGAGGCAAAGATATTACCAGACATTTAATACTGGAGCTGCCACCACAGCCTCACAGGAGGCAAAATAATTCCAAAGGCATTCCACTTCATCAACATAGGGAGTCCAGCGAAGCGCTGGAGGCACACCAGCACAGCGAGTGTATGAGAATTGAGATCCTGCTGCTGTGGCCACTAGCCCAACCTAAGAAATCATCCATGTGGTTGTTAGGATCTACTGCTGCTTCCAGGGACAATTCTGCACTGTGCAACATATCCTCACGTTCTCTAGGGGATCACTAGAGCATCAAGTACCTGAGACTTTCTTAAGCACACTTTGGCTAAAATATTTATATGCAAAAAACCTGGGTCTTAGAAGAGAGCGCAACAGTAATTGCCAAGATGTATGCAATAGAAACAGGATGTCCCACTTCTTACAGAAATATGCATTCATCACACTTAAATGAAATGTCATCTATGTGGATGATAGATGAATCTTTTTCTAAACAATAATTAGCAACACATTCCAGTGACTTTCTAGATGTGCAATGCATTTCCATGTGAGAAATGTAAAAAGAAGCCATTCAGAGAAGTTTAAGTCAGCTGTCACTTCAATTTTCAGGACTACAGTATACCAAAGATAATTTTCTTAGATTTCCGAGTGAAGTATCAATTTAACTTCATTTTCAGGAACACACATCTGCTGAGCAAATATATTTAAGAGAGATGAGTATTGTTATCAATGGTGGTGTCTATTATCAGCAATGATGCAGTCAACTAAAGACCAACATATTCAATTCAGAAAAGAAACCATGGTTTTGAGTATATTATGTAACATGCACCTGATTTTCAAAATGCTGTACTGTTTTCAATGTTTGGCCTTCTTTTGAAAAAAGTTTAGTAGAAAAGAATATTGAAAGTCTGAGGGGTTTACAGTACTGTAACACAGAACAGGTAGGATCTCAGTAAACAGGCATCTTTCTGCCTTGACTTGTTAGGTACAAGACAGGTTGAAAGGATTTTTTTCAACTGCTCCACAATTCAAAATGTAAATTCTAGCTGTTGTTGCATTTCTGTTGCTCAGAGCATTTTCATTAGGAGTAAAGTTTATAAACCTGCCAAGCAGTTTCTAGGACTCCTATGAAGCCAAATGAAGTAATATTCAAAGCACTAGCATCATATGCTTTCTAGCCTCTTCAGTTAATTTATTACTGTTTACCAATATCATTCATTTCTTCATGTTTAGTGTTGAAAGGGCTCTGCTGTCTTCCATGGTCAGCAATCTTATGCAAGCTGCTAAGACAGAATCAGGACTTTGATCCCTTCTTCGACCAAATTTGCTATGTAATTACAGAGGGCATACATTTTACTTATACAACATTATTTTAATGGTCTTCAGATTACTTTTATTTTACTTTGTTCCTTAACATTCAAAGACACATTAACAACTTTCCTAACTCTACATGGTTTCAGTCTGTTAAAAATGAAGACCTAGCATTGATTAAAACTTAAACTTGAAAACAAAAAAGTATAATTTGTCAGTAAGAAAAGCTGACATTTGAATCCTACAAATATACAAGTTTTCCCATCTCTTTTTGAGTACAGTTCTGTGGCAAGCAAAAATTAATTCAGTAGTCAGGCTTCAGCCTCCTCCAGCAAACACATTCACAAAAAGCATTTTCATGACTAAATCTTTACTTCACTGAAATCAAAAGGGGCAGTACAGTTTCAAGCAAGACTTATTCTATATGACCAAGAAAAACAGATATCTAACAGATGAAATTTCTGCCTGACAGTACATATAAGGTTGTACCAGCACTATCTCTAACTCAGTCAGAGTAAAGTTAGTTAGAAATCTTAGCTCTTTTTTACTCAGCATTCATTTCACAATGATTGTCTTGCCATTACACAAACTTTCCACTTATTCTTACAAAAAATTCGTATAAATTTGCAGTTTCATTAGTTTCAGGAGAAAAAAGTATATTTGATTTACATTTATTTGCATAATACCAATTAAATTACATACCTGATGAAATGTAGAAATTCTAAACCACTTCAAATTTTCACGTGGATTGTTCCAAAGACTATTAACAAATACTAATGGCTTCAAATGGCACTTGAAACCAGTGTCATTAAAGGGTATGAAACATTGCTAATGTTGATCCTTTGTACACTTTGAACAACAATCTTTGCCAATAAGCAGGGACATTTAAATAATTTACTACTTCTTCCATGGAAATTAATCATATCTTGAAAAAACTAAACTCAGAACTAAGCACACAAACCCCTCTGATGATGACGAAAAATGAAACAATACAAATCAGTAGAAGTTTTAAGGAAAAAAATTGCAAGCATCTTTCATTTGCACAGCTTCAGGTGATTCACACCACATGCCTGGGGAAAAAAAAAAACAACAAACCAACCGAAAAGAAACCTCTTAGACACTGCCTTCTTGATGGAAACAACAAAGAAGTAACTAATCTGCAAGTACACTTTTAAGTTCCCCTATCCACTTATATGCAAGAGTGTGCAGCAGCATAGCAGACGGCTATCAGGGAAATGAAGCTGAGTGCAAACTGGGTGTAGATATTTGAGAAGTCACTTATGTCTTTCACAAGATTTTTGAGAGTTTCCCATACTGAAACCTACAGAAGCTGGTCATACAAATAAATTCAAGAATCTGGGCTTTAATGACTATCTGACACATTATCTGTAGATAATGCTAATTGTTAAGAGGGGTAGCAATAGGGCAGGGAATATTTGAACTTCTGAAAAAATCCTCATTACCAGCTGTCTTTGCTGTGGGCTGGTAAAGAAGCCCACCTTGATACCCTGGGTACCCTCAGAGAGCTCAGCACTTGCAGGCAATGGGAAGCTCCTCAAACATCCTCTCAAGCCTTGAGCAGAGAGGTTCTTTTAGAGGGAAAACTGGGGAAGGAGAAGCCTAGGAACAGCTACAAATAATTACCAAAGTGGTAACTAGTTTAAGCAAACACTTCTCTGTTTAAGACCTTCTAAGTCAGTGTTGTATTATTTAAAAAATAAATTTTGCATCAGTAAAACCAAATCCTGAAAGCAAAAGGAGGGAAAGAAAATTCTGGATTTTTAAATAAGACATGCTATGATATACTGTGAGAATAAACATAATAAAAGCAGATGTGTTTTCTGAGCTTTGGACACTCTTCAGCTAATGAAGTTATGCTAGATTTAAAAAAAAAAAATCCACTTGTATGTATGAGTTTAGTCTTTACCCTGTTATTATGATTACAAAACTCCAATAATTACACATGATCATCCATGATCAGAAAAAGCAACAGAAAATCATGTATGCCCACATGAAATGGTAGAGGCAGGCAGATTAAACAGATGCAGTTTAACTAAGAAAAGTTTGGTCTCTGAGGACAGATGAAAACATGGTGAGGAGGAAATGGGATCTAAATGAAAACTATTATTCCTGAGAGTGAGCCTTGACAGAGGCACCCCTCATTCCTCACACCCACAGACATGATTCCCTCTCAACTGGCTTCTCTCAATGTTGGTGACTTTGTAAAAGTGTTTCTAGATCACCCCCAGGAAATTCAAGGAAAATGGAAAAAGCCTAGGGCTGACGAGCTAGTACTTTACCTACTGCATTTTATCTCCATGTAGAAGTGACAGGATCTGAGGCATCAGTAGCTGGTTATCTCCATTTGACCCAATTAATATCCAGCACTGCAAACAGCTCCAGGAAAAAAAAAACCAAACCAAAAAAACCAAAAAAAACCCCAAACCAAAAAACAACCCAGAAAAAACCTGCCTTTATTCTTCCAAACTATTATTCTGCAACAGAAATTACAGACCGCAGAAGTAGAGAGGCGAACTGAAAAGTTTTGTTTCTTGCCTTACAGTAAACTGCAAGTTGAATAAAAGATGCAGAACTGTTTCTAAGTAAACAAGTTGACAGAGGAAAGGTCAGATCACTAAAGAATAAACCTGCCGAGATTCTTTCCTGTCACTGAGATTCAGCAGAGAGCTTTATATCTTGGGACTACAGGAATACACAATCACAGACAGAAACTCTGTCAAGAACAAACTCAAGAGGTAAAGAGGAGACAGTTACCAATTTTGCTCATTACTTTTATTTATTATTTTAAAATACATGGAATATTTAATTCTGCCACAATACAACATCTACATGTATGGGGAAAATAGTCAAAATTTACTCTCATTACTTTGGCTAATGTTCATATCATTTTTCTATGCGCCATTCCTGTTTAGATTTTGGTTTTGACTTTGAAAATAATTATATAAAAACCTGTCCTGAGCATGATGCTAAATATTTACTCAGAGTGACAAAACTTTTAGTTTTCACACCAACAAAATATAAGCAGATTTGTCCAAAAGCCCTATTTATTCTTCTTCTAAGTCCTGATACTTTACATACAAAGAGACAAAGTTACCTGAGGTAAATACCATTTACTAGGCAAAAAGGTGCATACACCCCATCACATTATTTATGTTGGGGTTACACGAAAAACATAGTTATACAAAGAAGCCTAGGAACACTTAGAGATTTCTTTTAAGATTAAAACCAGGAATGTTCATCCTCCATGCCACATCTATCTGAAGCCCAGCTGCTGGGGAGGAGGAGAGAAGAAGCATGATGAGACCATGGCAGCCTTGTTTTGCCCTTCACCCCACAGAGAGGGGGATCAGGTTATCCACCCCTTTAATTCCTCTGCTTCCTATAGCAACACTTCTAGGGATGGAGCAGAGAAGGAAGAATGGATGAGGAAGGAACCAAACTGTTTATGGCTGGATTAAATTGCACAGAAGGAAGATGGGAAAATATGAGGTGATGGCCCTCTGCCTACTATTCCCCATCACTTAATGTGCTTAAGGATCTGCAGCTGATCACTGGGAGGGACACTCACAGGCAAGGCACTGACAACAGAACTATTGCTCCATTTAATTTCAAATGGCAAATAAGGCAGGCAGGAAACAATCTCACCAGTTATTCACAAAGGTGAATAATGAGAGCCATGTAGTCTTCTGGTGAATGTCTTACAGATTAAAGATGATGATTTCTTTGAAGAAAGATAGCAGAGGGGTTGTGCTCTTCCTTTTACTGAAGGTATTTGGATAATTGGTCTTTTCCAGCAATTAACCCAGAACTGTCCTATTTTTCAATTAGACAAGAATCCCATTTGCATGTTCTCAAAGACAACAGGATATTCTGCTTCCTGTGGCTTTTAAATGGTGCAAAGGTAACCTTAGATGTCCCTGAAAAAATATTTCTTTCACTTGCACTTTCAAGTAAGTTGCCAGAACTTCCCTGCAACAGAACAAGGTAAAAAAATGTGTCAGACACAGGAGAAGAGATGATTGCAATCTCGAGTCTTGCACTGAATTTAATTTCCTGTCACAGCCGCATAAGGGTATTGGGATGAGGGTGCAAAGGTTTAAAGTTAAGTGAAACAAATTCTGTCCATATCCAGGTTTTGCTTATAAATATGTGCATATAAATCCTTATATTTTATACCTAAAATTCATGATTTCAAATGCAGTAGCTTTTTTTGACAAAAAGAAATTCTGTGTATGTTCCTCAAATAGTATTTTCAGATCACAGAACATTTAAATTATGCTTAGCCCTCCGAAAACCTAGAGCAACTCTAACTCCATAATGTTTTTTCTTGTGATTGCAGTGAACTAAATCATGTCCTTTAAAATCTTCCTCCTCTAAACAGCACATTTGAAATACACTTCACAGAAGGGTGAATCAAATAAAATTCTCCTGCCTTCCCTTTGCTAAGATTTTGAAAAATATCACTTTCCTGGGGAGATCCAGGAGCCACTTGAACTTACCTCACTACAGTATTTGCATTCAAGATACTCTTGTATTCTATTCTAAATAGAATGTGAGTAAGAGACCTGGAGCTATACAAGAATTTCTCCTTTTTCCCTTTTTCAATCTCATTAGCACTGCCTTCACCATCTCTCAGAGGGGCTACCCTAGTTCTCTCAGGTTGGCTTCAACTCTTCTCCTTCTCACAATGCTTCACTTTGAGCGAGACAATTAACAATAGTAGTTATTCATTGCATTATAAAATAACTGGTCATGTCACATTTAAACGTGTTGTTTGATTTCCCCATGATGCAAAATTACTGGATAAATGGGAGGGAAAAAGGGAGGCATCACTGCTGAATTGTGATGCATGTGTTAAAAAATCCCCAGGATTGTTAAGGCCCAACAGGTTTTCTTTCTGCTGAACTGGGACCTATTTAAAGCAAAATGATACATTTAAAATGATTTCCTAGTGGATTCGATTAGAGAAATAAATTAATGACTGCTATTAAATAAAACATTTTGGCACTGAATATTATGGTAACTTGATTTGCATAATTTAACAGTTGCAGGGACTTAGGGAAATAACAATGTAAATGAGTGCTGAAAGTGTGCAGTAATGAAAAAGCAGATTTTGCCATGCATATGACTCTCCCCCATGATTTTATTTTAAGGCAATCTTCTCATTTCTTAATTACATTTTTAAATAAAGGTTAAAACAATTTGTTGTCGACATCTCTGTTGTCACTTCATTCTGGTGTAGCTACAGATATTTACAAGCTTCTCTTCCCAATTCTTTTCCATAAAAGTTAAGTTCTGAATATACAAAACAGAAAGAAATCCTCAAAGATGACAAAATAAAAATAAACCAAGCAACCCCCCTCCACCATTACTAAAAAACAATGAAATAGCATTTTACTGTTTCCTATCAGCTAAACCCTGAGGAAAAGAGATTTCATATAATTAGGAAAGCATTCATTCAAATAATAGTAATAGCAAAATAAAATGGTTTACTTCAATATTTAATAAATAATTAAAAGAGTTGGATTTCAATTGCAGTTCACAAATCTCACAAATTTCAACTGCAGTTCAAAAAATTGTCGTAATAAAATGCATAGATCAATACTTCTGTGGTAATCCACACTGTGATTTTAAATTTTTTCATGTTCACAGCAATTAAACACTCTGGAGTTACTCTGCTCCAGGTTCTTGTTTAACATCCAACACTCGTGCACACCACCAGATAATTTGCCTTTCAGTTTGTCCTCACTAGATGATAGAAAAAAAAAAACCCAACCAAACCAAACCAAACCTCACCACAAAAAGATCAAGGCTTCATAAGATGTGTAAGGCCAGCCAGGTGCTCTATTAGCATGTAAACCAGCAGATGCTTCGTTTCAATATCCCGCTTTGACTTGCATAAATAAGGGCAGGTACACGCACACCTAAGTGCTCTCTTCAGGCTCTCTGAGTCAAATCTGAGAGGGCCAATTTAACATGACAGTTTTTCACCTCTAATTCACCACACAGTGGGTTTGTACAAGGGACACCACACAAGCCAAGTAAAACCAGCAATCTGAAACCCTGTCACAAATGAGCTCACTATTATTGCTGCCATGGTGGTTCTGTTCACTCCAGTATAAAGAAACAAAACCTCTCTGGAGGATGGTGTGCATCTTCTGAGATAATCAGTATAATCTCCATAAAAATTCACCCCTCACTTTCAAAATTAAGAAACCACAGATTAAAACAAAACAAAACAAAACCCCCAACATGGTTATTGTTAAGCCTTTTGAATGAAATTTAATAGAGTAAAAGGTATAATGATAAGCTTAAGACTACAATCCCTCTGGACTGGACTTCTGAATTAATGCAAGTAATGCGCTTTCTGCTTTATGGAACACAATCCTAACTAATCCCATCAAAAATAAGTAAGGTAGAGATGAAGTCAGGGACTACAAGAGATGAGAATGCAATACAAAATGTCTGTGTACATAATCAGAAAGGTAATGCAGTTATGACTGTCAAAACAACAATTGAATTATCCAGCTAGATTGGTATTATCAGCCTGCTCTGTTATATACATGTTTACACATATATGCACAAAAACTCAAAAATGTTTCAAAATGTTTAGATTATTATTTTAATGGTTCAGTTCAGTCAAAGACACTGGATGTTTCTCACTGAAAGTTTCTTTGAGAGATAACCTTAACCAACCTGCTGTAGAAATAAGGGGATTAGAAAAATCTCAATAGTATAACAACGAAAAGCAAAGTTAAATGTTACTAAACAGATTAATACAGTGGAAGTCAATTTATTAGAAGCAATCTGTTATTGCAAATCTCACACCTGTTCCAAAAGAAAAGATGAACTGGTTTGGTTGTGCACCTTGTAGTGTCAGAAAATTGAGAGCTTAACGGCTTCATTCTTGTTCAAGAAATATCTTGAAAAACATTGATTTTAAAGGCTTAAGGAACACTTTCAGGAACCAAATATCTTTTAAAATCAATCTTCTTGATAAATACACAAATGGTCTAGCAAGAACATTTTTTAAAAAAAAGTAGTTTGAGAAATGTTGTTATTGCAGAAACTAAAACAACAGATCACCACAAAAATTCCCCCTAACACTCCCCATCCCTAGAAGTTCATCAATGCAGGATTATTTCTGAAAGGAAAGGTATCCCATTTGCCAGATGGAGAAACTTTATGATAGTCTTCATCCACCTAGGAGTACATGCACTCCAGGCATGCCTCCAAGTCACATTCACCTGAAGTCACTTACGGAGCTGTTTGGAAATGCTCTCCCCTCCCATACGCACATAGCAATCTTCACATGTCTAAAGTAATTGCTGTGAGTACCAAACCCAACATTTTTTACTTGAAGAGTTATTTTTAATAGCTACTTTGGAACATGAGATTTTCTGTGTTTACAAGTTTTTGATAGCGTAACTTTTAATTTGGCCTCCCCTTTGAGCAGCTGCAAAAGACACAGCGGTTTCTCTCTGTTTTAATGTCCTGGCTGCAGCCCTTGACATAGCAACTAATAAAAGAGAGCAAACATGGTAATAGAAGCTGTAAGCTAAAGGTTCTTAAAAAGTTACTTGGTTTCTGAAAAAAAAGTAAACTTGAACAAAAATAATGTACCAGGTGGTTGAATAAGGAAAAGTATAACTAGAAGCATTTACATCCTAAAATAATCATTACCAAGGAAGCCCCAGTCCAGACTGACTAGAATTTTTGCTGTATGTAAAGGATTCAAGACTGATTTCCCACTTTCTACAACACTATTTTGTTTTACTAAAGTTTCTCCACAGAAATTTGAAAGGAATCTGAGCTGAAAAAATAATTGAAAATATTTGAATATCTGCATTAATTGCAAATTCACTTTCTAGTATTTTGTTTGATGGTTGAAATACAATGCAAATTAAGAATATCACTGCTAAAAAAAAGCTTCACATACAATGATGCCTAATATAAATTAAGATCACTGTGGGTAAGCAGTATTTAAAAAACTAAATCCAAATCTATGACAAATTCTTAGCTGCAGCAAGCACAGCCAACAAATCCAGGTGTCAAGAACCAGCACCCCCAAATTAAACACAGAGGAAAAGACAGACACATCAGTACACCATTAACACCTGAAATGTGATACAGCCATCAAGCTGCTGGATATCACACTGTACAAGGTCATGAAAAACCACAATCACAGGCTTGCCCTGACACTGTGTCATTTCCTCTGACCAACCTCCTTTGAGGTAGCTCTTCAAACAACATCTGGATTTGCGTGTCTCTGTCCTTCTCACAAGGGTTCAAAGTGTGAGCATAAAAAGCCTATACAAGCAGAAACTGACCTTCACCTTTGAATTTTTCTATTTTCTGATCTTTTTTGTCCTTTTTCTTCAATAGAAAATAAAACCATAACAGGGTTGGGAACAGCATGGGGCACAGACTTCAATGTGGCGTTTAAAGGAAAATCTGCTGTCTTTAGTATGTTTCAAGAAAAAATTATCTGTCTGCCAGGAATTAATTTTTAAGTTTCCTACACAACAAGAAGATATAATTTAAAAGCTGAAAAAGAATATGTAACCAGTGTTGACACTGATATAACTGCATTTTCAAGCACAGTTTCCTTTACGCATAGACCATTGGCAACTCTTCAGTAGATAGTTTGTATATAATGTTACACACACATATGGTTTCCTTCCCCCCGCTCAGCCAATGCAACAAGGAATGACAATTTCAATGAGGTTTTTATTCCACTTTGACATGAAATGTTCTTCCCTTTGGACATTTTCTACTTCTTAGACTTGACCTTTTTCTACTCTACATCACCAAGCAATAAAATATTATTTGTATTGGTAAGGAGTGATTGGATTTTTTTTAGTTACTTTGAGTTTTTCTATTTAGTTTTCTGGACAACAATTTTTTTGTTTTTTTTAAAGCCTCATCAAATATTTTAACAAGCATTGAGTGAAAAAAGGAGATGAGGGGAAAGGATATCAGAAGCAAGGAAATACTGTTCCATTAAAAATTCAATTTTTTTTGGTAACAAGTAGATAACTTTCTTTATCAGGTCACTGAATCTTAAAAAAATTATTTGAATACAACATATGCTATTAGCTTTTTATTAACTTCTATGCTTCTATTTATTCTTTAGGGTTTAAGTTACCCCAGTATTAATTGTGCAATAACCTAAATAACCTATAGCCTTTAAAAAACATATCCAATATTAATCTATGTATGGTACCGAATAACTGTTTCCCTTAAGAAAGTAAAAAAAAAAAAAAAGAAAAAAACCCCAAAAAACCCAGAATAAAAAAAAAGTGTACCTGGGTATCCTCCAGCTAATTCACAAATGCCTCGTGTAAAACATGAATTTTACAAGTACTGACTTAAATGTACAGTGAAGTTTTTTCACATAAAATAGCCATGCCAGTGCAGATGGACTGTGCTGAGCCTTTGTATGATCATTCTGAACCAGGACATATTACAACTCCATCACTTTCATCATTTAATAACCAATTAAAAAAAAAAAAAAAATAAGTATCACCATCGTTATATTTTTGATAAAGCAACAATACAAATAAACTGACTTCATTTGGCTGAAAAGTTGATCTACTGGAAAAAACCCCAACCCAACATATTAATGAGGAACTATTCTGCACTAGCACAACCTCCTTTGTCTGTATCCAAAAATACCATCGATATAAATAATGCTGTTGGTATTGGCTAAGCATGATGGATATGCTTAAAATACTATTGCTTTAAGCAATGCATTATTTAATCCAATGTGTAAGCAAAACCCACACAGGATAAATATTTAAAAACACAAAAGCCCCAAACCCCTCCAAAAGAAACCAAAACTCAAGCGGAATCTTTAAGTTTAATTTCAAAGCCTCAACTGAATAGATGAAGCTACAACATTCGTTCACAGTCCTTTCAATAAGAGGATGACACACGTATTGCAATTCCCAGGACAGTGCCAGAAATGTAAGGGTTTGTCACTCCTGCAATCCATTGCCTCATTCCTCATACACCTGGCTCAGACAAAAATAAAACCCCTGTGGAATTTGCATGGTCTCAATAGAAAACTTCCCCCTTACCACCTAAAACCAAAGTTCCTGAAAAATAGTCCATCCTTCCCTTTCACCCAGCTATGATGTATCAGGAACAGTGCACAAAAGTAAATTCAAACCTTATTTTTTTCTCTGAAACAAGTCACGTCTAGGTGTTCAAATTCTTTTTCACACACATTGTAATTTATAAAGTAATGTAAAATTAAAAAAAATACATACTACAATAAACCCAAGCCAGTAACAATCCAAACTGTGCTACTATGAAGCAGTGTGAAATAATGTTAAAGGAGGTGAGAAAAACAACATTTATTTCTATACCTAAACACAACAAAATTTGGAGGATAAGTTGCCAAAACACAAACACAAGTAAACCACTTCAGCTAACAAGCTTTTGTGCTGTAAGTCCAAACACAACAAGCTAATGCTAAACCATAGCTACATGAGGAAAAATGAGACAGGATACCTGCAAACTTGCCAGTTGAGCAGATCTGCAAGGGAAGCATCATCTTCTTCAAAAACATCGGTAACTTCTGCAGGAGAAGCAGCATGTGGATATACATGTAGCCTCCTGGAATCCATTCACTACCACTTGTGCAGCCAACTTAAGGTGTTAATTTACACACAGCTGATCCCTATATTCCTATGATGGAGAACACTTACCACAGCAATTAAATGTGGCCCCAAGTCATGAAGAGAAAGCTCCCACTTACCTAAAATGAAAAAAACAAAGGAAAATAAATAAGATTAAGATAATTTATGAGAAAGTCAATGTTACAGATCTAAAATTTAGGAGAGTAAAAAAGATTTTTGCAGGGGATAAGAAACTACAGTAGTCTGCATATATTCTACAACCAGCACATATATTTAATAAACACACATCTTCATCAATATGCCTTTTACCCAAACTGAACAGAAATTGAAAATACCAGAAAAGGGATGTCCAGTTTAGGGTGACAGGGAGAACCAAGGTGGGGAGAGAAATCCTGCAGAGCAGAGATGGGCAGAACAGCTGCTCTGGGCAATTCCCTGGCCAGGGAGGCAGACCCACAGCTCACTCTCCCACTCCCTCATGGGGGTGCGTCAGGACAAACCCTTCTACCTGAGGCAATAGCCAAAGGGTCACTCAGTCACAGCACACCTGAGGCAGCTTCACCCCTTCTGAATGGATGGATTGATTTCAGTGGCCTTACGCAAAAGCAAGATAAAACTGAATTCATGCATCATTATAAACCCAGCAACTATGAAATTGGCATAGTATTAATCCCTTCTGCTTAAATAGTTCTTAATAATGGAGTGGTGTTAGATCAGAAGTCCTCCATAATTCATTAACTTTGTAAGCAAAAACTGTGATAATAAAAATTAATTCAGCGAAATATGAAATGAGGTGGTGTCTGAAAGTTTCTGGAATATGGGATTTTATAAAATAGAACATATTGTCTCCACAGTAAATGTGGACAGACATTCAAATCCTTTCTAAGTATTAGCATGTATTATCAAAGAAGGGGTAGTTTGAGGGTACACCTCTCTTCAGCCACATGAAGTACTTAATGTGTAAGGACACTTAAAAGAGAGGTTAGGAAGAGAGAAGAACAAAATCCCTAATTTACAATTGATAGCACCTTTGAACTGAACTGTTTTTTTCTAAATTTCCCTTCACATGAAGTGTTTGAATCATTTAAAACATGATTTTGTACATTTAAATAAGAAACTTTGAAAGCCCGTTAAGGAGAAACAAAGGATTTCCTACAGAGTACAGCTGGCTATGTAAAAAACCTCTAACTGTCAGAAGATTTAAAATAGTTAGCATGCAGTTGCACCCTTCCAACATATATTTAAAGTGCATCCTTTTGTTTGGTTTATTCTCTTAGCATAGCAAAAATGTTCCTGTTATTTTGGAGACAGAAATGCCATCTAATTAGCATAAGGCTGTGTCACACAGTATGGTTGTAGAGCCCCTTTCACCTGTTACCCACCTCCTCCCTCCCAAGGGAGAGAGGGGAAAATAGGTCAGGGGCCAGAAAAAACAATGGGGATGACACAACACCAAAAATACTCCTTTGTCAATCTCTGTAAAGCTCTTTATTAACTCTCATTTCTTCTAAAATTTGTACATTGGTAAGTAAACTAAGACCTTGAAAGAAATACATTTTCCTTCAGTCTTTTGCTTAATGTTTTCATATTACTCATAGCTGAGACATTGCTTTTCAGCATCCTTTCATCCAAAGAGACACTCTGCAGGAAAGGACTCAAATGCTAAAGCCCTAAAAAATGCTCAGATTGGACAAAAAATATGACATTCATTATACATTTGACAAACTAGGATTGGGGACATAGAACATGGGTCAGATAATTTTTCTAAGGTATCTGTTATTTCTATCACTATCTTACTGCTACAGGATAGCTGGAAACCCACAACAACAGTCAGCTTGCAACAAATATATATATAAGCATTAAGAGTTACTAAACTGTAAGCAGCAAACCTAGAAAGAATTATCAAAATGTTTAACTTGGGTGGCTGTCAGCATGATTGGGTGGCATCTGATATAGTTAGAAATTATCTCACAGTTTGGCTGCTGTTGTTCCTCCCAGGTAGGCCTGCACAGTGAGCTGTGCTTCCTCCTGCCACATCACCCTACTGCTACATCACCTAATGTGCATTAGAAAAATCCCACATTTCACTTTTAATTAAAATAAGAAAATTAAGCAGAAAAGAAAAGCCACCTACTTTCTACACACTTTAGTTGTAGTAGTTTATTGCAAAGCTTATTAAGACTCTGTCCTCCCTCCAAAATACGACATCGTAAACATGCTGTTACTACATATATTTATATAATATATTATATACATACGTACATAATATATTACACTACATATAACATACAGACTCCTGTTTATGATACCTTGTGTCACTATCCTATTTACAATTTTACTATTTTAAAAAACCCCACGAGCCAAACCCACAGTGCATAGGTAGTAAAGGTGCTGATGTAAGATTCACTAATATGAACAGTTGTAGCTGTATCCAGAAGAGAGAAGCTGTGCTGCAAGATAAGCCCTTGGCATGAATGGCTTTCTGCCAAGTTTCCAGACTTCAGCCTCAGAGGAAGATAAAGACACCTTGAAATCCCACATCAGAAAAACTTGTGTGTAAAAGTTAACCTTGCCTCTGAGTCAGCTTTGAGTCTACATGCTTCCCAAAACTGGCATTATAGAAAAAACCTAGAGCATGCTATGCAGTTAAGCCTATCTTTATTTAATTCTAGCTGCAAAGAGAGCTAAATCACAGAAAATTATGGCTATTTCACATATGAAAATATGTGTTAATGTCTGTTACAGTCCAGAGCCAAAATAGTGCAAGCAACAAGCGGGAAAGTTCTTGGTGTCTTAAGATTGCTTCTGTCCTGCTACTTGTAAAAAAGCTAAACCTGTAAATAAATCTACATATATTTTATTTTACGTAAAATCTGAAGTATCTTGAAGTCAAACTATTCCTCTTCTGCCCCATCAAGCCTGAGCAGTCTATGCATTGACACACAAGACACTGCCTTGCTGCTAAGAACTGCACATAAGGGAAACAACACACCATTTTTCTTTCTAGCAAGCTCACTCAAGAATATCTGTAAGCCTTTAATCTGTATTGCAACCAACCATTTTTATTCTCCTTCATTAGACTCAGTTTAAAGGGATTTGTTTCTGCACCAACTGTGGTGAAGTCACAAAAATGCCTGTAAGATGGAGATAAGCTATGACCACAGTTGCTGCTCTATTAGATTGCTTGCATGGTGGATGTTTTTGTGATTATAGTTACTCCACGATTTAACGGTGGGAGGCTAATGGAAATGGTACTTGCTACGGTAGCAAGCTAAAATCAGTTGGGGGAAGGAAAGGAAATGTGTTTACACTTGAAGATGTCACACAAAACAGTGGGAAACTCCCACCCCTGACACCAGAACTGGCATGCTCATTCAAGGACTCATCTACACTATTACACGCTCCTTCACACTTAGAAATCTATTAATTTACAATTATTTGCATTGATTTTATAGGAGACTTGTAACTTCTGCAGTAATTTATGGACTACTGAAGAAATTAACTGGGCTTCTTCCCAAGATAGGAATTATTGATAACAAGGCCTTGTCATGAGTTACTAAAGAGTCTGGATTTTTTTCTGTAAATTCTACATTAGTTACAGCAGAACTGATAGGTAGATTCTATCAGTCCCACCAAGAATTTCTTCACCGATTCCTGACAGTAATCTACCAGCAGGAAATGTAATGAGCCAGATAATCTAAGCTCAGCCTCTGAGGTCTTGTTAAATTAGAGAGATTTAAAATAATGTAGTTATTACATATATCATCTCACTGGCAAGGGCACTATGTTCTCAAAAAAATACCCTAAATTAAGTGAAAGCTGAAAAAGAAAATCCAAAAAGAAATGCTCCATAAAATACAATTTCATCATATTTTAAGAGCTATATTGACTGTGGCACTGAAAAAATTGACAGAGGCCCAGTGATTGAGAACTTCTAGAACATACACTGTATAAACCATGAGAACACATGTTCCAGATCAATGCTTGTCACTTAATATTTAAAAAAAACCATTCTGTAAAGTCGGGGGCAGGATGTGTCTATATTATTCTAATAAAGTATGAATTGTGTGATGAAATAGGCTTGTGGATATTATTTCTGGCATATTTTTTCAAATTTTCCATAAAAATATGACAGAAATTTACTTACAATAAAAAACAAATATCTAATTTTTCTTCTTTGCTCAGCACTTTGCTCACTAACAGTGTGAACAGAATTAACACCAATGTTGGGTGAATTCCTTTCAATATAAAGGATGTCACTACATAAAACACTTATCTCCTGTTCTGTAGCATAGAACCATGCTACAAAATTGCAGTACCAGTCAGTGGTAATCATAAAATCCCTGCCAAACCATGTCCTCCTTTGATGAATCTTCTATGTATATCTTCTTTATAATCAAAATTTTTCCTTTACACTAATAGGCCTTCACTACTGCATATGGCATCTTGGCACCTAAATTATGACCTATTAATGCATACAAATATAAACCCAGAACTACATACCAAGCAGATAAAACTTGCATACGTAGATATATTCCATCAGTAAAAGTATGGATTGTGCAATGGTGGTGCCGAAAGTTTTATCTCTGAGCAGCACCTCCTCAGTGGACACTCAGACTTTATCTTTGCAGAATTCTGTTTTGGCCCAAATTATATTTATGGCACCCCAGCAAAATCCCAGCTGAACTGTTAAATTAGTTGTGGTTAATTACACACTGCTCAGTCAGAGAAGAATCTGAATGGGGCAGAAACTCTGATGAACTCTCAGCCCTTCTAAGAGGATATACACACATACCCAAGGTACTTGTGCAGTTGGAGGAACTGAAGTTATTTATGTGCAGTCAAACAAGACCAAACAAAGCAGATGATCTACAGCCAATGGCTTTAGTTCTCCATAGGGCACTCACTAAGATCTTGAGTACTAGCTGAGGCAGTGGCTTTTGGGGAGTAGCAAACATAGGGAATTGCATGGCATAATTCTCACAAAAAAGGAGGTGGCCACACACAGCCTGGGCAACTGCAGTTGAGCCATTGACTTTCCAATGCTCTTTTAAACAGATTTTGTAACCCTTTAGAAGCAGGGATGAAATTATTGATAAAATGTAGTAATGGGTTATCTCACTGGGACCTTAAGAAATAATGCACAGTGTAAATAATGAACAAACCTGTATATTTTCAAATTATCTTAACATTCCTTGAACCTAATTGTCAGAAGAAGTCTTTTGTGTAAAACTGAGAGCTGCTTGAACATGAGAAAATAAAGAGATACAATATTTCCCCCCGGAACATGACTATCATTCTAGTTCAAACGCAGTCCCATCTGTCCCCATGTGCATCCTTTTAGCATATCTTTACCATAAGCATGTGAGCAAACTAATAAAATTAACATGATAGAATGATGGAGAAAAGAGATCCCTTGCTTTTAATAGACCATGTCAATAGGCTAGATAGAAGATTGGAATTTGTACAAGCCCAAGCTGCCTTCACCAAGAGTGGTAAGAGAAATCATAGAATATGTTACAGACAAGCAAAATCAACATCTAAGTGGACATCAGATATAATTTCCATTTGATGAAGCAGCCAATTTTAACACAGATGTTCTTTTGACATACACTAATAGCTGTAGACTGAGTGCACCTATAAACAGTTTGTAAATGCCTTTCATTGAAAGCATTTTCAATTTTCTCTAATTTTTATTATTGCCTAAAAGATTTATCTGAACAGTGTAGGCACAGACACGGTTACCCAGAATTAACATTCCAAGTGCACCAGATAATGTGCAATATACCAGCCTTGTAAACCCTCACACTATATTTTGTGTCTGAAAATTTGTGAAATGTAACATTATTTGACTGTCTCATTTTTTTAACAGCACATAACCCTGCTTTCCTCCATCATCGCCTGTTGCCACACTCCCACCTATTTCCATAACAAATAAGCCCTCAGTGTTTACTCTGATCAAAATTCATAGCTACAGCTGACTGCTGCGGTTCTGCACTCATCTACAGGAGTAAAACAGGCTGTGGGGCTGATTAGTGATCAGCTGGGCTATACACAGCTCCTGAAAAAATGTTGCTACTGACAGTCACAGTTCATTTGTGCCTCATTGTGATAGATGCACAGAAATTCACAAAGAGAAGGTCAGGAGACACTTAGACATACTTAGACCATTAAAATGGGCAGTGTGAACCCCTCTAGGTAAGTCACAATGAAACACAGTAGACAAGCAATATCACAAAACACTGGGTTTATGTGTGGTAGAACATTACCATATGTCAAGGCCATCACACTGAAGGCAGAGTCACTCACTAGCTCACCAGTCACTCCAGGCTCACTAGAGCAGGACAGAGACAAACACTGAGTTCAAGGTGTTTGATCTGTACAGGGCAGTTAGAAGTGACAGCTGTAAACTACCCGAGAGTCGAGGCAGATGTTTGCTTGGCAGGGGAGCCCAGAGACATCTTCTCTGCTGTTGCAGACCATTACCTAAAATTTTGGCCATTCCAAGTAATTTCATCCATTGCTGTTAGAGGACACATCCCCTAACTGCTCATATGGTACAGGTCATAAAGTTTATTTAAATATCTACCCTGGTTTTCACTGGGGTAGAGTTAATTTTCTTCATAAGGGCTAGTATGGGGCTATGTTTTATTTGTGCTGGAGACAAATTTCTGCTATTGTTAAGCATCAAGGCTGCCTCTGCCTTTCAGCCCACCCCACCAGTGAGGAGGTGGGAGTGTACAAAAATGTGGGAGGGAACACAGCCAGAGCAGCTGACCCCACCTGAACCAAGGCATACCCTATACCATACAACACCATGCTCACTGTAGAAAACTGTGTTTTCTGTTTCAACTGTGAAACATGTGGGGGAAGAAGAAGGAAGTGGAAGACAATTGGAGTTATGACATTTTTCTTCCCAAGTCACAATTATATGTGATGGAGCCCTGCTTCCCTGGGGAGGGCTGAACACCTGACTGCCCATGGGAAGCAGTGAATGAATTCCTTGTTTTGCTTTGTTTGTGTGCACAGCTTTTGCTTTAACAGTAAAACTGTCCTCATCTCAACCCATGAGTTTTCTTTTCATTCTCTCCCCGAACCCGCTGGGGGGAGTGAGCAAGTGGCTGAGATGCCAGCTGATATTAAACCACAGCACTGTCCTGATTAAAAACTCAGTCAGGGTAGTCTTCTAAGGGAAAACAGAGCTACCCTGTGGTCAGCAAGGCCTCTAGAAATGATAAAGGGTTTTGCACAGACACGGAGGTGGATGAGAAGCCTTCATCTCAGAAATATGAGCTATTTCCAGGATATATTGGGTTTGGAAGGAGGAACAAAACACAGAGCTTTAGTAAGGAAGGAACACAAGTGATGCTTCCATATACTTAGTATTCCTTGCATACACACGAGCATGGAAAAGTCAAGAATGTAAGCTGTTACATAATCAGGAAAGTTAAATTTCTAGGAGAAAAATCAGGTAACAGTATTTAGGATCAGGAAAGAGCTGCAAGATTGGGTCAGCAGATGTTGTTTCAGAGCAAGGAGGTATTTACCAGCATCGCATCAGGCTCCGGTGTTATCTGTGAAATGGCTGATAGCCATGGCAGCAATGACCACACAGCGTGTTCAGTTCTGTGTGAGCCCAGATGGAACAGCACTGCCCAGAGGGAACAGACAAGCTCATGGAACCAAGGCTTAAGGTGTATCCAAGGAGGGCAGTATATTGAGCTTTGTGTAAATATCACAAAGATCAATTAATGGCTTTGAGATGGGCCTGTAATGAAGATCATGAAAAAGGAAGAAGAGTTGATTTTGACACTAAGAAAACTTAAGACTATCAAAGTGAAAAAAACCCAAAAGATCCCCAAACTCTACACAAACTCTAAGAAGCTATCACAAATTTCTTTTTCCTACAGCTCAAGCCTGTCACCTCTGCTACCTTCCCAATATAAAACTACAGACCAGCTCATTAATTCCTTCACCTCTACTCTCAGAACAATAAATGTAAAGCATCCAAAAGAAATAATAAATTGCAGCAACCCTTAGAGGTATTGCACTTCCCTTCTTTTGTCTACCTCCTGCAGTATTAATTTGCTCCAGACACTCCTAGTTGCACCCAAAACACAGCTTGTGGAATGGCAAAGAGGAGATGTCCGCAGAAGAAAACCAGCACAACTCTGAAATTTTATTGTCACATAGCTCTACTGAAATAATCACCAGTAACTATGAAAAGCATTACAGATACTGAAACTTGCTATTTAATAAGTGTGTGCACACTCTTGTATGAAGACAAACCCACAAAACATTATTTCATTTCCTCACTTCGATATTTTAAAAAGAATTATCCTAAATTTCTACCAATTTTACCTAAATGTTTACTTTTTTCAGGAAAGAGTAAAAATATTGAAAAATGGCAACCATAGAGTATAAAAGATGTCCTGCTCTTATATCACTGCACTATGTTTCTGAATATCCACAGCTGCAATTGGTGTTTCTTTCACAAGCATTCTAGATTAAATAAATGAAGCCACATGAGTCCTGTATGTCAAAATGCACAGAGCTGAGACAAACAGCTTTTCACTGAAGATTTTTGAAGTCATAAATTTGGAATAAAAGAAAGGGATATGTAAGGATTGATTATATTCTTTACCCCATAAACTTCAATTTAGAGAAAACTAAACACATAAAACAAGACTAAAATTTTATAACTCTATCATATACTATAAATTAAATCCTTGGAACTCCTTCTCCTTTTCGTTATTCTGTCAGCTTATGCCTGTAGACTGCAATACCCCACCATGGAGGTGTATGAATTCCCTGTCAGTATAGCAGGAATGTATTTTGCCAATACTATTTTCCTAAAGCAGATGTTTTGAGTCCACCCTATAGCAGTAAATACTTCACAGCAAACCTCCTGCTTAAAATATTCTTTTACAGCTGACAAAGATTTTAACCCACCAGCTACCATCTATGCACGTGAAGCATCACCTTGGAAATGGTAGCAGGTAGCTTAGTGGCAGGAGGGATAGAAAAAAGTGTTCCAAGTAACCTGCATATGTACAAATCATGAGGACAAGAAAACAGGGAAACAAAAAAATGGGGCTGGTAAAATGATATATTTTTTTCTTACCCATTTAAAATGACCCCTTTAAAATGGGTAAGAAAAAAACAAAAAAAAACCCTAAAACCTTATCGCACCTCCACCACTCTTCATAATCAAGGCTCAAACACGTTGAAAGCTACTATTCAGTAGCATATTCAATGATCAGCAGTCTTTGGGGATTTAGTGTTCACTCAGCGTGAATTTGCAAAATTCTACACCAAAGGCTGTATCAAGGAGTTATGATTTCAGGGCTGCGCACACACTGGGCAACTGAGCTCCTTTGGTGGGTGTTTTGATAGGTGATACAGATTAAGGTATCAGTTTCTATCAAAAGGTATAATTTTCCATATAAATAGCCTTATAAAAGCTGTTATTTGAATATATGAATATAAAAGAAATTTTGTAGGGCATCTCAGCAACAAGAATTAAATCTTTAGATGATGGCATCTACAGGAGCATTTTCCAATTGAGATGCCCACTGTGATTCAAATATGAACTTCTCACTTACATTTACAGTGTTCTCAATGTTACACCTTTAAGTAAAACCTGCCAAATAAATCTGTTCATTGCAAGAACAAAAAGCCACATCTTCCTAAACTGTTTATCTAAGAACTGACAGTCACAGTTTTTTTAATTATCATGGAGCCCTATAAATTATAACATCATGAGAGCTGAAATTGCAAAAAAGCCTCCATGATTTGAAATGACAAGCCAAGTCATATTAAAGTGTAAGTGGCAATATTCCTGAGGCATGATAGAAAAATTGATAAACACTGCTGACTCATATAGAAGAAGCCAGTATCTTCAACAAAACCCACTGAAGCAGCAAGTATAAGAATTTGTACTAGATGGTTAGACCCTATCTAGTCAAGGGCATATTGGCTGCTGAAGCAAAATAAAGCAACTTTAAAGCTGACTTCATGCTTTTCATCTAAATTCTCTTAGTCTGCCTTGCCCTGGTGGTTCAGATTTGTTGCTTTTGAGCAATTTGTTTCAATAATCTTCCAGAAACCACCTCAGCAACATTACTGTGCAAGGGATTATCGTGAAAAAAGTAATTGCATGCTTTACATATCTGCTCATTAAAACACAATGTTTAGGTGCTGGGGAACTATCCCTAGAGCACTCTAGAATGATGTAGCATTTTGGAACAGAGGGGAGCAGTAATCAGCAATTCTATAGGAATGAAAAAATCCTCAAATTATTTACAAAGAGGTCACAAGCACTTCAAATGACAGCATTTCAGTTCACATCTGTTTTCTAGTCAACAGCACTCATAATTAGTTATTGCTCTGCTCATGTCCACATTTTCCTGTTTCAAATCATGTCCTCAGGGTTTTTTAAGTTCTGCAGTAACTAAGTCAAATGAACATACAAGGAAGGAAAATATATAAAGGTGAAGAGTATATTACTTCCACCAGCCCCACTCAGTTTGATCGGAGTACAGTTGAATTTTTAGCTATCTGTATTCCTTCAGAGAAAGGGAACTGGATAAACTCTTCCTTTATTTTTATTTCGTTTTGATTTGGTTAAATATTTCATTATATAGACTCACCATGTATATAAAATAAACAAAAATATTGCTGTATTGTCGTATTTTTTCACTTTGATATTTACATAATGGGAATAGAAAAGGGATGTATTTCAGAAATCTCATGGAAAACAGGAAAATGGGAAAACAATAAAAATATAATTATTAAAATAATTATAATAATATAATAATTTAATAATTATTAAAATAATTCAGCTGAAAGAGATACTAGAAAGGAGAGGGGGAAATAGGGAGCTACTTGTCACCTCTATCAGCTTTAAAGATCAATATTTGTCATGAAAAGTCTCTTGGCCAAATCTGTAGTGTGGCACTCAAGTCCACTCAAATGCACTGTTTAGGTCCACTGTTCTTAGATGTCCTTCAGAACCTCCAACTAAAAGCTTAAATTGTTTTGTTTCATTGACATTGAAATGTTATGCCCAAATAAATGTCACTCAGGACCTCATATGATTTTTTTCCCAGAATTTTCCTATTTATAACTTTTTCCTCCTTTCTGAAACACCATCACTTCTAGAGGGTATTTCACAGAACTTAACTAGGTTAAAAAATTATAAAGGGTTAACATTTCTATAAATTGTAGAAAATGTTGGCTGCATGCAATTCCTAACAAGCGTGTTGCAAATTGAGGGATATCAACAATATTTCCCTTTCCTTATATGATTTGCAGTTACTTAAGGAGCAATTCATTGTGTTCCCTGGTTTGACTCAATCACTTGTGATATGTGATATGTCCCAGCAGTACTCCCTCCTGAGTTTTAGTAGCCAGAACATTGATACATTTGCATTCAAAAACCTATGCTTCCAAGTTATCAAAAGGTTGTAGTTACATCTTGTGTACAGCATGTAAGTGATGCATACCACATTGTTTATAAGGTCAGGGATAAATATTTATGTCAGGAGTGATGTCTCTTTGTTTACAAAAAAAATAAATAAAAAGAGCAAATGTAAAGAGGAAAGGGGCAAAGATTAAGATCTGTTTTCTTTAACTTTTCAAAAGTAGACAGAATTTTATTGGTTTATTTACTTTTGTCAAACCTCTTTTCCTTGCAGTAGAAGCATGGCAACTAAACAAATACTAAGTTTATTTAACATTTTCAGAGTGTGTTGACCCATTAAATACAAATTATCTAGTTCTTTCAAATGTGCCCTCAGTCGGTTCCTATCTACATGGATAACCAGCATACAGAATCATGTTTCAATGGTCTGGCATTCAGCTTGTCAGGGTCAAATCAGTCATAACTTTTTCTCCAGTTCATCAGTCCTCAGATGATCAGATCAGACTTTTTCTTCCTTCTACATTTTATCAGTTATTGGAGTCAAGCCTTATTTCCATTTGTGCAGCTTTGTAGCATCAGTGCATGTTTGGAGGATATACAAAAAGTCCTGTTGTGGTCTTCCCTCTTATTTTCTTTCTTATTTTTAAGGATGTCTCTTTCAGTGCTTTTAGCAAACATGTGCTGGCCTCAAATTCTGTTTTCATTTCTGTAGCTCACTCTATGGTCCTGATACATCTCATGAGCACTGATGGGAAGAGATTCATAAGGAACTAAAAAAGACTCCAACAACCTACGGGCCTGAATAGGATGAATTCATGCTACTTAGAATTTCTAAGGGATGATAAAAATAAAAAAACCTTCCTAACTTGAGTACCTAAATTGAGACTTTTTCCTTCAGGTGAAAAAAAAACCTTGCACAAAATCAGCTGCAACAATTGTATTTTAATATCTTTTACTGCTGGATTCAAGCTACAAAAGCACACATTCTAAAAAATGACTTTTTTTTTCCTGACTGCACAATAAATACGTGAGATTAATGTGTATTAAAAAACCCTCAGTTATTATTTCGACCTTGTTCCCTCTTTGCTGCTAATTATGATTAATTATTCTGAATGGAGATTCTCTTTGAGAAATAATGCACATACACAATGCAGCATGACACAGCCCTTTCACAGGATCAGTAGTTGTCATATAATAGACTGCTGCAGCTTAGACTGTGCTTTCCACAGCTCACATTGTTCAGGAGGAAACAAAAAACTCAGGACTAGGATCAATGTAATGGTAATAACACTTCTCAAAGATGTCACAAACCAAAGATCTAAACAATCCCATGATGTAAGGAAAGAATAATTTTATTATCAGTTCAAATGTATTTTGGTATTTTCTTTCCCTAATGGATGTTTAATGTAACCCTCTATCTTTCTTCGTATTTTATTCTTTTCTGTTGGTTCTATGGATATAAAGGGGTTTCAAAGAAGTTGGAAACATTTCCACATCACTTCAAAACAGGGACTTCACTGAACAGGCATTTTAAACCAGGGCTTTTATAGGTGCTTTAGTGTCATACTTGCAGCAAATTACCAGTATCTTACTATTGAAGGTGATTTAATGAACATTACTTCAGGACATTTTTGTACACATCAGTGTAAAGTTTCTTTGAACACAGTGAACTGAATTAATTCCTATAGGATGCATCCCTTGATAGCCCTGATCAAAGATTCAGTCAGACCATCAGAATCTACTAGATGTGCTAGTTTCCATGCTATGCCTTCTCCAGTTTTAACCTGCATATAGCTCTTAGTATTCAGCAGCCGAAAGAGAGGCTTTCAAAGCAAGAAGAGCTGTTTTCACATAATAGCACGGAAGAACTAAAAAGAGTATATACAGCTTACACTGATGCTGCTGACTTTAATTCCCCAAACTAGCTGACTGCATAGTCAAGAGTATCCACAAAAGTAACAAGAAACTTTCTTATGCCAACTTAAGGAACAAGAAATAATTACTTTGGTGGTCGTAAAATTGACTAATAATGCAGAAGACTACTAAATCCTACGAGATTAGGGAGACTGATGTGTTGAATAAATCAATAACATTAAGTTCCTTTCCCCTCTTCCCAAGCATGTTTAGAGAGGAATCTTGTCTTCAGGAGCACTGCAATTTTGCATAGGGAATAACAGAACCTTAGAGTGATTTGGGTTGGAATGCACCTTAAAGCTCATCTAATTCCAAACTCCCTGCCATGTCCAGGAACACCTTCCACTAGGCCAAGTTGCTCAGAACCCCATCCAACCTGTCCTTGAACACTTCCAAGGATGGGGCATCCATCACTTCTCTGGGCAACCTGTTCCAGTGCCTCCACACACTCACAGTAAAGCATTTCTTCTGAATAGCTAATCTAACCCACCTTCTTTCACTTTAAAATCATTCCCCCTTGTCCCATCACTACATGTCCTAGTGAAAAGTCCCTCTCCAGTTTTCTTGTAGGCCCCCTTAGGCATGGGAAGGCCACTATAAGGAGCAGAAAATTCAAGAAGAGTAATATTTTTCTTTAGCTCTTCACAAAAATTTACTTAGGAAAAAATGAGAGAACAGTGTGCAGCAAGGATATATCCAGATACAGCATTGAATGCAGCGTTCAACAGCAAGAAATCACCTTACTGAGTAAATCCTAACAGCTGCTTTTGTGGCTACTTATTTTGCATCTGAATTCTGCACTCAGATTTAAAAGCTTCTTAAAGTAAACTAAATTTACAAAAATACTGTTTACTTCATAGGGAGGGAGAGTTCCGTTCACAGGGGATTTGCATCTCTCTTTTTATCCAGATTTTCCTCTCTGCTATCATCTGCCATTAAATCTTACATCAAGGTATAAAACAATATTCAATGTATGAGACAATGAGAAAATTTTCCAAGTTACAGAGTGGGCTGAAAAGTTGCAATTTCCCATCATTTTCAGATTGCCTACAGTCACAGTATGGTCAAACTCTTTGGTAGCTGCATCTTTATGTAGACTCTTCCCTTCATGTTGAGTTTCAGGACCTACCTTGCCAATCAGTAGCATTCAGATGCACGTGACTCCAAAATTCTGCCAGGCATTCACTGCACCTTTAGGCATCCCACACATTAGAAATTTCTTCCTAATTGCTAAAGCTAGCTTTTGAAAAGGGACATGGATATGCTAAGTATCAAAGGATGACCCTTAAAATACACAATAATCCTGGATGAAGGTTTCAATCACGTTAAGCTGACTTGAATTTCATCCAATGTAATCAACATCCGGTTTTTAGAAGTTGTCTGTAATTCAGCAGTTTATTCTAAAATCACATAAAAACATTGTCAGGTCTCATGTACTACAAATTAACTTCAGTTATAGTATAGCAGCACTTCTAAATCTACCAAACATGAAACCCACGGACGTTTAAAGGGCTCAGAGACACATTTTTAGCTGAGTCTAAGTTCTGTTGATTATATTTCCATTTTCTTCACTGAACTCCAGCCTTCTGAAGAACATATAAAAACATTAAGAATACCTTGCTGCTCTTGCTGAATCTCTTTTCTCCAAGTAATATCCACTGTTTTTACATCAAATTGATGAGGGTGCCACCTGCTTTTGAAGGTACCCAGAGATCGCCTAAATTAGATGACAAATAGATATTTGCATTGCAAAACTGATATGCATTTTTCTAAGAACAGATTTATACACTTTATACAGCATAGGCAAATTAAAGCAGGAATGTCATGAAGACTTTAGGCCACCTTGAAAGAAGAGTGATTCCCAACTGCTTAATCTGTGTAAGAGAACACAGTTTTTATTGGCATGTTAGAATTTCATTGCAATTCTAAATACCTGTGTGAAAAACTGGCTACAACAAACACAATTAGGAAAGCTGCTTTACATTTGCTGGACCACCAACCAAAGGCATTCAGTCAGGGTATGAGTGTCTGCAAATTTTATTCCATCGGAGACAAAAGAAACCTTACATCCATCTCTATATCCTTCTTTCAAATGAAGTACCTCTTTAATCACATTTTCTTTTCAAAGTGACCAGATGGAATTCCAATAGAATTTAATGAAAATAATTTACATTAACCAGATAAACAAATAAACAGAATTTGAAGTACTTCTGTTGAAAAAACACAAAAAGTGCACAAAAATCAAACGATAAAAATATTTCTTCCAGCAGTAGCTCCATTCTGACACACGTTTAGCACTGCAAATCTCAGTAACAAAATACTGCATATCTCTACAGGACAGGAAAAGTGCCAGAGATCACAAGAACCCTACTTTTTATTTTTCTGACTTCTGTGGATTTAAATTTTTATCCATATCCTAATGTTTTCCATAAAATTTAATGCAGGTTTTGTAAAATAAGTCAGAAAGAGAGAGGGAAAGATATGACAAGCAATTCAATCAGAATAGAAAAAAAATAATCCTGCCATAATTCATGTTATCACATTTTTGTGCACCAGTTAATATGAGTAGCTTTTGCAACACTGAAAAGAAGTATTTACTTCACACAATTCGAGAGAAGAAACTGTACGGCATCCATTTTTAAGGCATGAATATTCAGACAACCAATTTAGATAATTTAAGATTTGTCAATTCCCCAATTGTTGGCACTCAGCTGACATAAAAGGTCTCCCTACATAACCTCAGCTCAAGCATTAGAAAATGCAATTCCCCAAAGCATTAGTCACTTCCAAAAATTTAGGTCAGAGAAGATTTCTACCCTTCAACATCAAAATGCTATTTCCCTGAAAACTCACAGGGATTATATTCCATTTCCTTGAAAAGTTCTGCTGAATACAACAGAAAGCAAAGTGCAATCATCAAACTTTTGCCAAGGCCTCGTACCTGTACATCAGAGAAAAATCTCAAAGAGTGAACTCTGGAAGGATGAGACCTCTCAGGTGATGTGTGTGAAGTCAATTTTTGTGCTGATTTTTATCAAGCAGCTTCCATGAGTACTTTTCTAAATTGCAGCGCATCTCCTCTCCACTTACCACCTTAGAAAAGCTACAGCAGATCTGATAGTGGTCTGAAGTATGGTGCCTAAGAGAGCATTAGAAATGCATATGAATGAAAGTAAAATACTCTTTCCAGCCTTTATCCAACATTAGATGGATTACACACATTACACTAATTTACACTCAAGTGATCTTTGTTAAACCTACCTTCTAAATTAGGTGAAAGTTAGGGGGTCAAAAAGATAAATTTCAATTATTACTTTTTAAATATGTAAAAAAGAGGTAAAAGCTCATAGAACTTAATGATAGGTGATATCACTGCCAGTTCTTGCTAGTAATGTACAATTGGTGAATCACAGAATTAAAGAAAAAAACAAAACCCACCACAAAAAAACCCCCAAAACAAACAGGAGGCTGATATTCTCTTTTTGTCAGAAAAGCAAATGTCTGTAACCAACAGTACAAATCAAAGGCACTCCTAAAGTAAGAACAAATCCTTTTTTGTTTTTTTTTTCTGTTTATGCCAGTTCCAACTGTATACCAGAAGTTATAACAAAAATCTCTTAATTTTTCAGCTGAATTCTTTACTCTCATAATCTCATCTGCCATCTTTTTAAGTATAGAACCTTTATTTCAGCATTAGCTAGAAATCAGACTTGAAACAAACCAACAAACAAAACCCCCCACTTTGAATTCTGTAGCCTTCAACTTTATTTCTACCTCTACAGCGTATAAAGTGCTAATTTAAATGGGTGAGGCAAAGTGTGGAAGTGTCACTCCTTGAAAAAATCTGTTCCATCACTAGCAGTTTTCTGTTTCTCTACTAAAAAATAAGACCCAGAAAAGGGTTTTGAATATCTATATTTTAGTGCAGATTTCAACATCCTTTGTTAGGACTTGAACTGAGACTTTGGCCACCAGACAGGAATTTCACTATCTCACTATGAATCTGTTTCTAGCTTGAGAAAGATCAGCAGAGACTAGATGAAGGGTAGTCTGCCTAGTTATATAATTACTTAAGGGAAATTATATTAAAATACAACTGAGAAAAATGAAGTCTATGAAAAACGTGACTGAAAAGCCGAAATAATACTAATTTTATTAATCTCCCTCTCTGGAGATGCACTTACATAATCATAAAATGTATAAATTTAAAAAAAAGTGTTAGTAGATCAAAAGTGAGTTTTAAAAAGAATTTGCACATTAGAGATACTGCAGTATTTAACTGTGACTTTAGTACTTCTGCTGCAATAACCACTTATGAAATATGTGCTTCCTTACATGGTTTGTCATGAACACAGAAATCAGCTGTGGAGGTTATAACTTTTCCTTGTCAATTTTAGAGGAGCCAGAAATGTAATATTAAGAACCTTGTATTTTTAAGAACTACTGAGGGATCAAAATAAAGTCTGTAGATTAATATGCCATCAGAAAATGAATGTGCTTTTAAAGAAAAGTTATGTGTAAAATGTACACTACAATATATGTACTATAAATGTATATATGTGTATATATCTATATCTACGTATATATATGTATGTATGTATGTATAACAGAGTTTTGATTCTGTGAGAAACCCCTGATGAAGTTCACACTATTTGAAAATTGACCTTTCTTTGTCTGGTACCAGCACCCTTGCATATTATTTCCTGAACTTGATGAATTTTTCTTCTACCTTTGTGCCACTTGAATTGAGGCATCTTATCAGTGGGTCACTAAATTCCAGGCTTGCTTTTAATTTCCACTTGTTCCAATCAGTTAACTGTGAGTAAAAAGAACTTCTCCTCTTTAGCGTGGAATTCTCATTTTCTGCCTCATTGAATTTTTATTTGCATTAAGTCAGAAATTCACCTAAATAAGCAAATTATCCTACCCAGTCACAGAATCAAACATCTGAATAAATTAAGAGAAAATTGAGGTATTTGTCTACTCTTATTTTCCTTTGGTCTTTAACTTTTAAGGAAGAAAACAATTATCTTCTGAGTGCTGTATTTTTTCTCCCTAAGAGTTAAAATATACCAGTATCAGACTGCTCTTCATTCACACAATTCACTGGCACTATATACAGCTTCTACACCTGTATTGTGATGTTCAAGTTGAAACCCAGCCCAGAATTTACAGACGATGCCATAGGAGGTGACAAACACCATTAATAAGTACTGGTCCCTGTAGCTCTCATGTAGTTTATGACACAACACTGTATAGAAACAGTAATAGCTCTGGTTTGTATACTGGAATTACTCTGATGAAAATTTTCTTTGCTGTTTTTCTTTTTTTAAAGACATAACTAAAAGGCCCAACAGGCTTTACTGTAGATATCACACAACATTAATTGTTTTTAGAATTAAGATGTGCTTGAAGGAAAGAAATGCTTTGAACTTTAGTCATGTTTCTTTCAAAACCTGCTTAAATTTAGTCTTTGGGATGGTAGTATCTGAAATAATAACATCACATAAATTCAACGTTTTATGTGAGAACTAATCTGGTAAAATTTCCTGTAAAAAATAAAATCAAACACAGAGCACTTTATCCTGTCAGGCAAAAAGTTCTCCTCTAATTTTTGGGATATTGTGGCTTAATTATACTGCAATGAGAACAACTTCCTTATATAAACATAGAGACATACAGCCTGAATTCCAGTCTGTTCTCATATTATATATGAATGGATAACTTCATGTAGTAGAAAAGTATAGACAGTTCATATCTGGTGCTCCATTTGCCCCCTGAATGATTTTAGAACACTTAACTGTGGAGGTAGCTTGCCTGTTTTTCAAACGTATACATAACAGAATGCTTTCTTTGTTAAAAAGGTTTTTCTCTGTCTTCTAGGAGATTTTTATCTACACACAGCCTTCTTTCTTTTACAATAAAAAGCACCAAAAAACACAAACCAAACCAAAAAAATCCCTAACCTAAATCCCAGTTTATTTCATTTGATACTTTGTCACATTAAACAAATAAAGCTTGTGTTTTATAATTCCAAGGAGCTTGTATATCACTGACAGTAGCAGAGAGGTTCCATTCTTATGTCAGGTCATCAAGCAATCAGGGCATGCAAGACAAGTTGTCTCCAAATCTATTGAAATTCTTTGAAATTGTAGACAGAGGTATTCCACAAAAAATTCTTTGAAATTGTAGACAGAGGTATTCCACAAAATCTTAGGTAAAGCATGACACCATTAAGATCCTCTACAAAGCCTCACGAGAAGCTATGTGGAAAATTATGAGCTTCTGCCATTGTCCTGCACAGAGACAGAACAAAACTCACTGTCTACTTTGTCCTACTCACAGCGGCATGACAGAAGCACAGCTTATGATGAATCACAGCAAGAAAATGTTATGTGGTAACTACCCACAGAATAAATTGAATTCCTTGTGCAGTAAAAGCACTTGATAAATAGCTTTCACTTGGTACTTCTGACTATCTTCACCTGCCCTCTGCCCACAAATCCCTCTCTCTCTTTTTCACTGTGCTACTTCTGACATCCCGAGGTATCAAGCCATAAGGCATAGCTACTGTTTAAAAATTATCACCCATCTAAAAGCCAATCCCTCTTGTCCCAAACCCACAATGTTTTCTTTCAAAAGAGCTTAAAAACCACACAGTAATTAATTTGAACACATGGAGGCATTATGGACCATCAGTAAGCAATGCTCTCAACTCTGTATCTCTGCACTTTCCACAGCTGAGAGGATGGTTGATAGAAATGTCACTTTAAATGCCTATAGAATGACAACTTCTAGGTGACTTTTATTGTGAGTAGAAAAAACCAAAAACTGTGGTCGTATTTTTGGCACTAACCTTAGGATGATCTTGACCATATCTTCGAAAGGTTTTTTTCCTCTGCATGACTACAAAGGGGGGATCTACACATCTGGTCCACATGTGGATGCCTTTGTTGGGAATGCTTTAAGATAGATGCTACTCTCAGTGTAAAACAATGAAGTGTCTCTGTCCTGTATAGCACGGCTGTAAATTACATAGTATAGAATAGTTTAAGAATAAAATACAGTGAAAGCTTTGCTTAGAGGAGCACAATTCACATACCATAGCTCTGGTATGCAATGACTGATTATTGAAAAACTACAGCTTGAAAAAATACACAGCTAAAATTTTCAGAAAGATTTCTATTTTCACTTTCACACAAAAAGGAGAAACTGATCTACAGAAAAAACAGATATTTAAGTACTTTCAAATGCTGCAGGAAAATATGTATTATTAAATGTTTTATATCAAAAGCCAATATTCTAAGATAACTCCGTACCATGATCCTTAACAATGAAAACCACATAAAGCAATGTTAGACAAACATAAAAATTCTGCTCTGACAAAAAAATCCCTGAGAAGAAAATAAGAAAGATAAAAGATAGCAGGTGAAAGCATTTCTCAAATAGTACTGTATTCCTCTGACTTCTTTCTCCTTCTTTGAAATGCCAACATAGTTAGATCCTTGTTTGTACTTTCCATGTTTTTTTAGCAGGATGAGAAGGGTTCAGAAAGGAACCAGAAGTTTATTTAATATAAAAATGCCATTACTAGAAAACTAGTAATAGAAGTATAATGCAATAAGAATCAAATTTGAAAATAGCAAGTTTACGTTCTCTAAAATAACTTAAAACAAAACCATCTTATTCAACATCTAAAGATAACACTGATGCAATACTCCATATAAGACTGCTGCATAATCTTCAGCAGACAATCTTTTACCTAAACCCCCTTATTATTCATCCTTCTTTATGCACAGAATTTAAGCAGAGCAAAAGCTTTGTAAAGCTGACTTAATAACATGCAACAGAGACTGAAAGACCAGGAAGACAGAGCCAAAATATGAGAGACTCCCTCCTCTCCCAAAAGCTTATCAAGCAGCCAGCTGCCCATAATAAGGGTTGTAGAGAGCAAACAAACTGAAGATCATCTTTGTGGACAGCAGCTATACAGCCCCAGCACAAAAGCTTTAATGTGTCTCAAACCTGGCTTCCCAATGAATGTGAGAAAAAGGTCATTTTTGATTGAAAACAGCATTTCAATAATAGGAATTACCTAATCAATTTGTGAACATGTTCTTCTTTTATTACTAAGATGTAATAAGCAAAGGATAATTTGTGGAATGGAGGTTTCCATTTAAAAGATTTTCATAAGTTGTGTTCCAGGAAATGATCCAGCATGGCTTTTCCTGCCTCCTGTTATAGAGAATATGGCAGAACTTTAACTGACAGGTAGTGAAACCTAAGGAAACATTTTCATTTTACATGTATTTACTATCTGCAAGACCTGAAAGTGATTTATTATGTAATGCATCTCACCACTTCCCTTTCTCACACATTTATCACCTTTTACTCATAGTTACAATAGCACAGTGCAGTATATAATACAATTATTCACATCCACACAGAAAAGTCTGAAATACATAAAAGGAATTAAAAGAGAAAAGCTGCTACACCAAATCAGCATATTCTTTAGGTTTTGACAACTGGTTCCAGCAGGTATCACTGCCAGTTTTTCAAGTAATCTGCTAGACTGTCTTTTGTAAATCCAGCTCCTTGCCTATGCTTTTTTACACCCCCACAGATTTCATGGCTCCTGGAGACTTCTTAGCAAAAGTCTCTGCCCTACTCCGATGTGAGGGATCCCAGGCCATACTGGACATTTGCTATTTGGGTCTGGCCACAAAAACACCTGATACATACTATACTGCTATACTCCACTAGCATTGAATTAACACCACAAAGATATAAAAATAAGTACATCAGTATTAAGAGAGATCTACATATATAGGTAATGTTGTAGCCTAAATGATAACTGGAGATCTTCTCACTCTGTACAAGAGCCTGAATGGAGGTTGTAGCCAGGTGAGGGATCAGTCTCTTTTCCAATTAACAAGCAATAGAACAAGAGGAAAAGGCCTCAAGTTGCGACAGGGGAGGTATAGCTTGGATAACAGAAAAAATTTAGTCACTGAAAGGGTGGCCAGGCACTTGAACAGGCTCCCCAGGGAAGTGGTTGAGTGCCTATCCATGGAGATATTTAAAAGACCTTTAGATGTGGCACTTAGGGACTTGGATAAGTGCTGAATTTGGCTATGTTAGTTTAATGGTTGGATTTGATGATCTTAAAGGTCATTTCCAACCTAAACAATTCTTTGAATCCAAAGAGATTGATTAGTTGCCATAATGATAAACTATACCATTAAAGAAGTATTAAAAGTTATAAAACTAGAAATTTCTCTCATTATTATGTTGTTGTTATGGGACAAATTCAACCTACATTTCATACACTTATGGTCATATCAAGAAACAGGGAGACCTCTCTGCACCAAAACTAGGTCCAGGCACACACCACTTACAGGCAGGAAGCCCAAACAACGCAGGCCTAAAGACCACTGCATGATGATTCACTGAATGTTTCATACACTCTTGTTCCCAAACATTTCAAAGTAATTTTTGAAATTCTATTTTTAATAAATGTTAGTTTTACAAGCCAGTCAAAGTAGGCTGTTCTGTAGACTGAAGCAAACTTCATCTCCCTCTTCCTTCTTTTCCATTTAATATTTTTATGAAGCTTCCTCCATCAGTACTTCCCAGTTTAATAATAGACCAAGGAGGGTGAAAAGATCCCCATGCATAATTATAAACAAATACTGCAGAGAGAAACATCAATGGCTGAAGAATTATAGTGTCGTAATAGCTAGGGTGAGGTCAGATCCAACAAAGGGGAGTGAGATGGCTTTCCTCTGGGCAGAGGACATGGATTGCAGAGAAGACATCCCGTTAAGACTTTAATGTACAGTTTGACAATACTCTTTGTTCATGGGAGTTCTCATGAAGGTCTATATGGATGACACCATCTCAGACAGATACAGCTTTAACACACTGAAAGGCACTGAAGAAGACCTGTCAGTACATAGTAGGAAATCTAAGGTAGTGGCACTTATGTAATGGGAAGAAGGGCATTTGTTTTTTACACCTGAATTTTAAAAAAGTAAATTTCAGGAAGCTTTGTAAAGGTTAAAATCACTACTGGATGGCTGCCATCATGTAGCAGAAACCAGGCACGTAACTGTGCCTAATTACAGACCAACTTTAATCCACCAGATGATCTGGCTGTGCAGAAGTCTGGCAGGAGCTATCAAAAAACACCACCTTGAGGAGCGCAGTACAGGCAGGCTTCAAAAGCTTTATTTCACTTTTGAAACATTTCTGCAAGGGTACCAGAAGGCAGTTCAAAAATTAGCTCTGTTTTCCAGCCTAATTAAGCTCTTAAAACATTGAATATTGGTGAGTAAATTTAGCACATACCCAGAGCCATGGAGCTACAATATGCTACCTAATGTTCTGAACATAGAGCATCCTGAATGTGTCTTCTGAATATAACCACCAGTTTTACAGATTACTTTATTATGCAGGTATTTTACACAGTATCTCTCATCTTTGACAACCAGCAGTAAATGAAGGCAGAGTCAAGAGTTTCTGAACAGAGTGAATTATTTCCTTAACTACCAGTAATCATGGATACTGTATTTCCACAAAAGCAGCATTAGCACTTGATTTATTTCTATCCGAAAGTTAATGCAGCGTTATAGCAAGGAAGCATAAGAGACATCCTTTCAAACTTCTCTCCACACTACAACCAGGAGGAAGTGAAAACACCCCAATTCAGATAATACCGACAGCTGTCTATTTGCTAATTCAGTGTTTTTCAGCCTTTCCTGATTCATAGACACAGAAGAGTTTTCTGTGGAAGACAAGAGCTCTTTAAAAGTTCAATAAATATCTATCTATATCTGTATCTATCTATATCTATATTGATATCATCTATATATCTATCTGTCTATACCTATATGATGCATTATGTTCAATTTGACTTTTATATTCCCCAACACACATCTGTGCCTCAGAAGCAGCACAGGACCCCCAGGAGGCTGTGTGTGGCTGCTTCTGCCAGGCTCAGCCTTTTATTCATTTTTTTCCCCTTTTTTTCCCCTTTCATTGTAAGATTTTACATTTCTTGAAATTCCCAATATTGAATATGTGTTTCTACAAACAGTAAAATCTGCCAACTCTGCTTGAGTTATACAAGATCTCCTTGTTTTAAGATCATCTCACAACTGCAGTGGTACACTTAGGATGGTATGCATCTAAGTAATGGTTTGAAAAACAAGAGAAATGCAAAATATACTTAAGTAGCTCAAGAAATGGTCAATATTCTTCATTTTTGTAACATTCTTAGTGAGGATAATTAAGAAATATATGACAACACAGTCTAATATTTTGAAGATGGCTCTCGGGCTTTTGGTTTGGGTGGTAGGGTTTTTTTTCCAAACAAAGTAAAAAGAACAGAATGGTATCTATATTATCCAGTTTTAAGAATTTTTCTGAAGAACCACAAATCATACAAGTCAGCTTAACTTACATTCAAACAATTTCACGGGCTGAATTCACCTATGCCATAACTAGCAATTAACCCCGAGTTGCATCAGTGCAGGATTTCCCCATTAGCTGTCTCAGTAACTTCTCCAACCAGGCAAACCAAGCACCTGTTCTGCCCTCAAAAAATCTATGCAGCAAACTGAGATGCATCAATAGCAGAGAACACAAGACAAGACTTACAATAAAAAACTCTTCATAGAACGACAGAGGCAATCTAGCCTTGGAAGGACATCTATCTCTGGTTTTATGGGCTCTGTTGTTGGGAAGGAAACTGGGACTGTGTCTGCCACTGCCTGACGTTGTCTCTCAGCAGCCAGGCTACAGTGAGAGAGATCATGCTGAATTCTACTGGTATGGCTGCCTCTGCCCTGCATCCTTCACATGTAATGGTTCATCTTGGCAGAGGATTCTTTTCTACTAGACCCCTCCACAGTCAGTTTGTCTTGAGAGACCCACTTTACTTATCTTTTTCTTCTTGATTTAGGTTTTAAAACTTCAGGTGCACACTGTTTTAGTGCTATCTTGGCATGTGTTCTTTAATGCCACAGACACTGGTGCTGCTCTTAGTGCCAGAGGCAGCCATCACTTCTATCAATTAATTTCTTCAGAACAAACTCAAAACAGCTGAGTAGACCTGCAGCAGGGTGCAAAGCTTCATACAGAAAGCAGGAGCAGGCCCTGCAAAACCAACAGCCCATGTTTTTTTAGGTGAACTGAGAGGAACAATACTGGTGCCATCAGCTAGTTAGAAATCCACTGGGGCTGTGGATGCTGGAGGGACAGAGTGTACTCCTGTGATTCCTACCAGTAGTGCTGCTGGAGCTGCTCAGGGCACTGACCTCTCATGCTGAGGAAGGCAGCAGCCAAATAAAGCCTGCCTGCAGGGTTTTGCCTCAGCAACATATCACAGCTACTGGCAGCTAAACTGTTTCTGACATCTTCCTCACTCAGCTGCACTTTTCTTACTTCTCCTTTATGAAGGCTGTTTTTTTGTTTTTCTCTAGTGCTGAATATTTTAGCTGGGCTCCTTAAATAAACTTTCATCACATGCATGCAAAGATGGGAAACTGAACGAAACTTAAAAGAAACATAAGATTTTTCAAGTAGCTTTGATGTTCTCTAGCTTTTTATTTATAGAATACAGATTAACTTCCTTTTGTTAACATCTATTGTTGTTTTATAATGGGTGCTGCTTTGATAAGTGAATTGAAAGAGTTTGCTGCAGTTCCTGCTAAGTGCCCTGTCTTGTTAAAAAGTTGGTTCTGTAAAAATGTGTTTCTGACTGAAAATAAGAACAAGAAAATTTAATCTGATTTTGGATGATTATGAAGTAAAGCAATTGCTTTGAAGTTATGAAATGCGATTTCTTTACTCACATGTAACCCATAAAATTCAGCCTCAACCTAACTCATATATGTGCATAGGACAAACATAATCAGTAAGTCTACCCTTCAACTATTTATCCTTTTTGATATAACTCCATTGTTTTACTGAGACCTTACAGGTTCCTTTTCTTCTACCTCTTGCATCTCTACAGCTAACACTTTTTTGTAATACATATAGATGTTTTGCTTCTGAGAGGGATGTCAGATCCTTTCTTTATTAAGTATGTTTGAAATTTTCTATAGATGTCTAAAATCATCCCAGAAGTGGCAGATATTCTGAGAATTCCTTGGATCCCTACAAAGAGTTACTAGTGAAGTCTATCACGAATGAGGCTAAGTATGTACACTCTAGCAATGGTGGCTTTTGGGTTGCTACTACTATTTCTCATATTATTTCCATTCAGACACCCCCTGTTGTTGTCACACCAGTTGCAGTCCTCAGTGGCACTGTTCCTAATGCCAGTGCTTTAGGCAGAGGAGGGTTTTAGTTCAGTACTTTGACAAACTTACAGAGAACTTGAAACTCAAGTGATGGAGGTCTAAAGCAGCGCAGGTGCCAAGGCACCTAACATGCAGTTTAAGGTGCCTGGATCCAGACAGGATGTTTCACAAGCTTCCAGGTGTCCCCACAAGCCATATCCATACCAATAAATTAAACAAGCATAACCTCAAGGTCTGCTGCTAGGTATACAGTCGTTATCTCCAGCAAAAAGTCAGAAAGCAGTCACAGATAAAACAGACTTTTCAGTCTGTATGGTGTTCAAACTGCCCTTTCCCATCACATAGTCTGCAAATGATTTATCTTTTCCATTACTTTCCCTTTTGATTGCTCATTTTCTGGTCTTCCACATCTGCATTCAGCAGCTTCTTTTACTGAACCCAGATGTCCTCTTGAGAAGTAGCATACTTCCATACTCAAAAGGACCATTTTCAGGGATTAATTCCAGGCTCGGGGTCATGAACTTCCATCTTTCAGAACTCACAATTCGAGTGTTCAATATGGTATCTAATTCATAGGAAAAATACCCTCCTTCACAGCATAAATTGGTAAATATTCTTACCAAAATGTCTTTTTTTTCCTCAGTTATATATGATCGTATGACTGTAATCCTTTGCTATTTGCTCTTCCCACTAGCTGTAGGTGCAACAGCAGCCTGATTCACCAATTCATCATCTGAAGACACCACTTAATGGCATATACTGAACCTTGGGTTACTACAAAATCCAACTTATTTTGCTTGAGTTTGGCTTTCTTTTTTAAAGTACTATCTCCTTCCAGTCTAATAAAGTATTTTAATTTAGTTGATTTAATCTGCAATGTGATTTCGGAATAGAAAAACATCTCACTTTTTTTTTTTTTTAACTTGTCTGTATGCTCTTTGAACTCTTCTGTATGCTCTTTCTCAGCCACCTCTTCCATCTAATGGACCAGATACGGAAACGGCACATTCCTTTTACTCAAATGTAAAACCACGAAGTTTCCTGTATTTAATGATTTCCAGCTCAGTTTTGCAAAAATAATATTTGGGGAATTGGACATGCTAGTTAGCTGCCATTCCTCTCCTCTTTCAGCTTATTCCTGCTCTTTTCTGCAAGCTCCCTTCTCATCTCAGCTTTTTAACCCCAAGGAGTTGAATTCTATTTTTAGCCTTTATATGAATTTCCAATCTAATGCATTTAAAGAATCTATCAGAGATGTCTAAAACCTTGGAAGCAATTAATTAAGTCCTGCTATTTCCAGACTACACCAAAACAATTTGTCACTGCATGTAAAATGGTATAATCGAGGAGTATAAATGTTTTCAGGCCAAGTCTTGCTATGAAATATTTAGTTCATCTCTCCTAATTAAAGACCTGTTGGAGGATTAATGTCTTATAACCTGGCAAGCTACTTTACTAAGTAACAAATTATCCATATCATGACCTCAGACTAAATTTATGTAACCTGAGTAGTAATTTGCGTAAGTTTACAAAATCCACTGAAATAGAGAAATTTGCATTCAAAAAAGGAACCTGTACCAAATATAAATCTATACTAAAAAAACCAATTCATTGAATATCTGGGTATTTTCAGCACTTACATTAATATACATTTATAAGGATTGCTTCTGTGAACATAGCAAGATAACATAGTTATGCTGTGGAATAAAAACACAGATTTCCCATTTTCCTCATGGAAACATGACTTACTTCCCTCTGCAATGCATGCAATACATACATTTCCTAGTGTTTTATTTTTTATTATAAGCCTATAGAATATGCTATGCACCTGAAATTGGTTGTGACAAGAAAACAATGTAAATGGTTGAAAAATGTAGGGAAAGATGAAATAGGTCAATATAGAAATACAGGTCGATGTGGAAACATGAGATGCTGGTTAATATAGAGTGACTGCCTATACTGATATGAGGAGGAAAGCAGGATGTAATGCTATGCTTCCACAAACAACGTGTTCAGAATTGTTATTGTTTAGTTGTCAAAAAAACTGATAAAACTAAATATTAACAGTAAAAAAAAAAAATTGGGTACAACAACAATCAACAGGGACGCATTGTAAGCTTCCCCTCTGACTCCCAGGGCCCTTGCTGGCTGTGTTTCCAGGACCTGAGGCCAGCTCTGATCCAACCCAACTGTGTTACTGTGCCTCTGGCTTTTGAGAAAATTACTAAATTAGGAAAAAGAGCTGTGTGAAAGAGCAAAAAGATGAGAAAATAAAAATTACAATGGGTGCAGTTGCTGAGCTGGGGCTTGTTACTAGTGCAACAATTCAAATGGTAAAGAAAAGAAAGCTAACTTTCAAGAGGGAAAGTTGCACCAACACAGCGAGGTATTAAATCCTAAAGGGAAAAGCCATGGATGCTAATCAAGTGAACTGGGAATCATCAGGTCACAGATCTGAGCTGGCAGTGACAGCAGTGCTGACAGAGCTGGTGGCAGACGGCAGCTCAGCAGCGCAGCAGAGCCGGAGGCTGCAGAAGCTGACCCTGCCCGCTGGCCCCAGCCGGCCCGAGGTGCTGCGTGCTCAGCCTCGGAGCCAGGGCTAATGCCTACAGAAAGGTGCTCAGTGCTCAGCCTCGGAGCCAGGGCTAATGCCTACAGAAAGGTGCTCAGCCCCACAGCCAGTGCTAGTGCCTACAGAAAGGTGCTCAGCCTCAGAGCTAGTGCTAGTGCCTATGGACTGGTGCTGCGTGCTCAGCTTCAGAGCCAGTGCTAATGCCTACAGAAAGGTGCTCAGCCCCACAGCCAGTGCTAGTGCCTATGGACTGGTGCTCAGCCTTAGAGCTCACTATACCGTACCTAGCTTCTGTGTGCTACCCAGACAATAATTGCTTTACACTCCTTGTAATATATACATACAGCTTGTATCCAACAGCTTTTAATACCAGCTAATGACAACTGAACAAACCCATCCAAACTGGCAAAAATGCCTGCTGCTTTAATATTTCTTCTGCTGAATACATGACCTATTTCTGTTATGCACAGCAGATCAGGCTATGACTGGACAACTTCTGAGTCCCAGATTTTCAGACCTTATTTCTGTTTTCTTTATGTCCTGCTTTTGCCAGGCCACAGTTTTAGTAAAATGAAAATCAGGTATCAACTCTTGTTATCCCCCTTTAATATCTGCAGAAGAAATTACAATCAACATACATATTCCAGTCTGATTGGAGACAAAAAAACTGCTTAGAGGACATAAAGAATTTATTAGGTCTTTCTGTCTTTGATCCTGTAAACTCTGCTGTAATACACATATTATCAAAGACAAAGCTGAGCAAAAACATCTGCACTCATATACACCAAATGCCCTCAAGAAAGATGAAAAATAGCCAGTCAGAGCATCTTACTTGGCTTGTAAATAGAAAGAGACTAATGAATTTGGATATCCCTTCTGTAGTCTTGGGAAGACTGCCTGAAGGAACATGTTTTACCAAAGAACCCAATCCATAACCTACTTGATTTTAATACTCATCCAAATACAACAGTAAAACAGAAAAAAAAATTCCAACCCAACAAAGAGTCCCCGCATACCAGGGTTTTAACAAGCCTCTGAAATACCTAACCTTAAAAAACTGTTTCTTAGGAAGAAAAAGCCCTTCAAGGTAATAGAACAGAAGTCTCTGAAAATCATGGAATAGTTAAAAGCATAAATGTTAGCAAACCTAACTGAATGGGCTTGAGTGTTTTGGTCCATTGTACTCTAGGAGTATAGTATTGCTTAAGTTCCTGTACATAATAAAGGATTTTTAAAATTCCAGTACAAAAAAATGGAAGAGGTGAAAAATAAAACACCTGTACCATATTCTAAATACAGGACAAAATATAAAGAGCTATTAAAACTACCTGAGAAGTCTATTTTTGAAAGTCAGAATAATCAAAATGCAAAATATGCTGCAATTTTTTTTTTTTAGTAAATGCTCAATAAAATGTAGAGAATAACACAGAAGATATATCAAATCAATTCAAATCAATTATACCTGTCTTTGTATTATTCTTTCCCTATTTAGGAATGTTCTATGAAAACATCCCTCCATCTTCAGCATTCAGGAAGCATCACCTTCACTAGAGGTCTATGTTCTGTGTTTTGTATGAAACACACATCTGCACAAGCCCCTCTGCAAAGAGGAACGGAGAAAAAAAAAAACAAACAGTTTTGCAAGGTTTATTTTCCTCAGTGTCCAGGTCTTCACATATCTCCTGTGCAGCTTGTCCTCTACACCAAGCAGTTGTTACAAGACCCAGTTGCTGACTGGCATCAAACCCACTTATGGTACCCCTGCTCTATCTATAATGCTTCTGCTCTATCTCAATAATCCCTACTACCAAGTCCAGCCTGGCACATGGCACAGCACCTTCCTAGACAGAAATTTAGGGAGTCTTGAGGTTAGAAAACACTGCAAATGAGGACTGTAGAATTCATTTTGATGAACTTTGGCATGATTTTAACTGTTTCCAGAAGAAGCATGTTGAGTTGTGCAACTAGTTAATATAATACAGAGATTGTATTTGTAATTTGTCCATGGTGTGCTTTGGATATGTTTTTGAAGGTTTGATCCTACAGTTCTGAAGAGCACAACAACTTCCTGAAAACAGCAGGGGAAAAATGTGACAAGATGAACTTTTGCGTTTTCTACTGGGAGCTGCAAGGTCAATGCAGATTTAATTGAGATGTGGGGAGCAGAGCTTTACCCAGAGGTACGAAAGAGAAAGATGCTACAAGATTTCTTCTCATGAAAATTTCAATTCAATCAATATGAAAGCTACACATGTGGATCAAAACCAGCAGGGAATCCTCAAGGACTCTTCTTACAAAGGGTTCACATAATCTTAAAATAGCCTTTGAAAGCCTGAGAGAGGTCATTTTGTGTCTTTGAAAATGCTGAAATATCTGAAAATAATCAATGTTGCTGGGATCTTCCTTTTAAAATTAATGCCGGGCAGTGACATTTCTTACTATTTTGAGTGCTTCCATGCTAATTTTTTCTTTACCTAGGCTCATCCTAGGAATGCTAAGAATTCTCTAAGTCCTGATGAGGGTACTTGAGGAAGTACAAGGCAAAAGTGGAGGGTAACCCTAGGACAAGTTAATATATGACCATGAAGAGGACTTTGTCCTAGAAAACTGCATAAGCTCCTAGTATGTTTCTCTGTATCTGTGTATCTCTCCTTTTTTTTGTTCTGTAAAAAGTATTTTGAAAGAAATTCTTGAATGACTTTTGTTCTTCAAAGGCTAAATGAAAAAACCAAAAAAACCCAAACAACCAAAGGAAGAACCCCCACAAAAAACCAACAAGCAAACATTACTTAGGTACCCTGTTAAAGTTGTTGAATTGAAATATTTCCTTCTATAGCATCATCTCAGTTGGATGTCTTTTAAAATGAACTTAAACTTGCAACATACCTGTTTCCACCTAACCCCATTTTAGACCAAGTTATACAGATATGAATCAAAACAAGTCTCATCTTAGTGAGTTGGTCTCAATATTGGAATATTTAAATTTGACTTGCAGTTTTTTGAATCAGCTAACAGTAAGTGAAAATATAGTGTATGCAATATTTTATCTTTTTATTAAATACACTGTATATATATTTACATTTATAGTTTAAAGTCTACTTTATTACATTTTTAAGAAGTCAAGAAAACAACTAGAAATAAAAGGAATGGTGTTTTAAATTATCTGGGATTTTTGAACTACAGCATCAAGTACATTTAAATTTTATTACTGAAGGATTTTTACTTTGCTTTACTTATATCACAGTTAATTTTATAATGCAGCAACACTGATAATCTCTTTGAAGAGATATGTGCTCAAAATCTATGACTCAAAACCCAAACAATTTAGAATTAAGTAACTGTCAAGGGGCATGTGCAATAAAATGAACATTAAAAAAATCTAAGCTGATTGATTCTAAGTTAGTTTATGCAATTTTCTTCCCTTGCATGGAATAAATGGATATGCAATTTGCTTTGGCTTTGTGTTTAGATTTAATCTACATCTGAAAAAGAGGCTGTTCAAGAGATTTCTGGGATAACTAGAAAATCAGATCAAACTAAATCACTCATTGTCCTTATCAGATTTATTTTATACGTTATATATACACACACAGACACAGTCATATATATACACCCTCCAAGTCCTCATTTACTCTGCTTTCTTCCCTCACAATAATACTGTCATCTCTAGGTTCCACAAAACGAAGTTATTTTATCTTCCCTACAAGATGGCAATGAAGAAATACGAAAAATCTGGATCACCACTGGCCAGGTCACCATTACTGGTTCCAAAGCTGTTGGGTGTTTTTTAGGGTTTTTTTTGAGGAATGCATTTTGCCAGAAAAACCATCTCATAAGAGGCAAATAACTCGTACAGCACAGTGGTATTTCCAAATACTCAAACACTGCATGTGTTTGAGTTTGGATTCAAAAGACTGAGAATTACTGGAGCTCCACTGTTTGGCAGTAGTGTCACCAATTACCACTTTTTTAAACCACAGCATTAACTACCTGGAAAACTGCATGTACTTATAGCTGACTCAAAATAATGCCAGGAGAGAATAGAACAGGAGATACACAGAAGACCTGTGAATGTGTTATTTTAAAAATGAAATATTTATGACTTCCTTATTTTTCCAGTCCCTAACATTTCTGATTCCTGTTGATTAATAGCTGACTACTAGGTCTGAAACTTGCATGGTAGGCCTCAATCTGAGGGAATACACAGCATCAAGACTTATGAATCTGAATGAATAAAGCAGATACTGTCATAGGTTACAGACCTAGTATGCTTACTTAAATTAAAAAGAAGAAAACACCCAAATAACCCAGGGACTTAAACTTTGGTCTGGGTTTAAGAGTCCCTGAGCATAGTGATCAAAGGTACTATTGAGAGATAGTAGGACAAGATGGATAAATAATATAAATGGTCCGAGTTTTTATTTGACTGATTGCTTGAATGAAATCATGAACATTTTTTTTACTGTGACAGGACACATAAAAACTCAAGACTTGACTATGAGAGAAAATATAGCTACAGCCTGAAATGCCAATTGAAAGGAGAAAAAGAGCCTTTGCTTGTAATGGCATGAAAAGTAGTTCCCCAAAAGTATCAGTAGATTTAAGACATGACTAGCAGTAAGTGACCCACCTTTTATATTAACTATCAACTGAACATTTTCACAGCCCCAGAGGCTAAGAGTGAACTTTCACGCGACCACAACCAAGTGCATCTCACACAGTTCTTAAAAGGCAGCAGTATTAAAAGTAACAACCACTGTTAAAACCATCACAGAAAGTCTCACCCTCCTTAAGCAAAAAAACCCAAAAAACCCAACCAAAGAAAAAAAAAACCACAAGGAAACTCAACCCTTTAAGCCAAACCAAACCAAAGAACCTTGTCTGCACTGTAGTCTTTACATGAGAGTAATTTTTGCTATCAGACACCTCCAGCCTTTTCCATCCTTTCTTCTATATTTATCGGTTTAGAAATTTGAAAGGTTTATGAATCAAGTCAATGGGTTCAGTCAATTCTCAGTCTTAAAGAGGCTGAGACCAGCACCAGTCATTTGAAGAAATGGTAGCTGTTCTATAGCAGTAACAGAAATAACCAAGGTTTAGAAAACTTAATCTCTTCTCTTCACTGTAGGCATGAAGTCACATGCAATTTCGCAGACAGAAAACCAGACCACTTGAATCAATTTGATGTCTCAACTTCTCATTTTGGGGAATATTCCCTTTCTCATTAGTGTGGGAAAATGGGGTAGTGGAAGGATTAATAAGCAGGGAATAGTGAGGCAGATACTCCTTCTAAGGACTTAAACCAGCAAGCATGAAATCCAATATATAATTTTAACTGCCATATAAAGAGTAAAGTATTTCTTGTCCACTACAGAACTGGTTAGGATTTAAACTTTTGTAACTGACATCCAGTGAAGGAGCTGAAACAGCTCCAAATCTCATATTTTTGATGCTGGATAAGACGAAAAGCAGAAGTTTAGAGGAATATTCTCCTTCCCACTAACAGAATTTCAAATTTCTTAAATTGGACAGAGACCTTCGCCCCCCACACCATGTTTCATTGGGTGGCTCTGCCAGCCCACACTTCCTCATTCGCTCTCAGAATTGTGCCCATCCATGTTAGTGGTGCAGGGGGACGAAAGGTAAATTCCTACAGTCATTCAAGTATGCCTTCCTGCCCAGTCCTGTACCAGAATAACTTTAGAATGAACCAAAGCACGAAAGAATTGAGAACTGGTGATTGGTGCTGTCTCCTCTCAAATATCCATCGTTTTTGTGCCCAAGTTCTCTTTGCTAAATGAAGTGGAGAAATGGCCCTTCCTGACTGGTCACATATCTTCTCAGTCTGCAAAGATTCAAGACTTTTTGTTTGCATTTAATAGTATGTGAGATTACCCAAGAGTTATAGTGGGAGAACATTAAACACCGAGAAAAATTGGAAGTGAAACATGCAGAATAGAGGGAGCAGGTCATTGTCTTGATCCATAATCTCTACCTGAACCTTACTACTACCCCTAAAAATAATGTTAAGTCATGTAGAATATTATAGAAATGTCAGCTAATAAAAAATAAAATCCCTCTAAGAATTTAAATGGCAAGAGCCTTGAGCAGTTGACCATAGGTTTCTCCCAGAGTAACAACTCATGTAGACAGAGGAGTCAGGATTACTGGAGCTAGCTGTCATGCAGCTCTGTGAACCTTCTACATTTCTGTTAGCTGAGGGTATTGGCCCGTGCTGACCTTCTGTACTCTGCTTGAGGCAATCACATCAAACTCCCTTTCTGATGAGCCAATGTGAATGGCACTCTGCTAATGACTCTTCCTGCCACATTTCAAGATTCATGGCAGTTACATCCAAAGGAATTATGGACTCCCTATCTTTTGCCTTCAATTAATGAAATCCTTTCAGTTCAAAGACCCTCAACTTGAATGCTAATTCAAAGGATATCAAAGTAATTGATAGTCTGCATGAATAAATCTATGTGCTTAAAAATACTTAGCCTTCAAAAAACCCATCAATTTATAATCATGGTGCCTTAAAATGGCGAAGTCAGAAATCAGAAGAAATTCCTATGCATTACGCATACAGTTGGTTAACCTATATTAGGAAAAGGAGTTAATTTCCTCACCAACTAATTTCACAGAGTAAATTCAGAAAGCAAGTAACTACATCCCAATTCTACATGTGAGCTCTTACTTGACCTTTGCCTGGAAAATTTCTGCACAATGACAGTTTCATAGGTTGTATTTCCAGTGTTACTCCTGATTAAAAAAATCCAAACTAATTAGCATGTAACAACCAACATTAACAACATATGCTGGGACTGTAATGAAGTCCTAATTTGTAAAATGTTCTCAAGGATGCTGTATTATTGATTAAAAATTAACATTTTCTCTTGCTCTAGAGCAATTAGTGAAAATGTAAGATAATGAATATTTATAAAGCTAAGGTAAAAACTTGATCATACCCTAAGACACCATTTTTTGTGCTTAATAGCAGCTAGCAAACTGCTAAATACATAAGCAAATCTTATGTATTAGGTTTTCAAGGCAGAAGTTTGTTCAAGGCAGTCTGCTTTGTAGCTAGAGCTGAAAATGCAGGAAAAGGGTAATTTCCCTCACAAAAGCCAAAAGGCAGCAGCAATAGCACCAAATATTGCACAAGAAGTCAAGTCAAACAAACTTCTCATGTATATTACCAAGCGTTTCTCAAGAAGTCAAACTGTGGAGTTAGCTAACACCTCTGATGAATTCAACACAATGCTAGTTACAGCTTTGCAGTTTTACTTCAGAACAATAGTACGTGCATGCTGCATGGCACTCATTTGCTGGGACTCCCCAGAAGGAGTAGAAAGCCATAGCCAGATATCTTTACATTGCTGGCAAAGGTAAGATTTGGCCCATTCTTCATTCTCAGGAACAGCAACTTATTTTTATGAGCTGTTCCATTAGCACTCTGCACTCAAACAATTATACCTATGTTAATATATGCTAATATGTATATAGCACTTTTACTTAATATCAACTTCTAAATCATTCCTTAGCCCAGTATGACCTGTCAACAAAACCTTCCTATTTTGTATTTTCTGGCTTTTTTTCTCTTACCCTGCATTTCACAAGCATAAAAAACTCTTCTATACTTATTAAAGAGATTGCCCCTGGACTTGCCATAAGCAAGGTGATAAAACAAAGGTGGCAAACCTTGAAGATAGAGATGTATTTCAGATATATTCAAATTTCTGAAATTAATTACACTGGAAGGAACACGTCAAAGTAGTTGCTAATGCTAAATTCTGGAATTTTCAACAGTAAAAAATACAAACAGCTATCATTGGAGCTTTTCCTCAAGATCAAGAAAAGCATTACTGTTGTGTAGCCCATGGCCTTCAGAAACAGGTATATTAGATTGTGACCAGGCAAGGAAGGATCTCCCTGTAAAGGATGCCATATCCTGTCAAAATATAAACATATCCCTAGCAACCCTCTGTCTTCACCCTGAGTAGAAACCTTGGTGCACAGGCAGACAGGTGAGTATGAAATTTCTTGCTTACTTCTTCCTCTGGATCACCTGGGAATTCAATCTCTTCTTGAGAGCTGCCACCTCAATCTTTCCATTAGGTAACTGGGACTTTATGTGTCATGCTGAGAGCTCAAGGTATTAAGCCTTTAATCAAAAAAGATACTTTTCTCTTTGAAGAAGAGTCTTACATAATAGCCATGGCAGCAGAAGCTGCTGATCTCAGCTGCAGCTGCAATACACATCTTGCTGCAGCCTTCACAGAAATGCTTCTGACAGTGAGGGAAAAGCTGCTACAAGCTGTGTCTGTCACAAAGGGAAGCATCATAGAAAAAGGGCTGTTTTTCTACAGCTTGAACCTTTCTGGACGTACTACACGTGTTTTGGTTTGGCGAGTGGTTGTTGTTGTGCTGGGGGTTTTTTTTGGTAGTTTTGTTGGGGTTTTTTCCTGTAATGAATAGGTTGTATCTATAAAAAATAGAATTGAAAGGAATCTTAAAATTAGGCTGCAGTGTTATCTCTCCCTATTTGCTAGCACCACAGAGACATGGCTCTGCTTCTCTCAGGTGAAGACATAGTTTGTGGTAATTAAAATATTGACATCCATTTTCTGACAAAAAGGAAAGATTCAGTGCTTTTATAAGATAAGTCAAAAAAACACCTTTTGTCAGCACTTTATTTTTCCCAGTTAACTTTTTGAAGTATTAATAATGTAAGTTAATATGAAGGTTTTTAATTCAGTCCTCGACTGCAGAAGGGCTGACTATAGCATTATCAATCAGAAATTAAATGCTGAATGACAGCTCACTACATCCATATGCATTTCCTCCTCTTGTTAACTTCAGTAGATGTGACCTATAAGGGATATTGCTCCATATTTCATTAACTCAGAAAAATGGGGGAAACAAGCTTTTCTAACCAGAGGATTTCTGCTACAAAAATGTTTCCTTCATCTTTGGTAACTTTTGCAATAAAAGACTTTTCTTACACTTACGCTTAGCTTCCAATGTGCAGACTCTGCTGCTAAATTGAACAATAAATCTTAAAACATCAAAATCCTTTGTTAATATTAAATAATGCTAGAAAAATAATGTTTAACAACTCCCATTAAGCATTTTAAGCTCTAGTGTTTTGTAGCACTGAGTAGTTTTGTTGGGGGCCTTTGCCGTTGTGCCTAATCAGAAGCCGCGTTCTTAGTGTTCTTTTCAGTTTAAAAATAGGAAGTTTTATGGTTATTGTTCCTTTAAAATCTTGGTGATTTTATCGGAAAAAATAAGGGGCCAGGAAAGGAGGGTGTCTATCACAAAAGAACACATTAATGCAACAGGTGAATGCTCAAATACTCGAGTACTTCAAGAGATGAATTACCACTGTGATAATTAACATGATTACAACCAAGTCAGGTATAAAGCTGTGGCCACTCCATAAATTTTCTAAGATGGACCAAACTGAATGGTAATTGTACCAACTACTGTTCTTCAATTCTAGAATGTTGTTCTACAGCTCCTCAATTACAGAAAACACAGCCACAGTGAGTTTGTTTTTGAAAGGAGCTGAGTGTACACAGAAGCTACTAAAAATCCATTCCTATGAATTTTGATGAAATTTGCAACACCTTACACCTTGAAAAAGCTTAATGTAGTGGGCAAGTAAAGCCTCTTGTTTTTAGAAGTGCTCTTTACAGAGACAGAGCCACAATAAGCTGGAAAATTTGCAGGCCTCTTTTTTTCACAGTTATGAACTTCAAACATAGAGAAACTCAGTACTGCATTTCAATTTCCATAAGCTCTAACTTATTGTGTAACAAGTTTCCCAGCAATACAACTTAAGACTGCTGCTTCTTAGCTTACCTGTGCAAGTTTTCAGGAGAGCTGACTGTTAACTTTCAACTATATATTATATATCAGCACTGCCCAGGCTGACTCAGCCCATGGGTTTTGCTGTCTGACTCGGACAGGAATTACTATATTCTTCACTAATTCATGCCAAGAAAACTTCCGAATTAATTACTCTCAGGTCAGTGTTAAAGGTGCCATATAATATAAACACGTATTTAGAGTTATCACTATTACACTTAATTTATTGAGATAAATAAGGAATCCCTTGGCACAACTAGTATTTTACACTATAGAGAGAAGGCTATTTTGGCAACAGTCAGCATTATGGGTTCAGAAGTAATTACTGACATAAATCAATAGAAGCTGGAAATATTGATTATACATTCACTATTAATTCTCTGGCACCATATCTCTAGGATATGACCATCACATCTTTCACTTAAGTCTTTAAAAAAAGCCTAGAAATAAGTACAGAATTTCAGGCTCTGGCAAAGATTAAATTATCAGTTAATGACTCATAAGAAAAAATCTTTGTATGTCACTGCATCATCAGACTTTGAATGTTCCATGGGACAATTTTTCACCTCCTTCTCAATTAGTGTAAGATGCTAATATGGGTTAAAGGGAACTTTCCAAACAAATGGGAGAAATATGATAATTGTCCTAAAGTTTCATAGTTGCATTTTCCCAGTTCTGGTGAATGGAAGTTAAATGTCATCTCCACGTTAAATGCGTCCTGCTTTGATGGAATTGGGCAGGAGGAATATGTTCAAAGATTAGCATTTTATATTGCTTTATGAGAGGAGAGGGTTTCAGCCTCAGTTCCTCGCACTGGGCAGTATATTTTCAGAAAGGTTAAGTGGGGTTAAATTGGAAGAAGGACTTAATCTTAAGGGATAAGAGTAGTCAATTATAATGTTTTGGGATTTTTTTGGTGAGTCAAGGTATGTGTATGTATGTTTATGTCAAGGAAAATTTTGCCAGATGAGAAAGACAGAGAAAGACAGAAATGAAACTGAACAGATAATAATATAAGGAACTAGAGAGACACACAGGCACCACGTAAGAGCAAAAGACATCAAAGATACCTGGTCATGTTGGCATGGGAAAAACTGAGTATATAAATAAATTTAATTTGAGAGTTAAAATGAAATAACTAATCTGCATAAGCATTCTAATTAGTTTTCAAATGGAACCTGATGAATTTACTACCAATAATCCATCAGGCTGTAGCTGTAATCACTGGAAACTGAAATCAGTTCTTCCCTGCTAAAGCACATCCCCCCGAGGTTGCTCTCCCCAAGCACATTGGCCTCCTGGAGCTTCACCCTGAAAATGCTGTTACATTTTTTCTCTAGAAGCGTTACCAAGCTTATTTTCTCATGTGAATTCTCCCGTTTAAACGAATTTAGTATTCCTTCCCAAGAGACACCAGTTGTGTTGCTTGCACTGCACCATTCCAGCCTCTGCCCTAGGGCAGGCACACCTATTTCGGCAGAACAGCACCCCATACCTGCTCAGAGAAGCATTTCTTAGCAAGGCTGCAGCAGGACCACATCAACAGGATGTACTTTTGCAAAGGTCTAAAAGGAAGTTGAATTGCTGATAACTGAAATTTTACTATTGTAGAAGCTTTGCTTCATAGGCTCAGAGTCAGGGGCTTTCCAAAGACACTTCTCACTTAAAGAGACACTAATGCAGCCCTATGCTGGGGCATTTTCTTAGTAGAACATATTTATTTACAAAAAATAAGACCTAAAAAGAAGACCTCCAGCACAGAGGTCTTCTTTTTAGGATCTGTGTAAATGTGCTGGTACAGGAATACCCCACTGTGCTTCCTCTCTGATTTTCATAAGGCTATTAAACAGTGTTCACCTCTCAAAGAGAGAAGTCACTCCTTTCATCATTAAAAAAAAAGCTATGATGATCACAGCCATGGTAAGATGATGAACAGTAAAAGTCACTTCCCAGTCATAAAAGTCACTCAGATCTGTGTGTAGCACAACAAAAATTAATCTGCCTATTTAAACTGAAAATGGGACCTTTTAATATTTGTCTGAATCTGAAATATGTGTCACGTAATGCATACAGGGTGCCATGCCTTGGCTGAAAACAGATTTTTCAGGCTGCCTATTATATGAATCTTATCAGATCTATTTTGTTAATTTTAAAGATCTGGATATTCATCTCTGCCCAAAGCGACTCTCTCCTTTGGCTCTATTGTATCTGCATTAAAAGTAGCAAAATTAAACTGCAAATTATTTCTTTTTGATTCTATTGATTCTTTCTTATATCTGGGGAAAACATGTTACATAATGTTTTATGCCTGCAGTTTGAAACAATGTCTTTAAATACCTTTTTGTTTGTGCATTACAATAAATTAAATTTTAGGAATAGACCAAGACTGACTGATGCAATCCAGTTATTTTATAATGCACGTAAATCAAGTTCATTCCAGCTGGCAGCCTGATCTGCTGTCTCTCCCTTGTATCACAGATTTGCTCTACTTCACACTGAATATGGCAGGCCATCCTTTTTAACTAGGGAAGCACATAGCATCTGTACTGTGTAGAGTTTACCTCTGGCCAAGTATCATTACACCTGCTTTTGGCAGTGTCATCAACAACAGTGAAAGTCAGGTTTGTCCTGAATGGGATCACAGGAACTCCACGTGTCCAGCTGCAGTCCTTCCAAAACAACTAGACCTGGATGGAACTTGGGACATGTATTTTGTACACATGCACCAACCCTCCAAACACCAGCTTTCTAGTTGGTCGCTGAACAGAATTAACCACAAAAGCAGTTAGGTAGCTATTTATAACAGGTTACTGTATGAGGCGGCCTATTACACATGCCAAATATATGAACAGGCTTTTATGGTCTGTCAGGTAGTATCTTTTAAACCCTACACAGTGCTTTGGACACAGTCTTTGCAACTAGTTTTTACCAAAGCTGAAGCAATCCTCTAAATCCAGGTAAAAGATGTCCCTTGTCCCCATGCTCATGTTTTACTTCATGACAGAACCCCTGTAAAAGAGGAAGCATCTGTATAATCAGCAGCTGTTCCCAAAGTCCATGTTCTTTGCTCTTTCAACAGATGGGACTGCTAATGAAAGGGAGCTGGAACCATACTGAGGAATCCCTCCTCCCAAAATACTTATTTAAAACAGGCACCTTTGAAACTTTTCAAATGAAAAAGTTGAAGTTACTTTGAAGTTACTTTGCAATTCTTACTTTGCAGTTAAATTTTGGTATTCTTACATACAGCCTGCCTAAGAGAACTTTCTTTTTCCTTTTTTTGCTAAAGTACGTCATTTATTTGGTATTTATACTGCATCATTAAATTCTAGTTGGCCTTTAAATTACACCTTTGGAAAAAGGAAAAATATCAATATGGGCTGTTTAAAAAAAAAAAAAAAAAAGCTAATACTTTTTTTTCCTTTTTCCTTAAAATTTTGGGTGTAAAATAAGAATGTCTATCAAACCATTAATTAGTTATAGTGTCTACATAACCGCAAGGAGTTTTATGATTGTTTCCACAAAATCTCTCCTACTTTCACACAGCTGCTCATTTCTGAATTGCTCCAACATAAAACAGTTTCAGAGAAAGAATGTTCCTATGCAGCAGATTCAATCCAGCTCCAGAATGCTGTGAATTCTTGTGATCGTAAATACAGTTGTTGATGCTGGGAACTGAAAAATCATTGACACACTGTTTGTCTCCGAGATGCACTGCAAACTGACTCAGCTCTTGCAGCCACAACACAATAAAGCATTCTGATGTAACCTACTCTGCTTTCAGAACCATGTTTCATTACCTCCCTCTAGAAAATCTCACCTAAATCTAAGATGTTTGTGGATTTTCTTCCTTCTTGACACAGGAGAAACATCTTTTTCTCGCTAGTCCCAATCTCACTTCATTTTATCTGGAACAGAACCCAGAGATTTTACTTCAATGAGGAAATCTAGCCTAATTCCTATTTAAACATTGTGCATGGACTATATTTTGATCTTGTTAGCCACCCTATTCATCTATATCCATCAGTCTCGATGGATGAAACAAGTACTGACACTAATAACTTTGCTTCCAGTGTCCAGATGCAGCTGAATGGAAGTAGAATAAACGCAGCTGAACTCTCCTATGGAGTGTGAGGTTTATCTTGTTCTCATCCCCTGAAAGTATTGGACAGTACTTCTGAGAGGAAGATTCTGAATATGCTACGCTGATGTTATTTAACATCTGGTGCCCGCTTCTAGAGAACTTGACATTGCAGAGGCTTCTTGAAAGCACCAAAGATGCTGCTCTGACATACAAGGTAACTCCTAAAACATTATCTAAAAATCCAACCTAGAAAGTTTCAGGTCAGTTCTTATGCACTTTGTGTAAAGGCTAACTGCTATATTAATAAATTATGAAGAGGTGGAAGATTGAGTTCCCACCTGCTCTACCATCAGTCCTACCATTGACAGTTATTTACTTATGTATTTGTTTATTTATTCATTTTAACACTGGCAATTGGAAATCTACCTACTTCCAGCTTCCCATTATATCATATATACAATAAAATATGTACATTATATGTGCAATATTGTATCCTATGTAGAGTTGCATATATCCTACAAATACTGGTCAATCCCTATCCTTGGTTGTATTCTGTATATCATGCCTACTATTACAGCCTTACAAGGCTCAAATGCTGCTTATAACAGTAATTGCTATTTTTTTTTTTCAGTTACAGACCAACCACTATCAAAGTCTAACTGCTTTTCTAAACCATCTGAGTGAGACCTTATTAAACAAGGAACATAAATTTTGGGAAAAAAATTGCCTTTGCTAATAAAAACATGGGCATTAGACTATCTCATTTAGCAGAATTTGGACATTATCTGCCTCTCTCTGCAAATTACATTTGATCTTTGCCAAAAAGCAGAAGTACACAGCTTAATATGATAACATAGGACCTGTTGTGAGGTAACACAGTCCAAAAAAAATCAGAACCAGGTCATAAACGTTAAAATGCAAAAGGAAGGAAATGCCTGTTATTCATCTTGCAGGCAGTATTCAGACATTCATGAAATTGAAAGTTAATGTACCAGGGACTTTCATTATCTGACCCATTCTATACTATCCATTAGAATCCCATAGTACTGAAGACAGAGGACCAATATGTCACTAATACAAGACAGAAAAGGTCACAAAAACTAAGCATCAATAAGACATTACTTCTCTATTAAATTTCACAACACTCAGCAGAAAACACATTTGCTGAAACCAGAATGTTTTATTATGTAATGTAGCTAAACTGAGAAAAATATATGTTTACCAAGGCAAGGGCATAATGATTAGTTGTCGAGTGAAAATAATGACTTTTTTCCCTCAATTTCCTCATTAAAGAAATTTTGCTTGTTTAAAGGAAAAGAAAGGTATTGCATGGGGTTTTTTTTGCTTTTCAAGGCTATTTCTTACAATAGAAATATATTGCTCCTTTGGCTATAGCAAAGGCTGCCTTTCACACCACTGAAAATACAGTATTTATTAGTATGTAGTAAAGTCAAAACAAATTTGCTTTCCATTTCCTCTAGTGGAATATTCCATTTATTTAAAATAGCTTTCAGTAAAAACAATATCACTAGTACTGCAACATCATTTTCCTGTAGAAAGATGATGTACTGATTCCCTTGAGCTTTCTCCATCCCATTTCTCTCCTAGTGTTGTTGCCCAAGCTGCTTCATATACATTACTCTTACTATACAGCTGAGAAAAATGCATAGCAGAAACTGTGATGTGCAAATAAATTACTTTGATGCAACTTATGAAAAGACTCTTAACTTTATCATCTGCCATTACAGAAAATATGAGAGAATTCACAATATTTATTTTAAATGTTGGATCTAGTTTGTTCATGAGGCAATGTTTGCTGTCAATGATCTTGGGACTCACGCAGATGAAAACCTCATTCCTCATGCTCCTCTATCCAGTAAGGGGTGAAGAGGACTTGTCACAGTGGACTCTTCCATGTAAATGAAAAGCAGGACAGGTGATTATGTGCTGGTGGACGTTGGACCAGAGGGCTTCATTCATCACACTGTGACTTGTGGCGAATGCCACAGGAAAAATGGTGACAGCTGTCCAAGTTGTACCTTGATACATTCCTTCGGTTGATACAAGTTGATACATTCCTTCAGTAGTTCTATGTATTTTCAGGATCACCAATAAACATCTGGAGACCAGGATAAACTATATAAATGTAAACAAGCACACCCAGCCCTTTCAGCAAAACAGTATTTTAAAATTATTTGAAATGGTATAAAAGCAACCTGTAGACTGGATAGAGTACACTAAAGGTGCTTGTAAAGAAGAGAAAAAAATGAAAGTATGATGAAATTAAGGAGATCATAGGAAGGATTTTCATTTGGGATTCCCAGCAGTAGACTGGATAAAATGACACAACATTCTACAGCACATGTGATGTAAAGAGCAACTCTAAAGTGACTGGAATAGAGACAGAATAGATCACTACCATCTCCCTGCCTGCCCCTGCTATCCTTTTCAGTCAGGAATGTCTGAATTTCAAGTTAATCATGCAAACCAGAGTGTGACTGAAGAAAAGCCTGACATAATTTCAAGTCAGCTGGAGCCCTGGGATATAACTGACTCTCTCTTTCTTTCCTACATCTGTAAAGACACCAAGTGTTTGCAGTCTTTAACTGAAGATCTGCAGTTTTTAAGCCTTTTTTTCTTTTTAATCAGAAGAATTACTCAGAAAAGATAATTGCAGCTAAAGAAATTCAGAACTGAAGAATGACAAAAACTAAAAATGGCTGGAAGACAAACTATTGTCTTGTCTTCAACTCATCAACTCTTGATATCATGGTTTAAACTCCTTGCCAGAAGACAAAAAGCCTCTCTTCTTTCCATCAGTTCTGGGACTGGGCTTCCCAGTGCCCGTCGGCTTCCACCTTTACCCAGGTCACCCTGGCTGAGACACTGCAGAAAGCCCCTGCTGGCTGACCAGCTTTAATCTTCCATGAGTGACACAAGTGAAAGCTTGGCTACTCTTGGGAAAGAGAAACCTTCTCCAGCATCCTCTCCAGAAGGCTAAACTGAAGGAATGGTAACCAGGTGTAAAGGACATCCATCATTCTTCTCTCCTGTCTTTCCTTAATGATTTAAGATTTGATATTTAACCAACAAGTATGAAGAAACATCTAAAAACTTCTACTTCTTATCAAAGAACACCATATCCAATTACAATCTTTATCATAAGGCACATGGAAAGCATCTGCATTTACTTGAAATCAATCCCACTGTTTAAGGAGGAGACACAAGGGAACATCTTAGGCATTTTTTACTCTTGCTTTGGTAAACACTTTGCAATGGACTGTGACACAATTTTTATTTAGAAAGTTGTCTTTTTAACGGTGAAGAATCAATAGTAATGCAGACAAGGTTAGCAGTTACTGCCTAACCTCTGTCCAAGACAGCAGGCCCCTGAGGCACATGGAATTTATGCAGAATCAAAGTTAATAGTGTTGAAAAAAAATCCCTGAATCCTTGCTACTTGAAGCTGCCTCCTACCCAGTGTGCTCACTGTGTTTGAGACAACAAAGACAACCCAACAGTCCTTTCTCATCCCAATCTCCTGATTTTTTCTTTTTTTTTGGAAGCATAGTATTATATAACTAAAGGCCAAAATCACATAAAGAAACTAGGATGGGATTTTGTTCCAATCACCTTGTAAAAGACAAGAAAGATTTACTTTTAATTTTTTTTGGATTATTGAAATTTGTTGACTTTAAACATCTGGATAAAATGGTAGTTGTCTCTCTGTGCTTACTAACCTTCAATAAGGGCTAGATTGAACTGGAGCATTAGATGACATGACAGCTCCTCCTAAAAGAACCAGTCTGAAGTCTTCAACTCTCCTTTGAAATAAGCATGTTTTCCACAAGACATCTTCTGCCTACAGGTGTGCTAATCTGAAGTGATGCCAGCACATACCGACAGAAGACACTGAACTGCAATTCGAAGATTTTAGTTTTGGCAATATGATTCCCTGTAATGTCAGCCTGTGCTCCAGATAAACTTAGAAAATCAAGAGAATGTTTCCAAGCACTGCAATTCTAAAAGAATTACTTCTATTTTAGGAGATCACATTGCATCCACACCATATGTCTTTACATAAAGAGATCAGTATCACGGTACCAAGCATTAGAACATGAAATCTATATTTTCCAAAAGAAAATGACAGCTAAGATAACCTAGCCAGCTACATTTCAATAATAGGGCAGGCCATATTGTTGTTTTACTGGGAAAAAAAATACATGACAAGTAAAGCTTTGGTTTAGACGTAACGTGACTGTACAAAAATAGCTAACCATCACCAAAAAACCAAAAAAAGCAAACCCCAAAGGACCTCTTAAAATAACAAGTCACTACAAAACATGCAAAATACAGCACTACACAATACTTGAGCTTGAACAGGCTATGAAACACACTCAGTAAAGTCTCTCAAGATACCTATTTCTTTATTTGATATGCTTCCATGTATTACTGTCACCATATACTACTACTTACATTAATTAGATCCTACTGCCAAAATTCATTAGAGAAGAATCTGGTACAATGAAGAATAATAAATTCTGTTCAATCATATGTTTTTAAATCATTCTGCTCTTATAGAGCAAAAATGGTATTTCCTACCTTGGCTTCTAGTTATGAGACTGCAAAAACAGTCACAACAATTCTTTCAAGATTTTGTGTCAGTCATAAGTGCATTCACAGGATGTACTGCTAGAGCTTCATGTAACAGAGCTGCACAGGAAACCCACACCCCATAATTGAATGCTGTATTATTGGAGTCCTCACACCTTATTGCGAAAAACACTGTACTTGTTGGCCGGGAGGGGTGACTGACATCTCCCAGCCAGACTCTGCCCCAGATAACAGTGCAAGAAATATGGAAAGCTCCAAATCTTGAGCTATGCTTAATTATCTGGCTTTAGGTCCTGGAAGGAGAAGGGTGGAATCAAGTCTCAGCCTAGTGGCTACATAATTTGCCTGGGAAGTTAAGAGTTCTGGATTTAATTCTCTCTCCATCTAGAGTGGTTTCAAGGTAATTGCATTAACAACAGGATTAAGGACTACTTTCTACCTAACTTGTCAAAGGAATGCTATCGTGAGAGCACTGAAAGTCTTATTATTAGGTTTGCTAAGCTACTATGTATATATGAGTATATCCATATTCATCCCAACTAGCAATTAATTGTAGAAAACAAACACACACACACACGTCATCACTCCCTTATTTTACATAAATGAGAACTAGAAACGAAAAGCAGAATAGTCACCATAAAGTGTATTGATGGAAAAATCTTCCATCAAATTATAGTGTAACTCTAATCAATTAATGCATTAAAATCTTTATTACAACATATTTTCATAAATTACTATTATGGAACTGAAATACCTAATAAGTATTTATCAAGAAAAATTCTCATTCTCCCATGTCAAATCCCACTTTTTATTTAATTCTTTCTTGTTTAGATACCAAAGAATACACATCCTCCTCTTTTTAATGAATATAATCTTTAGGTAAGTATTACTCCTGTCCTTTTTTGGGAGGAAGAAATGAAGAGACAAATTCTTAGTCCTGCAGGAAACCCAACCCATTTTGAAGCTGATGGGAATTCTTAGATTTCACTGAAGGATAAAAAAATCGAACGTAATGGAAACTTCTACTTTAATTTTGGAGCAAATACTGATGCCACAAGCGAAGGTTCATTATTGGACTGTTACTTAGGTTACCATGGCTCCCAGTGATTTCCAGAGTGATACTGCTTGAACTTTCTCACCAAAATTCCACACGGATTAAATGGAAATATTTCAAAGATTTTCAAGGAAGTTAGAGGAGACAGTGAGCAAAGACAAGAAATGCATTTTCTGCTTTAAATTGGACTCTTACTTCAAATTAGATCCTGCAAGAAAGGTCAAGATCCCTAGTGGAGGCTGCAGCCCAGAGCACTTGTGGTACTCTCTCTACATCCTCCCTTTCCCTCAGGTACAGGATTGCCTTCCTGTGCCAGTTCCCCACCTACGACAGGACAAAAATGACAGCTCTTGTCTGGTCCTTCAAGGTATAAGGAAACCTGTGCTGGCCAAGAGAGAAAAAGGACTTTGGCTTATCACCAAGCCCTCCATTTCTGTAAAACTTCTCAGCTCATAGGGCACAGATGGAGCTATGAAAACTCAAGGGAGAATTCCCTGCACGCCAAATTGCAGATTTTGTATCACCTACTTATTTAACGTTATCATTGTCTTCTAACAGCATGACAAAAATCACTAAACAAAACATCAAAATATCTTTTTCCTGAAAGTCATGAAAAAAAGAGAGAAAAGCCTTGCTATCCTTTCACATGATCTGTCTTCCAACAGTGAGCTGCACTCCAAGAGCAACAAATGTGGGTGGGAAGACAGAATAAATATTAAAAAAAAAAAGAAAAACCAAACCAAAAACCCTCAAACCAGCAATAGAGATGCTGCTAGAGATAGATATTAAAGGAAGAGAAGAAAGAAGTGAGGTAGCAGTTATATTCTCACCATCTACAAGATGAGAACAAGGTTTATACTAACCTTTGTACCTCATCCTTCTTCCTGGGCACAGAAATGCAGTATTAAATAGTTTCTGAACTGCTGAGAAGAAGGGGCAGCAGGCTTAAGTAAAGAGAAATAAATGGTGCCCTGAAGGCCTGCTACGTATCCAGGGTGCAGTTTCGTGTAACAGCAGAGAAGACCTGAGGAAGGAGTGGAGGCCAGCATTAATTAATTTGATTTGGCCAAGATACTAGAATTAAGTGACTTCATTTGGCTGGGCACAATTCAATTACAAAAGAGTTCAACTGATTATTTTGAAGACAGAAATTATTTATTTCAGAGAAGTAAAGATACAAGGATGGAAATTAACCAAAGAGAAGAGGGGACAGGTAGCATCACAGAGCATTTCTCATCCCCTTCCAAAAACTGGCTTAATGCTTTAACTTTTGGGTTCTGGCAGATTTTCCCCTAGGAGGAATCCTTAGCAAATAGCAGCTGTAAATATGTGGCCTGCTTAAACTCTTGGCAAAACACATTTCTAAGAAATCCAGCTAAGTAAACAAATGTTCCAATTTGGAGTCAGTCTGAAACTGAGCACCAAATGGTACAATACCAATCAAATTGTGTGCAGTCACCGAGCTTATGTGTGGCAATGAATGCATGTTAAAAAGTATCTGAATAATTTAAGATTCCTTTCTGAGTCCCTACTGAAAATATGGCTTCCTATTTTATTGAATTGCTAATTATTCCAAGTAGAAGATTTAATGCCAGATAAAGTCATGTGCACATGAATTTTTCACATCTAAAGCTTTTAATTGTGTGATGCCTATGTTACAAAGCAGAATAAAGTAACGCTGTCTGAATTAAATACTCCAGATGCCAATAGGTTGGATGGAAATAATTTCCTCTTCCCTCTTTTTGCTTCTACATGACAAAGATAAAAATTAGCATTAATCATACACTGGCAAACAACTCTGTATTTAATTTGAGCAAAGTAATCTCAAGTGGATGTAAATCCAAGTGCACCAGGAGTCAGTAAGACACTGCAGTGTGTGGGCAAGAGAGCACAAGGGATGCTGGCACCCTCCTCTGTCATGGCAGAATGGTTAAGGTGGCAGGCATTTAAGGTATTAATTCTATAGGGTGTGATTCAGTTTGTTTCTCACTTTCAGAATTTGCATTTTATCCAACTTCCATGTGAGAACAGCTGCTCCTTACCCAAGAAGACTTTATGGAAGAAGCTTCCACAGTGCTAAATTCAGACAGAATTTTCAGTTTAGGGTTAATGTCCGAAGAAAACTAACGCTGGTTCTAAATATACCTTCCCTCACCTTAAACTTGAAGAGTCTGATCCTTACATTCCTGAAAACCAATTCATTCTACCCAAACAAATCAATCTCTATTTGCAGTCTGAGCTAATTTGTCAGAAATGCATCCACAAAATGCTTTTATTTGTCCTAATTCTGTTAGCTCATCTCATTTTCTCTTCTCCACCTTCCCCTGGCCAAGGAAGAAGATCTAATTAAGACCCCTGTTAAAGTAGCACGGTGTTGGCTGAAACCTTCGTTTGTACCCCTGCCAGCAGAGAATGATGGACATTAATAACAAACCAGACTGTCGCTGGTCCCAACGGTTAAAGCAAAGCCACGGCTGATGCAAAGCCAGGACCGGCGTTTTAAAACAGGCAGTGAAACAAAATGGGCCCACATACCTGGCAGCAATAAGAATCCCTTCACTGATGGATAGGAATAAATATAAAGGCTGATAGCACAGTAATAAAACAATGATGATAACCCAAAATTATTTATTACACGGCAAGAATGCTGCTGCTCGCTCAGGCTCTGCTGTAAATGGAAGCTGACATCAATGGATGACTCTCAGTGAGAAAACATGGACCATTTTAATTTGGGAAGTGTCATCCCATTTTTTAAGGTGAAAGCCATTATCAGAGGTGACAATGATCTATAGTGAATGAAAAGAAACAATAAACCCCCATACATAACCCCTCAGTCTTATGCATTTACCACAGATAGTAACTTCCTTACAAACACCAAAACATCCTAGGAAGTTGAAAAACATCAGTGACATCTTGAAAATCAAAGTCTTATTGGGCTTATTAAAGAAGAACTAGAAACTACACTGATGCAGTATGTACTTCGAAGATAATACAATCAGCCCATATTATTCAGACAGTGGCTACTACTGAAAAACAGGACACTCCATTGGAAAAAAATGAAAGAGCACAGCAAAAAAACATGGAATAAAGTAAAATTCTCATGAATTGTGTTCAGTAACTCCTAGAGAGTCTAGTCAGCAAGGGAAACATTTCTTCTTGCGGCTTCCTGCCTTAACATAGCTAAACCTATATTGACATATTTAAGAGAGATAATGTGCAAAAGAAGCCTTGTGGCACATCCCGTGTAAATTCTATGGCCTCCAGTAAAATGTTACCATAGAAACACCTTTGCCACAAGGAAGGTGCACTTTTGTAAAGGGCCTGGGGGTAAACTTTCAGATTCCCATGGCAACTGTTGTGTGTAAAGGCTAAAGTACCAGGTGTCAGTGTCTTTTGGAGCAGCACGCAAGAGAAAGAAGAAAAAACCCCACCCATTATTTTCCTCACTGGAACTGGTAGTCATAGCTGGTAATCATTCAAGGTAATCATCTGCCTGAAGGTGGAATAGCTACAAGGGAGTATTTGGAGTTAAAAACTGTGTGTGAGTGGGGTACTAAAGCTACGAAAAAATAAAGGAGAAAAGTAGTGTTAATTAAAATGGCAGTGGATAATCTGACACATTCTCAGTGAGTAACACCTATTGGGGCTTTATGTTTTTTAAAGTTAGGAGATGGACTCAAAATTCCCAGATATGCTTAATACAAAGCATTTATTATATTTAATAAAAATTTTATACCACCTAAGTGAAGAAATTCCTTTATTTTCTGTCACCCATTCAATCACCACCACTTGCTGGGAAGAGCTTTTACTGGGACAAGACACACTTAAACAAAGGTCAAGAATACAACTATGCTTAAGAAAGGCTACATATTTCTTATACTTCAGCAACCTTCCTATTAGCTAATCCAGAGCAACCTGTGGAAATCCTAATAAACAGCCAACTTTTATTCAAAGCAGAGTATCAGACAGTACCTGTACTTTTAATATATGAACACTTCATGTTCTGCTAATTAGGTCTTCCTATGGGACTCTTTTAATTCTCCTTTGATTTTTTCCTTCAGTAGACTACATATCTGGAGTATTTTTAATAATTATTTAACAAATTGTTCTAGATATTCTCCTGTTAGAAAGCATACAGAACAAGGAAGGGTATTTCCTTCACTATTGTCCTCCGTGATCCTCTATAGCAGGTCAAACTGTATATCTTGGAGTAAAAAAATAAAAATGAGGGGAAAGGATGAATTTTTTGGTTGGTTTGATGGGTTTTTTTGTTTCGTTTTTTTTTTCCTCTTCGTTTTTATTTCTTCTCTTTTGAATATCTTTAAATATGATTGAATATTTTAGTATTGTATGTTTAAATGTTTTGACTGTGCTTTAAAAGGGAATGAAATTCTTATATATCACCTCAGTATAATAGTAAGACTCATATAAGTGTCTGGTTTTTTTCTGTAAGCAGAGGTAGAAAGAGCATTTTGCTTATTTCAAACAGCTCAAATCAGATAGGTGTCCAGAACTCAATGACAGTCCCAGAAGCAGATAACTTCTGCTTAGTTGGGAAGACAGCAAATGTTGGAGGCAAGAAAGAACTAGTGGAGAAGTCTGGGAGAGCAGAGACAGGAAGACACAGATTGTGAGGATTTATTGAATAACTTGTAGTTTTCTTCTCTTCCCTTTAAGTGCTGAGTGCAAAAATACACTGAATATAGAGAAGCCAAGCAGCAAATTGATGGTATTGAAACATTCTTTGCCCAAGAAGTGGCCTTGGTCTTTAAGTGAGCAGGGGTAGCTTTCATGAAGCATTACATGCACTCAGAAATGTTTTAGGTATATAGATTGAAAGTACAGTGGTTATCAGTACCTACTAACCACAATTTTTCTCTTTAGTGGTAACTGTTGCATTAATTTGGTTGTGTCAACCAAAGCTACAGACAATTAATCCAGTTGAGAAAATCGTAGATCAGACACAAGCAGATTTTTTTTTAATTATTTTTAGAGGATGGAGAATACTGCTTTTGACTTGAGAGCAAGAGTATGCAAAGGAAAAATGCACACATAAGGATTCCAGATGCATAAGCCAACTCTCTGGGTCCAGTGTAATTGCTAATAGGAAATGTTGGAAAAGAAATTGGTTTTTAAAATAAATCTCCCATCTGTAAAATTATCAAGGGTTCAGGGAATAATGAGAGTCAAATTATTAAGTACAGTATTTTCCTGCTGTAAGTCTCAGTATTCTTTCTTGCAGACTTAGTTTAAGAATTTGGGAAAATGGAACATGCTGGGAAAAGAATGTTTCTTCCACTGAACCCCAAAAACTTCAGAAAAATAGGATATGGGTATATTTAAACAGTACAAGAACACAAAGGTATACCTCAGCTGAGTTTGGACATCTTGTCCTTTCTGAAGCACAATAAGGGTCAGTACAAAAATGTGTATATTTTCTAATGCTGACTGAGAAATGTAATAATGCTTGTTGTCTCTAACGTAAATCCCTCAGTTTCTTCTCCTGAAACCTAAGGTATGAATATCTAGGAGAGTAATAGAAAAGTGCTTGTGGATACTGAATTGGTATCTATTAAAACTCTGATAGTAACTGCATTATTACCTTTCTGAGAACTGTCTAGGGACTCTTATTCTCATGAATCCTATTGGATCTAGTAAAACCACTAACCTTTTTTGTTCAGATGGAGGCACTTGTAATAATTAGATGCCTGTTTTCTGAGGTCTTTGAAAAGGTCTTTAATGAGAACTTAAAAAAATAACCAGCATTATATCTGGTAACTGTCAAAGTAATTACAGTTCCTTGAGAGCAAATACTTGGAAATTCTCAGAAGAAGAACAGTGGGATTTTTTTTTTTTTTTTAAATCTGAAGTAAAACTAGGAATATTCCTTTTAGACCAGCCAAACCTGGGCTGAGAATTAAAAATTATGAAAAAATTTGAAAGGTGTCTTCACCTGAAAGATTCTGCCACTGTACACAGATGTTATCATTATCAACATGCTTATACATTTTCTGTCATAATCCAAACACATGTTGCAGGAAAAAAAAAAACCCAAGTGGACAGAAAGTATTGCCTAGAATCAGTCTGTACTATGGCAAAATTCAACTCAGAGAAACTAACTAAGAAGGGCAAGCTTCTTTTTAGGATGGTATCATGAAACTCCAGGACATAAATACTGTTTTTTCCTAAACCAGGGATTCTCTAAAGAAAAGGGAAGCTCGGAAGAGGCAATACCTTGTAAACTCTCCTTCTGTTCCAAAGAAACGTAAACACAATACTCAACGGACTGACATCTGTTTGTTCTTAACAAACATAATTTCCTTGCTAACTTGCAATCTTAGTCCTTATTTCAATATCATTTTTATACTCCTTGAAGACACACACATTCATGGCATTTCAGAAGGAACTCCATCAACATTTTAAATAGTTGATACTACTCAGTACAAGGACTAGACATATCATATGTCTTTTGCTATTGCGTGTTTTGCACAGCAAAATCTCATCAGTATTTCATAAACGTTCTGTGAATGCTTAATGCACTTAAGTCTATTTTATTCTAAATGCTGAGGGCTCAGAACATAGCAGAAATTATTATTTGCTTCTGATACACGGCTTTGTCTCTTGTACTATTAAAATCCATCTCTTCTTATTCATTTCAGGTCTTGATATTACCCAGTTCATCCTACTTGTTATTCAACTCCTCCTCTGCATTGAGATTGACCCCATCTCTGTTATATCAGCAAATTTCATTCCTGAGTCAAGGTCATTAGGGAGAATATTAAATAAGATTGTTCACTTGATGAACTCCTCTAATATCCTTTTTCCCCGAAATACTTCCACTTGCAAGATAACTCACCATTCTGGGAAGATAAGGAGAATACATGTAATAGACAATGGGTCAGGAATGAACTTGGTTGCTTGAAGCCTCTTCCTGGAACAGCAATAAACTGAAACCTGTTACTATTATCAAGGACATTACATATTAATGTTACTGTGGAACTGGTGCTACCTGACCTGGGTCTCACTGTGTGGCCTGGCCCTTTACTAAACTGCTACATTTTGTTATGCCAAACCCATCCCAAGCTGGGCCCAGTGTGAGGACTGTACTGAAAGCATGGCTTGTGCACACCAGCAAAAGGAACTCGTACCAGCAAAATGCCAGGTGTGGGGTCAGGGGCTGCTGGATAGACCTGGAGAGAAGCTGGGGGGTCACTGATGAGAGAGAGAGCACTCACAAGCTGCAGGAAAAGAGCTGGTAACAGAACACAAAAATCTCCCAGAGGAGTGTCCTCATGCCCACAGTAAAACCAAGACAGTCTAGAAGACAACAGTGTTAGTGAGAAAAGACAGAGACCTTCAGACTCTTAAAACATAACCTAAATATTTTCAGAGCATCACAGAATTTGCAGTATCATGATTCTTACTTTTTAGTACCAATTTTATGAAATGTTCAGATGATATCATGCATGTGAATACAGTAAAATTCTGCAATTCTTAAAGCTTTGATGAAGTGGTTTTATAGCTGTGCAATAAAATATTGCCCTCCTGTCCTTTGGTGCTGAAGGTCCACAACTATTTATCCAGTCCATTGGAGCTGGCAGGCCAATGGGGCAAGAAATTAAACACACTCAGCAAAGTTGCTTAGATAAAAGCCATTGCTAGGCCTAGTAAGGTTGCAGGTGAAGCGAATCTGACACAAATAAAGAGAAATTGGGAAGAAAGAAAGAAATTATAAAAAAAATCTTAATTGAACTTCTTCAGGCACATTCCAGCCATTTTTGTGCCTGTTGGCCTATGCAGATTGGCAGTACAGTAAAAGCAGGTGTGGAGAGGAGAGGTCCCAAGGCAGAAGGGAGGCCAAGCAGCAGCTGTGCAGGCTCACAGAGTGTGCTCGAGCTTTCTGGTCTGCACGTGAACCGTGATGCAGAAAATGAAGGAGGGAAGAGGCAAAAGCAAAGGTAAAATGGGGAACTGAAATAGATTGATAGCATCTGAGTGACCTTGATCCAAGCACACTGCCTCAAGATATATGGAACTACAAACTGACTTTTGAAGCATATTTTGGTCTATTTTACAAGGATTTATTGTCAAAAATTATGGTTTGGTTGCATATAGGCTTACAAGTGTTTACACAGAAATTTGATACAGTCAAGCAAATTCTTGCATTTCTTTTGCTTCTCTGCAGTGGCACAGAAGCCCTGAGCTGGCTTAGAGTGGCTGTGCAGATACATCCCAAACACAGCCAGGTTGGCACCTTACATAGAAAAAACTGACTTACAGAACAGCCTGATGGTAAGCTTTTCCTCCGACTCAGTTTTTTAGTCAGTCTGAGGAATTTACAATCTTGAGCTAGAGTTAAGATTTGAGAATTGTTATAAATTGAGTTTTAAAAGCCCTTACAAGTTCCTCTAAGAAAGACAGCCATAAAATCCAGTTAAACACAATTTAATTTATTTGAACTTAGAGCCTAACAGTATAATGGAAAAAGAACTGTGCAGTCAATAGCCAAATGAATCAAGAATTAATCTGGGATTTTAATAGAACCTAGAAAAATTAGCAAGCCACTGAAAATCCCTTTCTTAGAAAAACAGGTAAGACCTAGGGCTTTAAAAAAAAGTCAGTTATCTATCAGTTTCTAAGAGTAGATGTTCCATGCAAAGACAAGATACCAGAATTCAAGGTGAGGATTTTGACTAGGTAAAATCTCTTTCATTAGCTCTTTTCCTTGGGTATTAATCAATGTGAGAAAGCAGTAACTAAAGTTTAGAATTTATACAGTTTTTATAAAGTTTACAATTTTTTATAAAGTTTACAATTTGTACAGATCCAAAAGAAGTTTCTAAGACAACATCAAGAACTGTATCAGCATAGGTAGGGTACTTGATTATAAAATCCTCATGCAAATTAAGGACACACTAGTTAAGGATTATATTAAAAGCCTGCAAAAAGAGGTTAGAAAGATATGCAATATTTCTCAGTAATTTCATTTTAAAAACACCACACTTCCATACTGATGCCTCTTTCTTTGGCCCTTCCTGGGTTATGTGATAGTACTTTGAAACAGATGAAACTGAAAAAAATTATTCGCTTCATTTCCAACACAGTCTTGCACAAGTTTCTTAGAACACTGAAGCTGAAAAATATTGTGTGTATAAAAAAGAACAACTGTCGCCATCAGAAAACCAGCATATCTATTTCACAAGAAGGGGGAGGTATTAGGTGTTTTTTAGTAAAGAATACGCATTATTAACTCTTTTCAAGGAGGTCACATCAATTTAAAAACAAGCACACAGTTGCAGGAGCCCTTTTCACTTGACTCATCCAGCAGTAAGCAAAGTCATAACATGGAAATCATGTTTGAATCCCATAAAACAGAGGCAGAGAAAGAAAGGTTGGAAACTGTCTCCCTAATCAGCTTCTAAGAGAGGGAAACTAAAATGTTCTGCTATAAAAATAATTATCAGTTCTCTAACATAGCATTCAAGACATAATATTCTCTCTGTGCACTATTCTTATGTTCTTCCGGCAACTGAATTAAGCATGATTTTATTAATTAACATTTAAATTTCACATATAAGACCTATTTTAGAGTAAATTATTTGTCCACAGTAGGCACAATTCTTCAGATTTCAAAACTTTTTCTGCTATTTTTTCATTTTCATAAGTGAAGTAACAAGTGCATGATTGACCTCTTTATGAGAAAAACCCAATGTGTAAATTAAAAAGACATCCTAAGGTTCAGTAACTAAAAGTGACATGAAATTCCCTTTTGCTTTTTAAGCTAATTATCTAATTGATGCACTTGCTTCATTAAGCTTCAGGTTTTATTTCTTTTTTCAAGTAGTAAAATGCTAGCTGACATGCATTTTAAAGAGATATCACTTTCAATAGCTTAAGACAAATTTTAAAATAGTGCTTCTTAGAAACTTTCAGCAAATAAGGTTTCAATCATGATTTAATACAATGACATACTGAACATTTTAAAAGTTGCACAAAGTATTCAGAAGAACACAAGCTGCATTATCCACCTTGAGTATCCTGACACTAGTTGTGCTCAATAGAAGTTCTTTTCTGGTTGCAAGATGCAGAGAGTTTTAAAGTGCAGTTTTAAAGAAATGAGAATTAAGCAATTCAGCTTAATATACACCCACAAAAATTGCTATGTATGTTTTTACAAAGGAGAAAAATTAGTACCTAATAAATATCATTATTAAAGCCAGTAGAAGAAATGGAACCATGTGTGAAAGGCCTGTTCTCCAATAGGAATTAATGTTAATCGTATCAGGATACGATGCACATTTCACTAGAATAAGGGTTACTTACTTATTTGAGCTGTCATAGGGGATATTATTGCTTTTTCACAATACTGTTATTTTTGTTGAACTTAATTAATAATAGTACTGAATGCAATCATTAAATATAATTAAATTACACAGTAGCAACACACAGATTATTGAATCTGCTAGCTAAAAATTGATTTAAACTTGGCAAAGAACAAAGCTGCAATACTTTTACATAAGTTTGGAGAGGTATGTTGTCTGTTCTATATGCAACTCATTATCCACTCTGCCTGTATCACTGAAGAACACTGTGGCTACTTTTCACTGAAGTTTCTGTTTCAAAAGCAATTAGCACACAGAATAGACTGTAAAATATCTTAGATTCATGGAGACAAAAAATACTTGTACATAATTAATGGAATTTTCAGTCAGCCTTGAGTAACTGTTAGTAAGGCTTATCTATATCAAGACAGACAAGCTTCCAGTGACCACTGCCTTTTCCAGTTTCCATAAACAATAACATAATCACACAGGATGGAACCAGGTGTCACACCTATATTAATGTAGATGGAGAGGGAGCAGAAGCGTTAAAAGAAGTCAGAATGCAAAGGAATACTATTTTGGAAATGTGACGAAATGTCTATTCGAAAGCTGCACTGACTGTTGAGCAAGCGGGCAGAAACCTGTTTTAAATTGGACTCTTGTCTAAGATCCTTTTTAATCTACGTGCATTTAATCTTCTACAATCTGAAGTATTAGGGTAAAAGGCAAAGCTGTTACTCTGAGGTTCAGATCAGAGCCCATTCAGGAAGGTGAGTGTTCAATACACAACAACCTTCTAGCAGCAACATGGAAGGACCCATTGCCTGGCTAGAAATCTATGTGCAGCCTTCTTCAAGGGATGTGTCTTACCAGTAGAAATCAGACTTCCATTATGAAGTGTTCTTACACTGTGTGGTGGTTTGATCCTTGCTGGGTGCCAGGTTCTCAACTTTATTCCTGATTCTCTACGTCCTTTCCCACAGCAATGCAGGGACATGGGGGTGTGCTGGTTGTGGCTGGAGTAGAGTTCATTTTCTTCACAGTGGCTAGTATAGAAATTAGTTCTGGATTTGTGCAGAACACAGTGTTGATAATACAGAGATATTTTGTTATTGTTGAGCAGGGCTTGCACAGAGCTTTCTTTTGTTTCTTTTTGTACTTCCACACTGGCAAGGAGACAGAAGGTTACAATCAGTTCACCACATATTATTNGTGCTGCTTGTGGCTGGAGTAGAGTTTATTTTCTTCACAGTGGCTAGTATAGAAATTAGTTCTGGATTTGTGCAGAACACAGTGTTGATAATACAGAGATATTTTGTTCTGAGCAGGGCTTGCACAGAGCTTTCCTTTGTTTCTTTTTGTACTTCCACACTGGCAAGGAGACTGAGGGTTACAATCAGTTCACCACATATTATTAATGCTGTTGCTTTCTTCTCAGAAAGGGGAGTCCTTGCCCTGCTACAGCATGTGGTCCCTTCTGCATGGAGTCCTGCAGAGACTCCTCTAGTGTGAGTCCATCCCACAGATTGCAGTTCTTCACAAACACATTGGATTTTTCTCATAAAGAGGTCAATCGTGTACTTGTTACTTCATTTATTTAGGTGGAATAAAGAAATAAATCAATCAATCTGGATTTCCTTCTATGCTCTGTGGCTATTATTATGATAACAGGTTCCAGGAAAAACAGATCCCCTTCTGAACAGAAATTTTTTCTGAGACAGCAGAGATAAACCTTTAGATAAGGTATATCAGCATCTGTTTTTTACATGGTTTTGGCTTTCCTAAATTAGATGGATTTGTGCACTTGATGATGTCTCTATATCCCTGCTCAGTCATCTACCCCTGTTTCCACCTCCTGACTGCTACCTTCTTTTATTATATGTGGCTTCTGTCACAACTTCCTTGTTCATCCACACGGGTTTCTTACTAACATTGCCTCACTTCCTGCATGTGAGACTGGACCATTACCAAGCTTGCAAGTGGACATTCTGGAAGATCAACCAGCTCTCCTGGACCCCTCTTCTCTCCAAGGCCATATTCCCATGGTGTTATTCCAAGATCCATCAACATGTGACAACCTGTTCTCTTGAAGCACAGTGTTGTGATCCTGCTTTTTGCCTTGTTAAAGCCTTGCAAGATCCTGAACTTCTCTGTTTCATGATCTCTCCAGAAAAGGCTGCCCACCCCACCCTTCAAATTCCCAAGCAATTCTTCCTTGTTTGGAAGTGTGTGGTTCTGCAGAGTGGTTTTTCTGTTGGCTAATTGATCACTTTTGTCATAAGTGAACATTTTGTCCCCTACAATTCACCTTTTTCCTCTGTGATATTGTTTCTTGTCAGGAAAGCTTGCAAGGCAAAACCAGCAGAATCATAAAGAATGAGAGCCAAAGGACAAGGGGAATTATAAAGCAACAGTCAGTGCTATGGTTTCCTATTTGAGCATTCATGCAGCACTTGAAAAACCAGCATACATTAAAATGCAGTCAGGTATTTTCTTACACAAATTCATCTCCAGCTGCTCAGCAGGCTTAAAAGAAATTTTCTAGCAACTCCTGTGGCAGATACTCTGGTGGTATGCCTAAATTCAGAAATAGTGCAATGAGTGATCCAATGGTCTGCTTATTCTGGTAATTTAATATGTCATTGCTTGATGGTATTTCTCTCATTGTTCCGTGTGACACAGCATCCTTTCTTTGCCCTACGTTAGGAAGTTGGCTGTGAAACTCACTGGCACTCAGTCAAATTCTGCAGTGGACCAGACAGCAAAATCTAGTTCAGAATTCAGTAAGGTTTGCAGTGTGCAGGTTTAGAGAGTGACACTTGCCACACTGTGTCACTGTGCTCAGCAAGCCACTTACAGGAGCCCACTCGGACTGCCACTGCACTTCTCATTCTGCTTCTGCACTTACAATACCTTCACTTGTAGTCCAAATTATGCAATGCAATAAAACATCTTGAAAGTGGGAAACAAACAGGCACCAAAAATTAGTTTCATTAACCCGTGCTGTGTGGAAATTGAATGATAACACCCCCACAGGGATGCAGAGATTTACAACTAATCATACCTGTTCCTATCAATGTTTCACCGTTCAGATCCTGGGCAGTATGTAAATACCAGGCTCCCTATAGTGTCTCTAATAATTTGCCTATGCTCACTTTCAGCTGGTATTTTTTCCTCCTCAAAACCATTTTATAAGATGTAAAAGTTTGGCTCAAATCACATTTTAAGTTTTGTGGATAAAAAGACAAAGAATCTTGGGTATAGAACTAAACACCATATAACTTTTAATGATACCTTCCTTAGAGCCATTACTAAAGACAAAAAACCTGCACTACACAGCACAAAAACCTTAATTGTTTAACAATTCAATTGTTTAACATTGCTTTGTGTGATTCCTTTGTACCAATGTGAATTTGATAAGAGAAAACTTGAGAAGAATTTGGGACTTTAAAGGATTTAGCTATATTGTGATATGCCTCCCATACATAGCATGATGGGAAGAAGTTGTGGGTGCAAAGATAAGACAGGGGTTTGTAATTTAAAAGTTGTGTCTGTACAAGAAATGTATGTATTTTCTTTGTGTGGTAGGGAGAAAATAGACAGTTAACCATTAACCATTCTCCTACCCCTTTGCAACTTTAAATCATTCAGACTGATACATAAGGATAGAAATTCCAACAGATTTTTTCCTTTTTTTCCATTTCATTTTTTCCCCAGAATCTCAGCTATTGATAACTTCCACAGCTTTTTGTTCACTTTAGATAAAGCAGAATTTTAGGAACTTGGCCACAGAAGAAAACCAATCTCACAACCAAAAATAAGTTACTTAAAGATGCACACACACACACATCTCTTAACAAGATGCAGCCCCTGCATCTCATCTACACATTAGCAACCACATCATGATCAGCTTGCTCATGTGCAGCTTCTCCTCGTTTCTTAACTTCTCCACTTTCAGGGCAGACATTTCACAATATGCTTTCACATAGGCAAAATATTTACGCGTCTTTCAGGTTTTCTTTGAAAGATTCTCCATCTTTCACTGACCGAGTCAACACGAAGCTTTTCCTGAAAATACTACAGCCTTTATCCCTGCTGGCTGCATCTCACTTCTGCCTACTCACTGCTAAACACAGCCACTTCCAGGTAAGTTTGAGAAAGTGGAAATAAAGTAAACCCACATTTGTGTGCTGTATATCACTTTTACTATGCAAATGATTGTTTAGAGAAGAATAAAAGGCTGTAAATATTTTGAGAAGTGGGCCCCCAGTGCCTCTTCAGTCTGCCAAACGGCGGCGCGTGCTTTGTAATTATGTAATATAGAGAATACCAGCTGCTTTGAATCGTTCTCAGGGGCTTTGGATGATATCGAAATGCTCAGCTCCCCCAGTGAGAGCCATAATCAAGCAAGTAATACCGTAAAGTCAGACCAAATTGACATTGAGTTGTTGGCTCTTAACACACTTTAAACCAGATGTTAATGCTGTACACTGTGATTTCAAAGGTTTTTTTGCCTTTTTCTTTTCTTAGATAAAGCATTATTTCTCTGACAAAATAATGTTCTTGTATATAGACACTCTCTCAGATCCTGCACTTTACATTTTCGGAAGAAACAGCCAGATGTTTATTTTCTACTTCTGTGGCACAGAATGGAAAGGGTACCTGTTTTGCTGTAAAAGTAGTTTTGGGAGGCAACCAGCCCAGACATTGTTATGTATTCAGCATGACAATGGCTTAAAGTAGAGTTTTAGGAGCAAAGACTCCAGTTGTCAATTCCTACAGTGGCACTTATTAAGAAGAAGTGGTAGCTTTTTGTTAATGTGTAAAAATAAGCAGGCATCTTCATTAAAAAGTTTTTGCAATGAGTTCTCCACTGCATTACAAAGCAATAGACATCTAGAACTCCTCCAGACCTTGTGGTCTTTAGATCTTCACAAGAATGTATTAAGAAACTATAATATTATATCCATTCTGTGCAATCTAACATAGAAGCTGAGAAAGGTCTCAAGCTGTTGATACAACTACTCCCTCCTGAAGCATCACAATTAAACCACTCTCCGTAGAGATTATGTCTTCCTTCATAGTTTTCTTAATAATTTTTACAGTCATGCTGAGACAACTTTCAATTTTTATGAGAAGGCAAAGAGCTCCTTCCCTTTCCATACCACACACTCCCAGGGCAAAGACACCCTGCAAGCCAAAGAATGAATTGTGAACCACTCACCATGTTTTCTATGCCTGGGACTGTTAGTGGAGCTGAACGTAACTGCATAGGCTGCTCTTCTTGCTGCTTATAGTAGCAACTTAAAAAACCTCCAGCAGGTGTCTAATGCAGTAGTGGGATTGTCCTAAGAGCAAACTGCACTTTGCAGCATGGACTGGAGGCCCAGCAATCAGCTGGGTGACCCAGATCCACTGCCTGGGTGCTCAACAGCCAATCCTCCCACACCACCAGGGGAAATTTTACACAATGCCTGTGCAAATCCTATTCACAATTCATAATGTTCTCACAGTATCAGCCAAAAATCTGCCAAGTCTGAAGGACCCAAGAATGGCTGCCATGTGTTACATGCATCATGAGACCAGTCCAAGTTCCTCTTCATCCTCACTCCCCTCCTCCTAGCCTTACCAGTTTGCCACTCTGATCCCTTGACAGCCATTCTGCTGGCTTTAAGCTGCTTTGCATGCTGCTGTCTGATGTGAGATGTGGGAAGCCAAGTGCTATGTGATTACGTGTGCTGTTAGACAAAGCCACTGCATAAGGGATAGAGGTCAACAACTGCTTTGCTGGAAAAAAAAAAATGAAAGAAATGCAAAAATGTCCTAACCCCCTGCTGGATATTATAATATCCCAAGGGGAATTACAGTGACATTTCCTCCCTGAGACATGAGTACAGCACAGTTTTTGTAGAAACGTGTAGCAATTCTTCACCAAAAATCAGTATAATACACTTTCATCCTGTTGAATAAGCACTAAAAACTGTTCTATGTATTATCAGCAGCCTCCTTCCAGCCAGCCATGTTAAAACAGCAAACAGACAAGGCCCTAGGCAATAGGAATAAACACAACCAATTATGTCATCAATTATTCAGATGGATAACTTTAAAGAAGACAACACAGCTACTTTAATAATTAATAATATTTAAGACACTAACAAACTACAATGTCACTTAAGATTTTTATGGTCTACTGGGCAAGTGTTTTTTGAAAGAGCACATAAAAATAAAGGAGCATTTGAGAGACTTCTGTTTGGGTTATGGAAAGATTGTATCAGTATTTCAGGTTAGATTTTAAAGCTACTTTCCACAATAATCTTCTATCCAAAATGACATGCTCTAAAACAATACATGTTAGCCTTGTATTTCAATAGTTAATATTTTGTTTTCTATCGGGCCTATATTTATTATTTTTTCCTTATCGGTTACATCATTTTCAGTATATAAAAAATTGACATCCAATCCTTCTTTTCCCAATGGGAGTCCCTATCAAAATGGAAACTTGTTGGGAATGGGTGCTGAGATAAACCTCTTTCTTTTTGTTTCTTTAACTGCTTTGCTGGAACAACAACAAAACAAAAAACCAAAAAAAACCCCCAAAAATAAAAACCAAAAAAAACCAAAACCCAAACAAAAAAAAACCAAAAACCCAACCCAAGAACATGTCCAGTCAGCTCTTGTATGCATAAAAAACCAGTTCCTTTTGAGGAATGTAAATAAAAATGTATGCAATTGCATTTTTGTGTATAGGATACCAACTCTATTGTTATTATCTGTTATATCAGCTTTTTTAGTTCCATTTATCCAACAGAGAGGAAGGACAGAGATTTTTGCCCTGATGAACACTCAGAAGTTTCTTAATTTCTTTGCAGGAGTGCCTAAAAGTAGACTAAATACTAAATAAAATTAGACTAAATTACTCTTTGATATGCAAAAGGTTTGGCTTTTTTGGCGTAACTAAAGCTCTCTTCCAAGGCACTCATCACCTGATTTATAAATAACTGAAGGTAGGTTTTTATTCTGTGTCTATTAAGAACGAAAGCCTCTCTAATTTAGAAGGACAATTCTTGCATCATTTAAGATTAAAATCATTACTACAGACATGTGCCCTTTCAAGCCCAAGATCCTGTGGCAGGTTCGATACACTTAATTTCCAGAATTAACCTGGAGCTGAGTGTGGTATTGAGCTATAGTTTTAGAGGGAAAAATGTAAGCAACAAAAGGTAGTTATCCCCCAGGTTTCTTTCCCAGAATCTTCTCCTGCCTCCATGCTTCACTGATTGCTTGTGATTCAAGGACATGACTGTGCAGGAAATTCGTCACAGCAGGCTGGAGGGGTGTTCCATTTATGTTCAAAACACCACAGACTCCACAGTAATATGTCTTCAGCCTTGCTCCAGCACAGCAACTACACAGCAAACAGCTCCTCAGAAAATATCAACACCTGACTTCCAGAGGGAGTAAAAAGCAACACAATTTTTGATTCACGATGTGATGCCTGGCCCACTGATACACACATATTTAGAAAAGGGTTTGAAAATGGAAGCATTTAACTACGCTGAAGTTTAAGGTGATAAAAGCTTGTTTCAAAAGATACACATAATTTTTATGTCAGACCTCAACTATCTGCAAGAGGACTAGGTAATTTCTTTGACTAAACTAATAAATATGGTTGCTTTGTTAAAATTTATTATATTTTACATGTATTGTTCATTCTTAAAAAAATCCCCGCAGTTAGAATTTTTTTTTTTTTGGAGCTTTTTCTCTCATGATTTATAGGAACTCATTTAGTATTCTGTGCAAACAACAAAATATTAAATATGTCACTGCTTTGATAAACCTAAAAATAAGCCATGTTCTTTATTCCAGCACAACTACACAGTGGCTGAACTGGAACAAATAATAGGTTTCAACTAGATGACATTTCTCCTTTTATATCACCACTTCCCCAAGGGCTGTATGCCAAATTGGAGAATGATAAAGTAAGGGGAAATTATTTAGTAGAATGGATGTTATCAGAAACATGGGAATGAGATCTAAGATCAACCAGAATAAAATCACAGATGGCAGGTATACAGCCATTATGAAAAAGCCTTTTACGTATAGTAACATGAGAATACTTAGCAATAGTAAAAACTTCAATTATAAATGGAAATGATAAAATTTCATGACATGCCAAAGAGGCTCAAATATTCAAGTAATACTTGAACTTACAAAGAGCACAATATGGTACTCATCACCTGAGAATGCAGAAAGATATTTTTCACTGTATGAGCAAATTAAGGGTATAAATACATGTTATGGGCTAGGGAAAAGAACTACTTAAACTGCTTCTTTTTTAAAATGACCTCTGAAAACTCCATGGAGATGAGTGGAGAGATATTTCAACCACTACTACTAGTTTTTATAGCAACCCCTTAATATTCAGGATACTTAAGAAATTTGAAGGCAGTCTAACATTTCATTATGCAACAAAGGCAACAAAGAAGTATGAATACTGTGCATAATGAAAGAAAAGATTGCCAAAGATTTGATTTGTAGAGGATGGGAATACAGTTAAACACTACATTTGTGGTTCCATAATGACAATCTTGGCAGCCATACTTGGTTCTACTATTTTAAGCGGTTGTAAATTGGTAACAAAAAACCTGGGATATTTCTTAGAATTTTGTATTGATTCAGCTTGAATCACATTCATTACTAAACAGAAAATAGTGCAACACCAGGCAATACCAGTAAAGAATACACTTGGCATACTAAGTGATCTAAAATTATCTAATAATATCTTAATTCTCAAAATGCTGAAAGTGCAGTTTTATAATGTTCAGTACTAGAGACAATCCCATTAAACATTTTTAAAAAGCACGAAAGAGAAAATAAAAAAACCCAACAAACAAGATTGCTGATTTTTCAAATTACACAAAGAATGCTTGTAAATTCAGATGTGCAGAAGGAAGTAGTGCATAGAAACCTGCTACTGGGAAGGCAGCACATGTAGAAACCATGAATATGGCCCACACTAACAGAACAGAAGGTTTGAACTCTGGAAAATGATGAGGCTGGAAAAGGTTCAGAGAGAACTTAGCTCTCAGGTTGATGTTATGATAGAATGAAATTCTTGGGCAGGAGCAAGGAGTATTAAACAGAAATAACGACTTCACCACAGTGCTAAATTGACTTAAGAGTATTTCACAGGTACTTGGCATGCATAAACCAAAAATTATTTTCAGAAACTGAAGAAATTTCAGGGATAATTTAAAAAAATAATTTGGTTTTGATATCTCTGCATAAAATACTCAGAACCAATCCATATGTACCATGCATCAAGAAAATTATTTCAAGATGATCAGATAAGCAGCTTTTTGATTTTTCCTTATCCTGCCCCAGCGCCTCTATCCCATCCCATGCCTGAAAGGTGCTGCTGCCTCACACAGCAGTTCTGCAGGTAGGAGTCATCCCAAAAATGATAGGATACACCCTCCTCACCCCATGTATTTTCTGACCCCCTGTATGAAAAGTGAGAACATGGAGTGGACTCCTCAGCTGGAAACAACCCTGGCTCACCTTGCAATGGCCAGTGCTAACCCCTGAAAAAAGAAAGAAATACCCGGACCCAGACAGTTCTGATGGGAAACTGGCATGATGTTTCAGCTGTGGGAATGCACAGGTGCCAACCACACTGAGCTCAGGTGTTTGGCACTTCAGTCTTCCTGTTTGTGCCCACTGAATGGCATCTCCATCTGGAAGAAGTAGTGAGGGGAGAAAGTCACACTGTGTTTGCAGGACACATCCACACTAGCTTTTCACGATGAGTCAATTCAGTATTAGCTGCTGCGGAGAAACACTGATGTTTGTCTGACTCTGTTCAGGTAAAAATTTTAACAAGAGAAAAATCTTGAAAATTAGTGATGTTTTACAGGCTATCTTTTCAAATTTTATTTCTGAAATGGGAAGACATGGATTGTTATGAAAGTTTTTAAAAGATTAAGGGAAAAACATATTTTGATTCTTTTGTAATTACTGTAAGATATTCAGCATTTGCCTTACAGATTCCTTGGAAATTTAACTTTCCATCACTTACATGATAAGTGAAGTCAAGAACATCAGCAGACTTGCCCAGTAGACCCCCATGTAACTGCAGATTATGTGAACTACAAACTATTATGACCACAAAAGCCAAGGAAATTCCCCCTCAGAAACAGAATACTGACATATCTATTCCTAAGTAATATACAGAAAATTTAATATAGGAGATACTTGCCATATTTGAGCTGTGATAGGAATGTTTTCCTCTCTACACTTGTCCCTCCATTAGCAAGTGCCTTTAGACTCACCCAACTCCAAATACCATAGATGTTTAAAGACTAATAAAGATTTACCCATTAGAAGGGCTGCTTTCAGTCAGAACCATTAGCACTGAAGAAAATAAGCCTTCTAATTAGGCATTTAGAGATATTTTCAGAAAAAAAGATGCGAGTATTTAAAAGCTATCAAATGAACAGACAGTGAATGAGTCTTCTGTTGTTTGCAGTCTTATTAAAAGTTGCAAAACACTGCACTTTTATGAAAAAAAACCAAAATGCAGATGGGTTTGGCGGGAATGAACTGTAACCTGTAACTGGTTATAAATCAAATTAAATTCTGAATTAGCATGCATTTTAAAGTCTTTCTTCCACTTCAATCTGTTTGTTCTTTTGCACACAGAAAGCTTGGTGAAAGCTGGAGGGTTTGAAAGAAACCTGTACAATACACATTCATCTCAGAGTCCTGGGTAGTAACTTTTTCTCTCACCTGAGCTCAGAGATCATGCTGCTCAAGAAGCAGGATTTTAAGGACTTTGACAGCTGATATTTCAGATGTTAGGCAGCTAATATTTTTTAAGCATCTGGCAGAGAAGTTTAATCTCTTGACCAATCATTTTCACATGTACCTGTCCTACGGATTCAGCATTCAGGTTGTGCACTGTTGGAAGCAATATCAAATGCTTCTGTGGCACTTCTTTGTTGCAAAGGTTTTATTTGTTAATGCTCACATAGATTGTTTTGCTTCAAGTTATAAATGAGGTTAGCCACTATCCAAAGAACTCGTCTCACAGTAAGAAATGGTTCAAATTAATCTTCTGGTCTGCAAACTGATCCTGTAGCTGGGCACTTACTGCAGCGCATACAGCCTCGACTTTTCAGAAGTACAATTCTACTCATGCCAAGGCCCTAAAAAGGCAGCTACACTCTCATGAGAGAACAGGAATGTTCTTTTATGCCAGAAATACACAACATGAAAGCCACAAAGGAGAATGAGAAATGTAGGTCTCGCTTTTATAGGAGTGCTGTTAAAAAACCTCACTTTCCATAGCTTACATTCTGTGTGACTGAGAAGGAAACCCAAAAAGAGAGTGAGATGGAAAAAAAAAGAGCTAGCAAAGGGATTCTTAAAGGATAGGTCTTTCAAAGGATGAGAAAATATCTGTGCCCTCTCACATGTGGAGAAGAATACAAGGATTAGAAAGGAAGAAAACCCAGTGAGATGAGACAGAGGGTTACAAATGCAATATCTGGAAGCAAAGCAAGCAGGTCATTTTTACAATAGAAGAGATCTTGAGCAGTGAAACAATAGCAATATACATGTGAGAGGCAAAAAGAGATATAAATATCTTGAGTAGCCATAAGATATGGGAAGAAGAAAGATGTCAGAGCTTGCAAGGAGACAATAAACAAAGGGTACACCTCTTAGAAGGCAGATGGGAGGGGGTATTTTGAAGTGGAGAGTAAATAGGGATGGTATGAAGAATAATTTACAGGAAAATTATTAGGAGGCTTCAGGCAAAAGGAAAACAGAATTTTGGCTTGAAGGGGAATGTAAGAATTGCTTAGTAGAAGGTTGTTTTTTTTTTTTTTAAAGTAGCTTCAGAATGAAATGGTTAATAAAGGACAATTGACAGAAAAATTGTATGGAAAATATGGGTAGTCTAAGGTAGACATTTCAAGGAATTTGTATTGAATGTTACTTTTCAAAAGGCAGACTATGTATTCAAGAGAGATGCCCAAAATACACAAGACTGGGATGAAACATTTGAGTGAGTCTAAGGAAACATTAGAAGCTAAACCAGAGATGCAGAAAGTGGAGAGAAGTAAATGAATGTTGCCAGCCAGAGATACAAATATTACCTGCATCTATGACAAATGGTAGAACCAACATTAACCAATCTAAACCTCCTAATTAAGCAATTAATCAATCAAGGCAACATATAAAGGAATCATATTTAACAGTATTAAGCCACATATCTTCTCAGGATGAACAGCCACAAGTGTCATCAACTTCCAGAGGTCTTTAGCATTCCCACCTGCTACATTCTATTTTTTCCATATGACGTACACCTGCAGGATAAAGGATATACTAACAGCCCTTAAGTATGTACATCTCCCTCTCCAAATACTTACCTCAAATTTATTACTGAAGTATATATTTACTGCCTGTCTAAGCTGCAAGTTAAATTACTGAAGGACTCCAAACAATCTTAGAGGATGATAATAACCAACGTTATCCAACAAGCACTTATTATTGTTTTAAGACCTGCCAGAGAGTAGGCACGCACTGTGATAGTGGTATGAGAAGATGAGTTATTATTTCCATTCAGTTAACAGGAAATTACTTAACACAATAAAAGGAAGAAAAAACATAGTGGTTTTTTCCTCTTCTGAGTTTGCACTTTTAAAACTGTCACATCTTGTCATGGTCAGTAGGAAATAACCTTACAAACTCTGGAAGAATCTCTTTCCAACATACTTACTCAAATCCACATAAACTGTGTTTGGAAGTACTCATTTTGGCAGAGATCTGAAAAGTAACTCAAATCTTGCTCAAGTCTATGAATCAGAAACTGAGGTCATGCTACTTCTGCTAAGTCATGTAGCTTCAGGGATTCTCTAACAGTGAGCTATTACTGCACTTTGCTCACATGTATCCATCAACCTCAATCACCTTGGCTGGTGTATTTCTCATATTTTCAACTCCTTCATTTCACTTTATCCTGTCTCAGCTTTTAGGTCCAGGAGTTCAGAAATGCAATTTCTCCCTTTCACCACTTCAGAAGCATCCTGTTTGTTCAGCTGACCTCATCACCCACGAGGGATTCAACTTCAGAGTTTAGGCTTCTTTCTCATGAAGGACAGCACAGTACCTGTGAGATTTATCCTTTTTATCTTCACAAGACTGAAAATAGTATCAGTGAAGTAACACATCACAGATTTGTTGGTATTATTATGAGGCTGCTTGTGAAAGGTGCTGACAGCAGCACAGTTCAGAAGCTCTCTGTGCCAGCCACAGAAGGTGGTAATGTTTTCATCTGCTACTACTAATACAGGCCATGTTTTGGAACCATTAGAGAGAGATCTAGCCTTGAAATAATTTTTAGGGCAATTTAAGCTCCTTAGCTTTAAGACATAAGAACTTTTGTTCTGCCTCAGGAGGTACTATGATTGTTGAAAACCTGCCTGCTATTAATGTTCCAAACCTGCTTTCTGCTGGCTTCAGTTCAGCACCCTCTTACTTAAAGAGGAAGATACACTCAGTGGCCAGGGCACTTTTGGTCCTCCTGAGTACTAATAGTGAGCTCAAGGCCTTCATTTTCTGTGTGAAGTTCTGACTTCTTTCTACCTGTATCACTTTGTATCTGTTTACATTGCATATGATCTGCCATTTCACTGCTCAGTCACTGATTCTCTATGTTCATCTTGTGGTTGGTTGCTGATGAATCTTGTGGTTACTATGCTGAGTTAACCTTAATATAATGAACAGACTTGGTCATATCTATATTCAGTCTCATTATTTCTATTTCTTTGGTTTTCTGCTTTTATCCACTACGTGACTACTAAAGGAACTGTATAGGCAGCAATCCTTTAGTCACTTAATTTCCTTAAAAACTTTTGGGAAGTCACCTTTTTGAAAGCCACCTGGAAATTCTGACAATCTCCTTTACCCATGTAAGAAGAAAGAACTTTGCTAAGAACACTCGCTAAGAACTTTGAAGAATTCCAGGGGCTTTATGAGTCAAACATTCTATTTAAATAACTGTCATAAGTCTTCATGATAATTATCCATGTGTCCATTAATTGTATCAGCTAATGACATGTCTAAAGGATTTAGAACTGTTGCTCTACTTTCAGCTACATCTGACTGCTTATGCACTTTATCTACTTAAAACTGAAGGTGCTATCCCGAACAATTATGAAAAGAGAAATTTTCTGATTGACTGGTTATGAGCAGAAACTGTTTTGTATGCAGTACCTGCTGGTACATCTCTTTCACTGCTGGCAAAAGAAATTACAAGAACACAAACCTTTACCAAAACCCTGCCCAAAATTCCTACTTAAACCTTATTCGATACGACTTCCTGTTGTTTCCAGATTTTGGCATAATTAAGTTCATATTTATTTTTAATTTAAAATACCTAACTTTCCATTAGAGAACTGTTTAGTTGTGAACTTCCATCATCCTAAAGGTCTCAAATAGAAGATTTCAATGGATTTAACAGAATTTATCTGTGATGTAGATACTTGTCATCTCTGTCAGTGCTCCTTAGTAAACATCAGAACAATTTTGTTCTCCCATCTCATCAGCAACTGAATAGTTGGACTAGATGGTCATTTACATTCCCTCCAACTGAAATATTCCATGCTATCCATCCACTGCTAAGCTGGCTTACTTCTAAGAAATACAAATTTAAATTAGGTACAGAAAGCATGCATTAAACACAATGCAATGTTATTTACAAATGTTCATACTGGGTTATGTTTTGCTAAAAAACATCAATGTTGATAATATATCCTCATAAATGACCAAATGATATTAAATATATTGAAAATAGTCTGTACAATTTCATTTTATTCCAGTTACAAAAGTTGTCTCTAATAAAGATACAATAAACAGCCTGTGAGCAAAACACAAACATATTTTCTTCGAGCCTTGATTTGAAGCAGGTACTCTACACTTCACCAAGCAGAGAAAGATGGTTTTCTTCCTTGCATCAGACACAAGCAAGGAGAAGATTTTGTATATGTCTCATGACAACATTTCATCTTAATACAATCTGGTCACAGCAGCTACTGCAGAAAATTGCTCGCGGTTTGCTGGCACCATGGGAGACCATCATTACTGACAAGATTGAGAAACCCATCAAAGGCAATTCAGGACTCAATCTAACTGTGGCATCCAAGTGCTGCACTTTTTTATTGGGGCTATTTTCTTGCATCTCTTTAATTCTTATTCACGTCCGCTGGTCCTTGACTCTCATTGCGATTCAATGCAATAAAGGCTTCAGCTCAACTGAATTCAATCTCAGAAATCATCAAAAACTAAGATTTATGTTACAGTTTTTGGAAAACCTTATGACAGCTAATAGTTCAGGTGAGGAGATGTAATCTTGTCTTCCACAGCATTACAAAGATATTCGCCTGACTCTTTCACAAAGGGAACGCACAAGGCAGCCTATTCTGTATCATGTTGTGATGACAGAAGTCACTTTCTCTTTGGATATTTGGCACAAACCAGTTACTACCTGTGTCAGCAACTTTGTTTAATAGGTTTGTTTGATTGATTGAAAGTCATCTATGGTATGGAAGTTTTTTACAGGAAAAAAAAAAATCCTTTCAGTCTCATGGTCACCCACTCCAAATCAGACTGATGCCATTGCTACTTTTTAAATACCGTACAAAAATATTCTTTTGAAAATATATGACTTTCTGAGCTTGCAAATATCACACAATAACCAGCAAAAAACAAGAAGCAAAAATCATAGGTCTATTTTTGTCTTGTTATTGTAGACAGATACTTCTACCTGCAAAGGCAAGAGAGACTAAAATTCTGGAAAAGTTACAAAAATACATTCTTTTCATGAGCATGGCAACAGACAGAAAGATTCATATTGTCTTCAGCTGAAGTTGATGCCCTTTGCCATTACACTGCACCAGTTCTATGGTCTTCACCTGTAATACACATATCTTACCAGTCTACTATTCCTTGCTGTGGCAAAAATAAACAGCTAGCTTTTCCCAAAACAGAGTTAATCAAATGAGTAAGCAGGATGTAGTCTGGGAAAGGAAAAAGAAAAGGAAAAAAAAAAAATATCAGTGATTCTTCTTATTTCTTTGGTACTAACTTCCAGTCCCTATTTGAAAGTTTTCTCAAAAAAACTACATCCCCACTAGTAATCGTAGGATATATTAGCTTTTGATTTTCATCAGTTATTGAAAAACAATCTCTTTATGCACTCAAAATACCTTCTTTCCAAATTTAGTACACAGTCTCAATTTCTAAATATCCGGTTTGGAGAATCAGCTCTGGGGAAGGAGGAGTGATGTGTGCATAGTGGTGTGCGGTTTTTTGGTTTTTAATGTTATCTAGTCAGACATAGAAAAGAGGTTGGGAAGAAAAGTCCTTCACTGCAGGAGGGTGCTGAAGACACCTTCAAAAATCTTGTGATTTAAAAAGCCCAAAGTATCTGGCCGGCCTTCTCTTGTAGCCTAAGTCCAGTTCTGTCTCAAGTGAAGTCATCACAGACTAGCTTCACTACGGACATCACATTACTCTATCGCATCACTAAACAAGCAGAGTGCATTGGGCCAATGCTAAGAACTCCTCTCTTTCATCATTACACTACATAAGTCCAAAATGAGATACCAGATCATGGTCCAAAGCCAGAATTGGCCAAAACCCTAGCAACCCAGCAAGATACTGGCAAACTTTCCTCTGGGAAAGCGATACTGTGCAAATGGAAAAAGTTTGCTGGCCAGCCTTCGCGTACGAAGATCCGGGGAAGGCCTCTTTTTCCTTTCAGACCTCCCAGCCTGCGCACTGGATTTTTTAGGTGAGACACAGGGCGCGCAGATCTGAGCCCACCCTTTAATCCCGAGGTTCAATCTGCCGGGCCAAAGCGATTCTGGACAGTGGCAGTGAGTTCCTCCTCAGGACGTAGGCAGATTGCCCCCTTGCAGGGCTAACGAGCTCTGCCTGCCCGGGGAGTATCTGACCGGGAATCGAACCCGGGCCCCGGCAATTACTGTGCCGTATGCTTAACCACTACACCACCAGGGCTCCCAAATGGAAAAAGTTATCTGTGTGCTAAACTGCATGCACATGAAGGGATTGACTGTGAAAGGAAAATTATTTGGTTGTGGAAGCTATTTTAAATTTTTGGTAAATTATCATCTTAAGTTCATTCACTTTTCAGGTGTTTATTCACTAGATGATTCCCATCTACCAACTGTGAGATCAGAATCACACCAGTATCACACCTCTATTAATTGAAGCTAATTTGTTGTCTTTTTATAGCTTGGAAAAAAATAGTAAATGATCACACATTTTACAGATCGCACAGAATACAGAGGAGTGCCATTAAAAGTATTCAACACATCTAGTTGCTCAACTAGGACAAAGGCAGTTTCTTTTAAGCAAAAATCTAATTAAAACCAGCTTACATAGAGCATCTCCAGGGTATAGTGAGACAATATGGAAAATACACATATTAAAATCCCTGGATTTAAATCTAGCCGGGCAAAGAATGCAAAAGAATGTAGAAATATTTTCAATTAAATTTAGAACCCTAATTATTTTTCATCTCTTTTTCAGGTAGGGTCTTAGGTTATTCGGGCACATTTAACCATTTTATCTTTGGTCTATAAGACAGGTTGGGCCTGTCTATAACTCTAGTTGGGCCACAGAGTCTGTAGATAACACTCCAGATGAGTAACCTGGCTGATATCATCACAAATACTATGTGATAGAAGAACTAAAGCTTTACATAATTCTGCTCATTCTTTGGAAGATGCAGGAAGATCTCACGATGAAGCACCTACTCCATTTAAGTAGAACTGACTGAAAATGCTCCCCTAAATAAAGAGCTTCCTCTCAAGCACTGCTGTCCAAAGTGATATCTGAACAGCATCTAGCACCAGGGAGAAAATGAAATTACAGAAAATAATCTCAGCAGTAAAGATGGAAACTCCAGATAGAATAAAGACAACTTAAAGAGAACTAAATCACATTCTGTACTTTAAAAAATGGGTACTGGTAAAAAGAACCAGCAGATACTAGTTTGATAGTAGCTGATTCCTGTGCTCTTGATGTGTTTTGATTAGCAATCATGTAAAGGCAGCTGACTGCAAATGCATTGTATATGGCTGAGGAGAGTCATACCTCTTGGTAAGACCAACATTTGTTTTAGAACATGTATGTCTTAAGCTTGATGACAGAAGATAAATTAAACCTTGAAAAATGTTTGTACCTTACCTAGGACAGAAAAGCTGTTTGCAAGTCTGAGAGGATTAGCTGAGATAAAAGATCAACTATTGGTCAGGCTAAAGGACAGAAATCTCAAATGAAGATTTCAAGGAGACTTAGAATGAGTTCTTTACAAGGAGATTCTCTTCTGCCCAGCAACTGCCCCCAGGTTGATCAGGCTGTAGTTTCTGACTACACAGGTGAGATTAAAAATGCAAAAGCATCACAAGGAAGGGCTGGAAGCAAAAAGCAAGTGGAGCTAGTTCAATGTCTATTTAATAATACCTGGAGCTTGCACAAAGTGCCAAAACTGAGATAATGTAATGAGGCAAAAGAAACAGAAGGGCTGCAATTTATTTTTAGGAAAGAATACCAATATCCAGATTCAGCTGAATCACAGAAGGAATGGTGGCAGCACTGTGTCTGTATGATGGCATATACCAACTGCCTACAGTATGCTAGGGACCCAAAATAGGTGTATTTGTACATTTTCAGAAATGCATAGTCAAGAAACAACTCCATTCCCTAATCACAAAATGGATATGGAGAAGAACCTCAGTCTATCACCTAAACTCCCCAAAGAAATAAAGGCAGTTGGTGTGTTCAGAACAAATCACTCCAAAATGCCTAAGGCAACCTTCCCTGACTGGAAAGGGAAGCTCAGACTGGGCAGACAAAGCCAAGCTTACCTTGGTGGGACATCCAGTAGCTAGCACAATTGCTGACAGAGGGAGGACCCAGGCCTTCCAAGCCTGAGAATATTTGAAACCTGCTGCTCAGGAGTGCCCTGCTTATCTGAGAAGAGGCAGAAATGAGAGAGAGCTACTTCCGCTCAGAGCTTAAAAACTACAAATGGTAGAGGCAAAGGGCTGAAGAGAGAATGAGCATGAAAAAGGTTGATATGGTAGCTTTGATCCTATTCATGGACCATTGCCTACAGCTGAAAAATTGTTTTCAGAACAGACCAGCTTCCTGACCTCCCAGAGGAGTTTACTCTTCACTGGGCTATAAGTTGTATACTTGACATTTAACTTTAAATATAATATTCTACTATTACAGTAGGCTGTAGTTTGCAATTTGCTACTACAATTTCCTAGGAAACCATCACAGTAACTTACAAAACTCTAAGGAGCAGGCCAAAGTTCTCAGTCTGGTCTGCCTAAGTCTTTGACTGCATCAACAAAAAAATCAGCAGTTTACGAATGCTTAAATTACATAGGTGGGAGAGGATAGGTCAAGGTCATTGTTCTGTACTTTACATTTCTGATTTTTTACAGAAAGAAAATATGCAGGGCAGCTCTCCAGAATTTTACATGTCATTCAGTTCTGCTGCTGACCTGCATAAAAACTTGAACTTTATCCTCTTGGAATGACTGAGAAAACTGTGAAGCTGCATTTTCCTTGATAGTTCAGACCTCATCAAGAAACATCCAAATGCTGAGTCAGCAAGCTTTTAAAAAAGCTTCTCCATAATGCAACTCTAATACTGGATTACTTCCAGTCTACTTTTTTGACCCTTTGCTGAATTACGTGGCATGGATTTTTCAAACAAAGCCTTCACTGCCTGCCATTAATCCTTTTGGGTAACCAAATCAGCAAGCCTTTTAATCACTGGGATTGATGCAACCACTCCTAGAAAAGCACCACAAACCATCTGCCAATTTCACAACTATCAGATCCATGAGTGAATGAAAGTACAAGATAAACAGCCTGGTACAGAATGCCACAGCTGAATAAAACATTAGAACCATCATGAGAGAGACAGATTACTACTTTATTGTACTACAATCCATGGAGCAGTTAAATATCAATTTAACTATTTATTATCTATAATAATTTAATTATATAATAATTTATTATATATATAATAATTTTTATATATATAATTTAACTATAATTTCTATTATAGAAGTCTTTGCTCCAAACCTCAAGTCTAAGCACAAACACTTTTCTGTGTATTACCAGAACAGAAGAATACAGTCATATATGTAACAAATATGAACATAATTTAGGTTTTCATAGGCTACTTTGCTCCTACTGCCTACAATCATACTTTATCTGAAACAGCACTTCAAAATAAAGTCTTAGTAAGCTTTTCGCTTACAAATATTGTAATTTGTGTCCTATGCAGTTGAGTAAACTCAAAACTTCTTAAAGGGTTACAAAATACCCCTTCAAAATGATGATAAGCCAGTCCTGGAGAAAACTAGATGCTAAAACTAGGTGTAAAACAAAACCCAGGGCAGGTCTCTTTTGAAACAGTAGGATATGGTGAGTTGCAGTGGATTCAAGGAAGGGTCACCATCCTCCCTCTGCATATATGGATTAGAATAATTTATCTATCTGTTTTCTTTTAACATACCTAGTCTTTCTTGAGAACATAGTGAAGAAAATCTCTTATAATACATTGAAATCTGAAATAACTGGAAAAAAGTATGTCTAACCACCATCACAACCCATAAGAATTAATAGTGGCTACAAGCAGAACAAAGGAAACAATTTGATGCTCAGCTCAAAAGAGCTGCCAACAGCACAAGCATCTGGGGCCCCTTTTGAGTCTCCCTCCACCTTGCAAAGATCAAGCCTTTTCAGTGTAAGTTCAAAACTCACAGAGCCAACTTTAACAGTAGCAACCAGAACAAAAGGCCAGCAGTAAACATAAACAGTAAAAATTATAATTATTGTCCCTTTTCTCCCAGGGCAGAGATTTCCACCTCCAGGGACAGCACTTGCATCCAAAGTTTAGAAACAGAAGTTGATTGGGCATTAACCACAGATTACAAGTGACAGAAACAAACATGCAGTAGGAAGACAAGATAGTGAGAAGGCAGAGAGTTTCCTGCAGTAGTTTGGCTAATTCCCACCAAGCCCCTAGTTTTGCAAAAAGGAGCTGCTCATCCCCTCACGTGAGCAGGCTCACACCCAGTACTGTTCTTCAGGCTGAGGGAAAGGCAGGGCAGAAGGAGGCAAGATTCTCTTAATCTGATGCTCAATCAGTAATAGCTTGTGAAAATGAGAATAAATAAGGAAGCTGCTGATGAACAGCTTTGCCTGAATACTAAGAAGGGAGTAAACCTGACTCTGCAGCTTCTAGATGGGTTCCTAAGGCAAAAGCAATCAGTAAAATGGCAGAAAAAGAGACAGACCTGCAGTCCAGTTTTTGTCAATAGCATATGGTAGCTTCAGCCCCACTTTGTGAAGAGCTTCAGTAGCCTTTGGGATCTTCTAAGGTCCTCAGTGGTTCCTGCTGCTCTGAATACTCAGGGAGAGGACAGCCTCATTTCTGGCTCCTCCCTCAGAATAGGGACCAGATGAATTGTAAATGCAAGGTTTCACCCATAAGGGTGAATGGCCAGAAACTGCTCTGTTTATATTCCCCTTGCTCAGTAGTCTTCCACCGCAGCTGCATCTGAGGCAGAACAAACCAAAGAGGCCAAAACAATGCCTTTGTTTGGGGCTGTCTGCAGAAACAGTGTGGAGGCACTTAGCCAAGATCATGTCCCAGGCCTTTTTATTATCTGTATCCATGTACTGATAGAGAGCACAGGCACATTCTTACTAAGATAAAAACATCTCAAAAGCATTAAAAGAGATTTTTTTTGTTGTTGTTTACATTTTTTCCTAAAAAGCATCACACTATTGTTGGCATTGTGAAAAAAATTTGATCACTGTTTTCAAATTTGGATGGCCAAGTTCTATAAAAATGAAATGGTTGACAGAAATATAATTAAGTTTCTGAAATCGGGATCCTTTGGAAATCAACTTAAGTGTGAATTTCTGATGTGTAAGTGTGGACTTAAATGTCTTACTTAAGTACCCCAGTAAGACAATGCCAGCATGATTATTCAATGTGCAAACAGAAGATCTTAATTAAAATTGTTTATCTAATTCCATGTCTCGAAGGACATTTATCTGCAGAATACATGCAAAACCTAAACCCACTAAAAACTGGTGCTATTCACTTGAAAGTATCTATGATTTCAATAACAGAAAGGATTCAGCAGGCCAAGTGGCAACATTAATACAGGAGAAAGTGTTCCAGAAATGTATTTATTTATTGGCAACAGTTTTGGACTTGAGCTTAACACAGGGTTGATGATACAGAGATGTTTTTGTTACTGCGGAGCAGGGCTTGTACAGAGCCAAGGCCCTTTTCTGCTTTTCACACACTGCTGAGGGGGCTGGGGGTGCATGGGAGGCTGGGAGGAGACATAGCTGGGACAGGTGACCCAAACTGACCACAGAGATGTGCCAGACCATGTGGCATCACCCTCCATAAAGTGGGGACAAGAAGTAGGAAGCCCCAGGGGACATCTGCAGTGACAGTGTTTGTCTTCCCAGATAGCTAATACTGCTGACCCTATTTACTGCACATATCTACAATTTTAAATAACAGTTTGCTATATTTAAGTTCAAGGCTTACGAGGTTTACATTATTTATTTATTACTGTACTGGTGGCTCCAGACCATTCCTGGAAACGAATGACCAACGAGATAAACAAGGACCACCATGAGGTGTTAACCTTTCCAGATGACAGCATGATCCAGATGACATGATCCCTATGAAGTAATTTATAGAAGTTTTATTCTCACAAGAAATGCAGAAAGAACTTACTTTCTAATACAACTATTTTTGAGAAGAGCTACAGTTTTGTTTGCTGGAATCCTTTCCTAAAACCTTTGAAAGATGTTCCCAGAGTGCTGGGTCCTTCTGAAGGCTTCAAGCTCTGAAATTTGGTGCATTCAGTCTCGATTACAATGGCTAAGGTTCTGCCAACAGAACCTGCTCTTTTAAGCATCAGGGAGAAATTTGCTTTGTTAAAGTGAGTCAGCTGGCCTGCTCCTACTGGGGCAAAAGCTTTGCTATATTCACAGAAGGACCAAGCTATGATCTGGCTTTATGTTTGCTATTATCTCTTGAATCAAGGAAGTCATAATTATTTTTAAATTCTGTGAACTATTTATATAAGGAAATCCAGAAGGTTACAGTCTCCTTCAGGCAGAGCCCCCCAGACTTCCTAAATGATCTTTCTACTTTTTATATATTGTCCCTAGCTGACGTTTTCTCAGTGCCTTTTATCTTCCAAGTCCCCAATTCAACAACCATCTCTTATCCTTTCCGCAAAACAATAAGGGGGAAATTTTTACAGTTCGTTATTTGAACTTTCATAGTTTTAAAAATGTATCTTAAGATTCCCTTGAAGTGTGCGGGGAAAAAATGAAAATGTGTTGCAAAAATTTCAAAATCTGAAGTGCAGAAGGATTGAAGGCCAAATCAGCTAATAATAAAAAACAAAAAGAAAAAAATATTACCATTGTAGACATGGACCAAAAGTGTCTTGCTTTCACATTAATACTGAGGCATTGCTCTACAAGTGGAATCTAGGCTGCAGAATAAGGTGGTTGCTCTATAGTGATTGCAACACTTATAAAAATTGCAGAGACATGAACTTTGCTCTGCTCTTAACCCACACATCAACCAAGTCTTGTCCTCAACTCTGACAAGAGAAAGGGGAGACAGATAAACAGACACTCAGTAGCTTCATGACTTTTGTCAGGGTAAATCTGCTCTTACACCCAGACAAGCACTCCTTTCCTGCCTCCACAGCTGCATTCCTCTTTCCCCTCCTTCCTTTGTATCAGCTGATATTTTTTGCAAAGGTTCTAAAAAATCTTGAAAAAAAATTAGAAATAACAGTAATCCTGATCTAACTTGAGAAAATAAAAAGACTAGAGGAAGAACATCAGTTAAAGAGAGCATATTTACTGGCTGGCTTAAGAAAAATTCTCTTGTAGTTCAGGGGGCAAGTAGCAGAACCAGAGTAAAGATATGCAGGCAGCTGCCCAAGACAGCGAATGCCTGCAAACCAGCATGGTCTGTCACGTGTGGTCATAGCACTTTCCTATACTGATCCAAATCTATGCTGAACGTGAAAAAGGCATTTCCTCTTGTGTCTGTGCTCTCTGTTTAGTGTTTCTACCCTCCACCCCCACAGTTAGGCACATAAATAAAAATAAGTTATTTAAGTCAGGCACTTAAATAAAAATAATACCTATAGTTTGATATACCTAGTTCCTGTAATGAACAACTACAAAACTATGATTAACAATCACTGTCTTCACATCTCAAGAGACCTTTTAAGGCATCTCATCATGCCTTTTATTCATGATTACTACTGAATAAAGTTACTTAGATGCTGAAAGGATTCATAAAACCCAATACATTTGCTTTGTGAAGTCTGAAGCACTGTTATAAAACCATGAAATGCACTTCCCTATAGTTATTGTGAATATACTTGAAAAGAATGCAGCATATTTTTATGATAGAGTATTCCACACCAGAAATAAGGAAGATGAAAATTGCTATCAAATTAGAATTCCTCTAATCAAGCACTCATTAGAAATTCAAAGGAAACCTATATGTAGACAGAGATGTATATTTTTTATATTTTACATTAAAGACTACTGAGAGGGTGAATTTTGTATATCAACTCTGAATCCTTTAAAAGCTTTCAGACAAACCCTTATAGTATTTGACCTTGCAGGTTTGTTCCATTTTACATTACAGTCATTTTCAACTGAAGATTAGACTGAGTGAAAGAACCATCAGTCAGTAAAATTTAAAGTGTTACATAAGCAAGAGTAAACCTGTCCCTTTCATGATGCGAACGTGAATAAGAAGTGACACTGTGCCAGCTACAGCGTATTTCTTTTACATTCTTCATCAAGGCTTTCTTCTCAGCTTTTCTCCATCACACCTGTGCACATAGGCTTTTAACCAAGCAACAGGAAAAACATGGAAATTACCTAGCCAGTCCTCTCTTGGATAGACATTCCTCCCCACAGGATCTACTGAGTCTGCCACTGAGCTTGTCTAGTGACGAATGAAGTCCTGTGGTCCTAGCGCTGTCAACAGCACTTACCACTTCTGGCATCCCAGAAAAGAGGGCTCAGTCATCTATGTTAGTCCTGACACAGTATCTCCTACTTTGACACTTGAGATTATATTTAGATATATTTCCCCAACAGGTATGTATAATAGGGCTGGGAATAGGCTCCAGAACTACTCCATGATTACTTACTATCAAAGCTGTAATTAATATCTTGTCTGGTGCTTTTGGCCACACCAGGTAGCACTGTAGTAGACTGAGACTGAGTAATAGTCTGGTTGTAGCAAAATGCAAGAGCTGTTCTGCATAGCCTGTGTAGATGAGGCCATGATATTTTGGAGGGAAAAAGTATGCTAAATGGGTGCAAACTCTGTTGTGCTTAGGGCCAAGGGGTGGGGCCTTGCCCATAGATACTGTCCCTACATAATCTGCTTCTCTGCAAATGCACTAAACTCCTGGAGAAACATGGCAAGAAGTCAAATAATTGACTCTCAGCAATCCAGTTTCTTAACTTCTTAACACTCTGGCTACCTCTTCTCACTGGAGAACTTCAGGGCTTTGCCTTCCCCATACTACCTTCCCACAAACATACACATTCTCCTCTATTTTCTATAAAGAGTGATTAATAAATGAGAAGCTGTCATTTTAATAGAGAAATATCTCTCAGTTGAAAGCCTTTTAATGCACACTGACCACTTGGAGCCTGCCACTGCAGGAGCTGCCAAGCATCTATGACACAATGGTTGCTGTAAGCCACCCCAACAGACAGTGAAGATGACACTGCAGGTTGCAGTGAAGAGCTAAGCCCTTGAAATGAAGTGGCAGTTTACCAACCTGACACATTTTATTACTTTTTCATATTATTGAAGACTTTTGTTCAGTATGTTTTTTCTTGACCTAAGATTTAAAAGAATTTATTTTGTTTTCTTCATTAACCTTTCTTGACACTACTACTCACGCACATAGTTGTAACTATTTTATTGAGCACCTTGCAGGTATGTGGCACAGGCTATACTTTGGCTATACTTAAAAAAAAAAAAAATTACAATATTCTGTAGAAGGACCAAAAACAAAGAACAATCCTGTTCCAGTTTTATGAGTACAACAGAAGCCAGCAACTCTGTACATTGGTGTGGTCAGAAAGAGCTCTCAGGGATTGTTTTTTATTTAAAAAAATAAAAATGGCTATTCCCCTCCATTTCTTCTCTACCTTCTTAATCTTCTATCATATTTCTAAATAAACCCTTTCAATGAACACATCACTTCACTCGTGCATATGAAAAACTATATATCAGCTTCAAGGAAAACACTGTCAGGCTCTTAAAATCCTCATTGCAGAGCAGCTAGATCTCTGAAAGTAGGCATATACACTAACCTCTTAGCATGAACAAAGAAAAAGAGAATGAAACTTCAAAAATTAAACCTTCTTTTATAAAAGTAAATGAAAATTTCAGCTCAAAGATCCAGTTATTAAACTATGTACTGTAACTGAGGCAAAGGTTGTCATGAATCCCTGTCTTCAGTAAATGAATATAGATTTTAAGGATTACATGTATATCTTGCCTAGCAAGCACCTGCAGTAATTGAAGATGCTGCTGTTCCTCAGCAATATGTTACTGCCTTGGGGCTGGGGGTTACTGCATTGACCTGCATTCTTCAGCCACTCAGTGTGAAATCCAGCAGCTTAGACCAAGCCGCATTTGCATGACAGTATAAAAGAAAAACCACTTAACTTTGCAGTGCTCAATGAACATTTTCATAACCTGTAGACCCATCTGTCCAGGAGGTTGTTTTTAAAATTTTGCAGCTGATTGCCACGTGACATGCACTTAAGATTTTAATTGTAAAAAGGTGAAAATTAAATACAAGATTAAAATTTGGACCTCAGTTTGCCTCTTCAGAAGCCAGGCTGCTCTCTGGTACACTTTTTGGTCTAGTGTTCAACTACGACTGCTCACAAGTCTAGCACAGGTGCTTCAGACTTTCCTACAACTAGCCCAGAATTAGTACACAAGTTCAAACTGCCCAATGAGAAAAAAGCTTCTTTTAAATACAGCCAGAGTATGAAATTCATTAGTTAGTCTCTTCCTGCAATACACGCTAAGCAAACTAATCTAAACAAGGAAACATGACAGTTATGATTTGCCCTGAGGCAAAAGCCCTAAAGAGATATGGGTTGCAGAACTAAAGCTGTGATAATCTGTACAATATAGATAACTGTAAAAAAAAAAGTGATAGAAAGAAATCATGAAGCATCTGAAAAACAAAAAATAAAACTCCATTCTCTACATCAGAAGTTATCAGCAGAGTACAACCAGTGTAACAAAGTTTGCATGACTGAATTCAGCACATATCACACTCAGACTGATGGAAATGAAGATGCTTGTAACCATGTTCTGAATTGCCTAAAGAGTAGCTTGGGACATAGTTTTCTAATATTCAGAGTGGAGAAATGTGCTTGTGGCAGAGGACCTGAGGGGAAAAAACCACCATTTTCAATTATTTACTTCATGACATACTACACAGCATAATCACTTCTGTAAATTATGAAAGTTTTACTCCTGTTGTAATGACTTGGTAATAAGTCCAAATGCATGGGAGCATGATACAGTATCTAAACCACTACATAAAGTGTAAAAGATCATTACCTGGTTCAGAAATTATTATTGTAAATAGCATCTTGTGCAATTAGCAATAACCACTGAATCTGAAAAACAAGTCATTTTCAGGCAGCCTATACATTGTTTCTCTAACATTTGCATATTACTGTGCAATAAAGACATCTTTATAGTTAGAGCCCAAAGTCTTGAAATTCTGGGATGTATGGGTTTGAGCAAGAGAGAGCATGAATGCCTTCACTGGATGTCCATTGTCTGTTTGCTCTATGTTTTGAACTCCAGGATGTGATAGCCTGTCTGAACTGGATAAACGTTTGATAATTTTCTGCTTAGCAGAAAATAGTCTACATGTAGGTTCCAACTGTCATGTGTTATCCATATTCATCTTATCTATAATAAAAACACAATAAACTTGTTTCATCATAAAATAAAGTTGGTGAAATAAGGCTTTTAGATCAGTGCATAATGAAAGCTGCCTTCTACGCTCTCTTCCTGAGGGGCACAGACAATTTCAGTTTTGAACATCACACAGTTGGAAAGTTCTTTGTATATTTTTTCTCAGAAAAGTTATATTCTTGTTTTGATATTTTATGGGTTTGGATCTTAAAACATCAGTGTAACTGTCTTTAGTGAAATAATAATGTGATTACAGTGACTGTGTCCAACTGATGACAGTAGGGTTCTCTATTTTCAAAAGAGACTGCCCTATTTTTAATGATAATTTATGAAAAGGGACATAAAAAAATCCCTAGCATTTTTCAAATCTTTTATGTTGAGCCCTTTAACATCATAAAGTAATCAAAGTGACAGTTTCAGCTTCCCGTGCTTCACCAGAGGACCTCATCAATAAAAAACAAGAAAAGATTTTCTCCAATAGGAGAAAAATCTACAGCAAGTGCTCCTGCCCTTTTCCTAAGTCCAGGGATACATTACTCAGGGGATACTGTATAGGTGCTCATTACACAGTTACTGCATTTAAGAAGTTCCAGTAGCCTCTTGGTTTTCATTACTCTCCTCTCTATCCCCTCCTTTTTAATATCTCTCCATCTTTACTCTTAGTGCATAGAAAACACACTAAATGCAATTACACACACTGTTGAGGGTTTTTGTGCTGTATTTAAATATTTCAGCATATGTCTTTCTGAAACAGAATGTAGACTGTAGTCACAATCAGGGAATATTACCTTATTCCTTTAAAGAATTTATTTAAATATTTTATGTCAGACGTAAAATGCAGATGTGAGTTTAGCCTAAAGAAACATGGGGTATTTATAGATCTCTATATGTTTCTTACAAATATAACACAATGATCTTTATATCTTCATAATACACAAGGTCCATAAATAACATGAAATCAGATGTGCAACAAACTCAGTCTTGACAACAGAGAAATGTTTTCCTTCCACTCTCTCTTTATCCAAAATCCAACCCCACAGTCAAATTGAACATTTTTTGAGCTTTGACAAACTTGGCTAGATTTTTCCCATCAGCATTTTCTTTCTCTATGATCTCCAGATCACAGGAATATCAGACAAGATACAGCTTTCATGGCCAGACTGATGAAAAGCAGAGGTTTCTTTATAGTTTTGCTGCACTGGTTTGTGGAGTCAGTATGTGCAGTGACTGAATGTTCCCCTAGATTTCTGCAAACATATTCAAACTGCTTGAGATTCTTCCAGAAGTAACACTTGCATTCTAGCAAGTGCCACTTTTATTAGCTAACACTTCCATTCTAAAACTATGAAGAAAAACAGCAAGACCTATTTTTTACAAATTTATGATCCAAACCACTACTCACTTTTCTTATAATGAAGCAGCTATTCCAGAGACTTTAACAGCCTTTTTAATATGTAATATGACTATTACCAAGACTGTGTCAAAGCCCTCTTAATGTCTTTAAGGCATTTCTGACCTACCCCTATTGAATAAATACTGCAATACAGCTGCAGAATTCCTAGAAGTGCAGTCTGGCAAGTCATTAATTTCCAACTGCAGTCTTAAAATCCCTCTGACAGGGCCACACGAAGTGTGTGTGAGATACCAGACACAGTCAGTACACTTTTGGCAGTGAGATTTCATGAGGAAGTATGTGACTGGACTACATCCCAAAATGGAGATTTGCTAAAGCAAGGTTATGAAGCTTTGATGAGCAGATGATGTACACAATCAAATCAGCAACCTTCCCAGAGTCTCTTTTCAGAGTGGGTCCTAAAACCTTGTGAGGGCCTTCTTCACTAGAAAAATACTCCAGGACACAGCGTGACCCTGTGTACAGAAAATATGGGCAATGCCCTACCTAGTATACAATAATTATTCTTCTACTCTTTGAATCTACAATTATAGGTGTCTTCTGAATCACATAACACGCTGTAATTTAAATGACCAAGTGTCCACCATATAGCTCATTAGGAAAAGAGTAAAGCTGAACTCTCCCTCTTGCTCTGTTTCCTTAATTAGCTCAAAATCTGCTCTCTCTCACTGTTATAATGTATATTAATGAGATATATTTTATTCATCTACTAATTTATTATAAGACTTTTATTTCAAAAACTGGATTCTGAAAGGAAGATTCACAGTTACTGTTGTTTTCAGAGTTCAGGTTTTTGATCATCTGATAGTCAGGAAACACAGTAGGAGATGCTTTGTATCAGGGATGTAACAAGGGACTTACCAAATCAGAGGATTTATCTGTAGTTAACTGTGCTATCAATAAAACAACAAAGCTCCTGCTAAGGAAGCAGTTTGTTGGGGGCATGTAGCACAGTAGGAACACCATGTCTGTCTTTAAAGGTGACCTGAAAAAAATTATGTTATTCTGCTGAGCTGTTTATTATAGGGCCTGTTCCTTTCACAGCAAAAAACCTGTCACACATAAAAATTACTCCAAAATTTTACTCCAAAAATCCTTGCTTGAAAAAACCTGCAGGAAGGACATAACATTATACAAAGAAAGAGGGTCAGCAGACATGCATCATACAACTTCACACACTGATAGATGGCATTCACCAGAGAATGATATCACAGATCTCTTGCTATGCCCTTCATTGCTTCAGTAGTGACACATTTTAGTAAGGCCTATTACAACAGAGCATAATGTCTTTTAACTAAAAGATGGTATATTTCGGCTAGATATAAGTAAGAAATTTTTTACAATGAATTTTGTGAGACATTGGAACAGAGAGGTGGTAGTTACCTCCCACTGATGCTACATTAGATGAGAATGACAGGAGCTTTTAAACAAAGAATAAAGTATATAAATAAGTACTACTCATCTATCTTAATTTGCTACCTGGTTCTTCATTAGTTTAAATTCATACTAATCTTTTCTTTGGCTGAAGATAAACATCTTCACCATTCAGCTTTTAATTTGCTCAATATTCTACTATCTTCTCCCCTTCAATAGGGATGAAATTATTAAATGATTATTAGAGATTAAATAGCTTTCTTATGCATAGGCATGTAAAAATAAATCCTCTCTCAGTGATATGGGCAGATTGGCTGAATGGCACCTATAGTGTGTTACATCCCTGGCTGAGGTTTGTGCAGCTTAAGTTCCATTTTACATTTTTCCTTTTAAAGAGATATAATCTCAACAAACGAGAAAAACATATTTAGTTGACAGAAAATGAAAGGATAAATACAATGATAATTACCAGGAGCTACAATGCATGTCTTTAACTTTGTATTTTGGTAAACATAGTATCTGTCTTGGAAATGGAAAAATGTCTGATGAGAGCATATCCTTCCCAGACCGTGACCCTCTGCACCAAGGTCATACAGTTATGAAGATGTTTTTCCTCTATAACAGCACATTTTCATTATGATTTATGACTGCAAAAACCTTCTCACATTGAGATTTGTTTGATTGTCTGTTTCTATTAAGGGTATCATAATAATATTTTTCCATTTTCCAAATAAATGTTCCACACAGCCTAGCATCCACCACATATGCACAAGAATGTGACAGTGATTAATTTCTGTTACTGAATTCTTTATTTCCAGTAACTAATTTCAGAAACTCTCTGATTTTTAATAACAAAAAGGTATAAATTTTGCAGGGTATTTTTGCTTATGTAATTGATAAAACATCTTCATATAATGACTGTAAATTATGACTATATTATATAAATATATCTCCTCTGAAGTGTCCTGTAGAACATGGCAGTATAGACAGCTGTTGTGCACTGAGGTATAAAATTTATACTGTGAAGAATAACACATCACCACAATACCAGAACTTCTCGGAAAAAATAAATATAACTTTTTTTTTTCTGCCAGAATTTTATCTGGATGATAAAGTTCTGATTAAATCATATATAATAGAAAGAAATTATATATAAGGTTGTTGAAACTTTTCAATTTCATCTTCCCACAGGAAATAGCAAAAGCACAATTTGGTTTGGGTTTTTAACAGCAAATTAGACAAATCACTGGAAAATTGACTGTGGAGAGTAATGGTGCAGTGGCACACAAAAGGGCGGGTAACTTAATAGAACTTTCTAAATGTCTTAGAATTTCTCCATTTCTGGTCCTTCCTTAGGTAAAACTAAAGCAATTGCAAAAATAAATGGTAAACATTCAATTTTTAAAACAAGCTCATTAAATTATCCTTGCTTCCACATAACCCTTTCTTAAAGCTGAGGCTCACATTAGACGATCAGGAAATTCTCTTGTGTAGTATCATATATTATGCATGCTTAAAAACACTTTAATGTTCAGAAAACAATTTGGTCTAGGTATGCCCTACTATTTTTGAAGAAGCTATAGGAAGTTTTTTCAGGCAGTGATGAATCCAAGTCATAGTAGAGATGGATAATCAGACTGTTTATCAGAGTAGCTAAGAGTTTGGTTTCACCATTCCATTCATCTGCAAACCACTAAAATCACTAAAGCCAGAAATTATTTCTCAGCAACCAAAATATGCTGACATTTCAACATGTTTTAATATCCATATATTTATGTTCAATTTTATTGCACCTTACAGGAAAGTATAGTCCAAATATTTGTGTTAATAAAGGTTAAGATAACTTCCCATGCAAACATAAGGCTGACAGAAAGACATACTGGACAGAAACTCTCTCCTCTGAAATATTCTCTGCTAAGAACAATGTCTCTGGGCATTTGACCAGACTACAAGAGGCAAGTAAAAAAAGTTTGTAAGATAGTCAGTAGCTGTTCCTTATTGTGTATTTTACTGGGATTCAAAGAAGGCAGTATTTCAGTAATGCATATAATCACAAGTATGGTATCTATACAGCATGCAGGCAGGGTCAGCATTTATTCACACTGCACCATCTTTGTTTCTATCTCAGCTTCCTTTAGAGTTGCACAGAAACAGCAGGAGGTAAGGAAAACACAAGCACACTGACACAGTCCCGTCACCATACCACACCAGAAAATCTCTCCAAATTTTCCATCGAGCTAACCTTATAGCACTTCTGTGCAGGTTGTAACCTGCCATTTTATGTGCTCAGGATTTTTTTGTTTATTCAAAAAAACCCCACTAATACGTTCCTGCCAAACAGCTCCTCTTGGACAATACACAGGACAGCAGAGACTTTATCTGTGAATAGCAACTGAATTTTAACAGGCCTGGAAGAGAAAGGGTTGAACACTCCTAATCTATAGCCCAGTATCCAAAATATTATCTGCCAAGGCCTAAGTGCTTCTCAGACATACTGATGCTGTGAGGAGAAAGAAGTTACTGTTTTAGCATTCTGTTCTTTTAGCAATTATCATGGGATTTATTAAGTGCCAGTCAGTCATATCTTTCAGGGACTGAAAGTCTTCTTGGATATGACAAAGGCAATGTGTTACATTATTTTGGTATCATAAAGCAATTTACCAGGCATGGAGCAGCATAGTAAAAGAAAATTACAGTAATTCTCAAATTGACCAAGATGAATGTGCTCCTGCCTTAAATACACACTGAGTATCACTGAAAAGAAAGGTCTGAATTCCAAACAAACCTCAACATGCCTCAGCCTGCAGCTGAACACACCCTCCTTCCTCTTCACTTTTTCTCAAAGGCATTATGATGGAGTTATCACAGGCTAGATGCTTTGCTGGGGTCAATTTTGTCTTACTCCAACCAGGCTATTATGTAAGAAAATTAGAGTTTTCAAATTGCTGCAAGTATAAACACCACCTTGCTTTTGCAAACAATAATATGATTAGGGGCTATTATAAAATAATCAGCTCTGAACCATAATTCTGCATGTTTTCACTAAAATGAACAAACTATAATTTTTAAGTACTATAATTATTTTTTTTAACATTCAAATAACATTTCATGGAAATGTTTCGTCCAAAGCAGATTCATGAAGACCCAACACCTTGAACAGTTGCAAAGTCATAAATGAACTTATACTTCCTGCATGTACATTAAGGCTTTACAAAAGAAATGTGCTAAAAGCTTCAAAAAAGGCATAGATGGTATTTCATATCAGAATGCAATTAGAAGTAACAATTAAAATTATAAAAGGAAAAAAAAACAAGATAAAACCCCACAGGGTAAGGAGTGATTTCAGGGGAGTAGTAAGGCTACTTACAGACATTTTTGAACTGGGCAAAATCTTTGACTTGAGAGTGAACAGAATGGTATATCAGGTCATACAAAGGATCCAAATAACTGAAAACTTTCTGACAGGCCAATCTTTAAAATATTTAAGTATGTACCATATTTTACTTTGCCTGTAGGAATTTATTTGAGAAAGGATGTTCCACCTCCACACCCTCCTTTCTTCTTTAATCCAGTACTGAAAAACAATGGAAGACATGGATCTATTCCCAGCCCAAGGAGTTAACTGGAATGCAATTTTGGGCCTGATAGGTATCTACAGCTAAAGAATGAAGCAAAATACCAAATGGAAAGAAATACTATAAAAAATATAAAGTTTCATACAATCATTAGAAATCAGCAAATTCTGAATCATTCACTTTCTAGGAAAGCCTAGCAAAGATACTCAAGCATCCCATAATTTACATCTATAACTTAATCTAACTTTAAATATAATGTGTGTTTCCCTTTAAGATTTTATTATTAATTTTAACTTCAAAATAGAAAAGCAGCCCAGAAAAGTGCTTCTCCACAGTTAAACCCTAAGTCTTCTGGTTTTAAGTGAGAATTGAATAGACAAGAACCACAGTCACAGAATTCTACAGCCTGAGGCAGATCTCCCAAGGAAATAATTGCCAGAGCTCTTTGCTGACAAGCAGTCTAAACAATAGGAAAAAGAGTCACTGTGAATCTAAAAAAAGAGTCACTGTGAATAACTGGAAATAGATTTAAGATTTAAAGGAGAGAGAAATTAAATAGGTGTGTATTTTTTACTTACAGAAGTACTGCACACATTGAAAATAACTTAAAAACACATAAGAAAAACTACAGAAGGTGGTTTTGAGAAGATATGACACTGAAAATTATTAATATTGCCATTAACTGCAATAGAACTAAAAATATTATTGAATTAAATTTATAAATATTCCTCTAAAGTATTAAGATCAAAAGTACCTCAGCCTAACAGTTTCCCTTCTCTTTTTAGCAGCACTACCTGCTGCTAAAATATTTTTTTTTTTTTGCTGGTCAGCCTTCGCGTACGAAGATCCGGGGAAGGCCTCTTTTTCCTTTCAGACCTCCCAGCCCGCGCACTGGATTTTTTAGGTGAGACACAGGGCGCGCAGATCTGAGCCCACCCTTTAATCCCGAGGTTCTTCTGCCGGGCCAAAGCGATTCTGGACAGTGGCAGCTGAGGTCCTCCTCAGGACGTAGGCAGATTGCCCCCTTGCAGGGCTAACGAGCACTGCCTGCCCGGGGAGCATCCGACCGGGAATCGAACCTGGGCCCCACCAATTACTGTGCCGTATGCTTAACCACTACACCACCAGGGCTCCCTGCTAAAATATACCTAGACTTAAAATACCTAGATTTAATTTATTTATCAACAAATTAACTTTAAAAAAAATCCTGACTCCCTGCCTACTTCTGACAATAAAATTCCTGCAAAACTGAGAAAAAACAGAAGACATGAAATTTTCCATGTCTGTGCACAAGGCTACTTGAGCTTGCTCTTCATGATCCATGCCATGGCCACCTACCTATAGCATGGGACAACCTTGAGGCTGATAACACAGCTGAGTCTGCTTAATTCTGGCACAGCAAGATGAGTTCTTAGAATATTTTCATTTGTATGACTGATGGCAGCACATGTGGAGAAGCTACCAGAGGAGCAATGCTATGTTAGGCTACGATACTGCCCTGATCTTCTATGTGGCAGTAGAAGCTGGTTTTAATGACTTGCTGTGCTTTTTTGGGGAACATTTCATAACCACTAATTTGATTTTAAAATATTAACACTTTATGCATTTCTGATGTAGCTATATTAATTAATATTCTTGGTTTAATTCAAACCTGGCCAAAAGTTAAGTTCTCAGTAAAACTAGACACATGGTTGTCAACAAAATCTATGGCAACATGGAAAGAACTAAGCATGGAGAGAACAACACACGGTCATCACTTCGTTTCTCCTGGAAAGGACATCACAGCATGACATGGTGTATGCACACAGTGACAAGTTACATCTGCTATCATCCAGTTCCTTTTGCATGCTATACCCTTTCTCTGACTTGACTTTATTGGTCAAAAATGCAAGCTCTTAATGGACCTTCTACCAAAGTGTTTGCAATAAAGCTTTGGATAAGACCACTGCACTGTTTCCACATTTAGTTTGACCTTAAATACAACTTTATCAAGAAGAAACATGATCACCAGGTAGATAGAAGAATTGTAGAATAGAAATTAAAACTGAACATTATAGAACAGCTACTCCACATCTTGCAAAAATAGCATCACTGCTCTGTCTTTATATGCATCCACACAGTCCAATTCAACTTGCCCAAGTCTTTTCTCTCTTTCACTCCAGAATCATTACAGTTGAGCTGTTCATTAAATTATTTGTAGATAAAATGTATAAAAAAAATGTTTTGTTTCCTGCACATTCCCTTTTTCTTTTTTTCTTAATGTCTATCTTACTTGACATTTTCCTCCATTCTAGCCATATTATTTCCTTTTCTTCTTATTTCCCTTTGTGCAATCCTTTATTGCTCCCAACTCCCATTATTTTCTTATGTTGCTATCTCCAATAGCCCCTGTTGTTACCCAGCATGATCCAAGTCCTTCCTTTCTTCCATTAGTATTTCTTCCTAACACTGAAAATATGATCCCACTTTCACATTGTCATGTATTGCTCCTACATTCTGTTATTCCCAAATTTAAACCAGAGATCTCTAGCCGACAGCAAAATAATCCCTGAATTTCATACTGATACTTACCATGGGCTAGAGTTTAATCTTTCTCCTGATATGACTCATCATGGCTACACAACCAAAGAAAAAATGGACCTCAACAATCCATCAGGAGAAGTACAAGAGAGGAAGGCTAAATAAGCCCTTCCCTCACCATGCCATGCTGAGCACATTCTGTGATATCCCATGGGGAGCACAGACAAAGTAATAGGCAATTCAGTAGGACAAAATAGGAAGCAAAAAAAGTAGCACAAATATTCAGCAGGCTGAGTGAGCCACAGATATTGTATTTTGGGCTACAGAAAGAAATCAAAAAGGGGACACCCTCGGGGGTACACAGAGGAAGAATTTATTTGAATATAAAGGTGTCTCCTTCCAGTTGTGAAAAAAAAAATTACACTAATGGACAATTCCAAAATAAAGGAAGAAAAAGAGCTTTCCCTTCTGTTTCTGCTTTCAGTGCATTGACCATCACTGACACGATCTGGAAAAGGACAACTTATGAGGGCAGTGTCCTGATATATTTAAACTTCTGTTCTCAAGCAGCTGATGAGAATATTTTCAACTTAAGATATTTTGAGAACTATTTGAGTAAGATGTTGCTGTGCACACAATTCTTACTCCTGATTCAGAGCATAAACAGAGTTACTTGGAATCAGCTCAGAGAAAACACAACATTCACAGAGTTCACCCTGTGGCCTAGCAGAGAGTTAAAACTTTCTGTTTACTGTAAGGAGTTTACAACTGTCATTTAATAGCTCCCATATTCCAGTTTTTACAATGGAAAGTAAAAACATCAAAATGAAGGAGAAATTTATGGTTTTTATAGACTTTTCATCTCAAGAATTGTTTCCAACATTTCTAGAAATGCATACTTATCTGTGGCACATGCTTATCTTTTATCTCCTTATATATGACTGAGGAATAATACATGTTTCTGCTGCTAAATCTTTTACATGCATGTGAAAAAAACCCCTTCAGATGCTATACTACACTACATGGCTAGAAGACACTGTAGCCTTAGAAGACATGACAAGCTAAGCAGAAGAGGAAATGTGTAATTGGATTTTGCTTTGTTTTATTCAAAGGACAAGCACAGCAACATTTACAAGCTGCAACATCTGACTTAATTTTGTTTCTTTTTGGCTAGAAAGAACCAATTGCTTCATTTCATTTTCAGCAACCTAGAATTTGATTCACAAGATCATAGAACAGCTGCAGCACATTCAAAGATAAATCTTCAGTTTCTAAAGTGAGGTCTAAAAATGTAAGGTGTCCTTCCTTGTAATGAATTTATATTTTTAAGGAAGTAGTACCACCATAAGAGACCACAGAATACACAGTTGCATCAGAACAGCATCAGGATTATTCCTTTCCAGAACATAGTTCAGGTAAACATTAATGAACATATGTAAAATAAAGACTTTAAAAAAAAGTCTGTCTCAAAACAGAGCTGATCCATAATACAGTCTGTGTGGTGTGATTGGAGAAAACAAGCATGAAAAAAGAAAAAAAAAGAGATTGGTATTCAGAAAAGATGTGTCCTAGAGAGCACCAGCAATAACGTGTGTATTATTAAAAAATGAGTAAAATATTCATTGTATAAAAAAGTCATCTTAATAGATAGTTTTGTGAGGTTTTTTAATTCATGTGTCACGTTATTTGCATAAGATATTAACATATTTTTTTACAAAATCAACTTTTTTAAGAGGCCCCAGGAGAAAGACAGGTTTAACCTTTATTTAACCTTTAGCAATAGCTACCTCACTTTTAGATATTAGCTTTTGAATAGATTTTACAGCCAAAATAAATAATTTTTTAATGCATTTTGTGTCAAGGATTCTTGTCTCTCTTTCTTGTGTCAGATTAAGGGAATTATACAACTACACGGTGAGTTAGCTCAATTGGCTCATCCTTTGGGAAACTAACTCTGCCAGCACAGGAAAAGCAGAAGGCAAGTTTTCTGATGCTTTAACAAGATATATTGACTCACCTTCTAGTGATAAAATCACTTGATCTAATGCAAAGTACAGAAGTGGGAATATAGTTTTGGGAGGAAATCACACAGACTTAATTTCTTTAAGTAGTCTCTTGCCACAGGATCAGCTTCACATCATTCACATGTCCCCAGTGTATAGGCCATTCCTTAAATTTTACCATCCAAGATCTCTCCTCTTCCTTGGCTGTGACTCAGAGTCCTTTCAACTCCTTTTTCTGGGGAGGGTGAGATTGTGCCGCATGACTTCATTGTGCTTACACAATGTAAGCAATGTGCTTACACCACTCTGTCAACAGACAAGTTTCTCTAATCCTGTTGTATGTTATCAAAAAAGTTGTGATCCTCTTCCCAGTTATCCAGGACTACGTATCCTTGCAATTTATCCTTTCTTAAGTGCTTAAACTGCATTTTCAGAGGTAGACTGAGCAAGGAAATCACCTGATGAGGAGTGCCACATAAATTAGGAGAGGCACTATTATTAAGAAGTGTTATTATTAAATTTGTGAAGTACTTCTTGCTTTCTAGTGACCGACACTGGAGAAATAGAGGTCCAAAAAGCAATCATGTACATCCAGTTCCTCTGAGAGAGGCCTTGAACAGTAGGATCATTTATGAGAACTTTCTTTAAAAGAAATTCACAATGCAGTGAGTCTTTCTGATCCAAGGCCTATATGGCTCCTGAAGAGCACTGGACACTGGAACTGTTAATATGGGGAAAATGTCTCCTTCATTATCCTCTGCAAATGGCTCAGTGTATTGCCTATTTCTATGAAATTTGTGACAGAGAAGTGACTGGGGAGAGCACTTGGGTTTCTTTTCAAAGAAACAGCTGAAAGTAGAACAAAATCATGAGCTAAGGGCCTGGATCTGCAGAGTGCCAATTTTGCCTCATGCTGTTTCAAGTGGAACTGGAACTGCCATCTATCTCAATTTCATATCTTTCATGAAGTTTAGTAGTACAAAATTCAACACTAACTATAAAGTTTGGCCAACATTGTGAGCAGCTTCAGCCATGATATGTAATTTTTGAGATTGTGCTGTACAGGGCCAGGTGGATGCTATGATCTCTGTGGGGACCTCCAACTCAAGATATTCTATGATGCTCCATGCTGAGCTATGTGGCCTGGCAAGAGATGATGGGTGCTAACATCAAGACTCTGGAAATCACAGGTGTCTATGTCTGAGATCCTGCAGAGGAGAAAACACCGCCATAATCCATTGAGAAAAAGAAAACATTCAGGCTTACAGAACAGGCCTTGGAATAATGAGCCTAGGATCAAGAACAGCCCTTGACAATAGCAAACTTGAGGTTTTTCCTGGCTTCTCAGGAACAGTTAGGTCCTCTAGAAGTAATAAATTAATTGTTCACTTGTGCCCAGAGCTGAGGAAGCCACAAGAGTGTTGCAAGCTGGAGAACTGTGCAGGCAGCCCTTTAAAAGCCAGGGGACTAATGTTGGAATGCAAACCCCCTGGGCTTCAGCTCTGCAGAAGAGCTGGGTCAGAGATGGGTCGAAACATGGGGATTTAAAATCAGTGAAGAAACTGGGTCACACAAACATGGAATAGAAGGATAAACCTTAGTTTTCAGTAGAAATATATTTTAATAGTCTTAAACACTGAGAAGCTGTATCAATCGAGTTAATAAGTCCTTAGACCTAGTTTTTAGCACAGCAGTGCTAGCTTTTACAGAGTCCCCTTAGAGAAAATATAAACATTGTTACATTACTGGTAATCTCTTATTTTTTAGATAAGTTATGTACCTAAACAAAAGAGGAGATAGAGATCATATGCATAGAATCTACGTAGAATTTANTTTTCAGTAGAAATATATTTTAATAGTCTTAAACACTGAGAAGCTGTATCAATCGAGTTAATAAGTCCTTAGACCTAGTTTTTAGCACAGCAGTGCTAGCTTTTACAGAGTCCCCTTAGAGAAAATATAAACATTGTTACATTACTGGTAATCTCTTATTTTTTAGATAAGTTATGTACCTAAACAAAAGAGGAGATAGAGATCATATGCATAGAATCTACGTAGAATTTATGTAAGAGTTACGACCATTTTCATAAACTAGAATTGAGTCATGATAGGTTTAGAAAAGTAGAGTTAGAGTCGTGTTCTGTATTGATTGCTCAATTTATGAATATAATGTATATCCTGGTGTGTTAGAATTTAGAACAGAATAGGAATATTCCTGCTGTGGACCTTTGTGCTGCTAAGGCTGCTTTGCTGTTTTTGCTTGAACTTTTTGCCCTCGGACTTTGCCTTCAGATGAAATAAAACAACTTCAAAGAAAACAGCCTCTTCTCCTCTATCTCCGTGGAATCCTTGTCACCTACCTTGATAGACTAGGGATCTGCCTCAGTGACTAAAGTAGTCTCTTGAAAAACACAATCAGTAGGGAGAAGTTAAGTCTACAGATAAATGTAAAGTCATTTTTTTCCCTCCCAAATACCAAATTTATAGAACTCAAAGACTAGAAGAAATAAAATCCAGCCACAAAATGAGAATGCAACTGTCCTTCACATAAGTAAGCCCTGACATAGAAGAGACAGAGCACATGGCCAACATTTGGTCTCACACTAAGCTTGACTTGGTCTTTTGCTGTGGTCGACAACAATTTCTTCACTGCGATGTACTCTTAAAATCTATGTGAACATTCATGGAAGAACAGACAGACATTTGAGGAACAAACACATTTTCAAGTCTACTAAACAAACTAGCACAACTAAAAGGTAGTGACTAATTCTCTTCAAAGTTTTTCCCTCTCCTGAACAGAAACTTGACTACAAACACTACAGTAATCTCATAATTTATTTGTTTTCTCAGCTCCAAGCCTCTGGTTACTATATCCTGACAGGATATATTTAACAGGGTTAATTCAAGGGGGCATGTTAGGATGACCTAAAAACATTTTGTAGTCTACTCTGCATGTCTACTTTTAATTATGCTGTCCTTGCATAACTTCCTTTGCAGAGCTGATCAAACAACTGCGGCTTCTCTTTTGTTGCTTAGGTAACTGGCAGCAAAAGTCCCATCTGGGAATCCTAGACTGCCTTCTTCCATGTGCACTCAGCTCAATGCAAATAAAACCCTAGCTCACATAGAGTACTGAAGAACATCTCTGAGGACTGTCAGTGAGAAAGCCCTCTGGATTTGACTTTGTGATTACACCAGCACCTACAGTCACTAGGGTAGCAGATGAGATTACAGGATAGTGCAGATGAGGATACACCAGTTTTTTGAGTCTCTTTCCAAGACACTGTTTCTTCTGTCACAGTGCCTAGATAGGACCAGCTTATCAGAGATTCTGCAGCCAGTACACAACTTCATTTGCTCAGAGAAAGTACTCTGTCAAGAGAAAGCAAGTTTTTACACAAGCAAGGGTAATCTTATACCAGGAATTTTCAAATAACAGCATCTATGGCCACAGCCTTTACAGTAGAACCCAAAATAAATCTTGTCTCGTGTACATCAGTCACACATTGAACAAATATAGAATCTTTGTAGACATTTATTCAGAGAAAACAAGACAAAATTGGGATGTCCATATAGGCTACCAGAAACTTCCGTCACTGGTTCTTAATGCTTTAATAATTAATTCATACTTTCTCCAAAAAAAAGGGCTTGCTAAACCAGCCCCAAACTTTGAAAGTTGAATAGCTAAAATCTAGAAGTATAAAATAAAAAGCAATTAAAGAAATTTGGATTGACTAATCAAGAATAATTTTTGTTCAAAAAATACAATAATACAAAAAATCCAATAATGGACATTAGCATTAATGCACATACGTAACTGTATATTATGAGCTTTAAATCTGAAGTACCTGATTGTATAATGTCTATGAGGTGCTTCTTTTCTACTATTCTTCTGAAAGCTAAAGGTGAGAAAAACTTAAAAAAAGGAAGCAGGAGTTAGACTTGGGAAGTTGAGGGGGTGTTTTTCTATACTTCCTTCCATTCTCTCTTTTTCAGTATTGGTATTTTCGATATGTAATCTTAACAGATCTCCTGCATGCAGCAGAAAGAATTAGGGAAAGGAGAGCAAATTGCACAAAAACCAGAACAATAGACAATAGTTAAGAAAAGAAAAAACATTGTAATAATGCTACATATTAATGTGAACCTACATAGAAAAAAGTCACTGAGTAATTTTCCATTATTAGAAAGAAAGCATCTACTCTCTATACAATGATTATTTTTATTCAGAACTCTCCTAAAAATCTTCCCAACTTTTTAACAAATCATACCCACTTTCCACAGGAAATCTGTGTCTGACCAGTTCTAGAATTATATAATCAGTGCTGCTCTGGAACCACAACAGAGATTACTTATGTGTCAAACAGTTTGATAGGGCACTGCTGTCATTTCCCACATGTCTCAAAACAGAAACATCAGATGGGTGTTGCAGGTAACACTGTTAAATGAAACATGGTTTTCCTGTTGCAGCGAAAGTACTACAGTGTTGAACATCTGCTTTTCAGACAGCAGTATCTAACTATGAAGGTGGTGAGGGTAAGGGAATAATATGACTAAGTAATGCGTGTATTGTGGGGTTTTTTACTTATTTTGAAAGCCCACAATATTCAACAGATGAAGAACATACTTACGGAGAGAAAATTCTTTTCATAAGAAATGTCAATACATCTTATTACAGTGACAGTGCAATAGCATGTCTTTGATATTATTAAATTCACAGCTTTGATAAACAGCCTACAAATTACCTCTTGAAGGGAGCTGCATAACAATACCTGAAGCGTAAAGAGAGGAAATGGAGTTTAATTAAGTGTTGCCCAGCTAAATAACACAGCGAAAAGCATAGGGAGGTGGGAAAAATACTGAGGCCTTCCATCTCGGCATGGAGGTGGTAAGACAGAGTGGCCAGGCAAAAGGCTGTATCTGAAAATATACTGAGCTATAGTGGGTTATACATCATAATTTCCTAATGAGTAAAAGCTCCCATTCTTATTCCTCCCTTTCCACATGCAATATTCATTTTCTCCCCCGTTGTACACAGAGAAGAAAAGCAGTATCATAAACCAAGGAAAAATTAGTAATGATGAACTGCAGGTATCCTAATTAATATTTAATACTTAAAAAAAATACAAAGTTGTTGTGCAATGCACATTTAGTAGCCCAGCAGGAAAGTCCTGAGGAAATAAAAAAGAAGACATAAACACAGATGGAACCACCAGAGAAAAAAGGTGTCAGGATTATACTGGGGTTGGAAAGTGATGATATTCAAATATCTTTTGCAGAATTGATAGATGTTTTAAAAATAAATGGATTTGATTGCCATGATGCTGAATGCTAACATAATTCACTGTTTTCCCCAGCTATCACAATTAAGACTTTATGAATAATAATTTATAAAATAATAATATAATAAATGATATATTACTTTAAAATATACATTATGTAATTATATAATTCTGTAATATATAAAATTTAATTATTTCATGTTTCATGTATTATTCTGTAGAACATAATTTATTATTAATTAATAATAGATTATTAAATACCACCTATCTTCTAGAACAATATAGCTTCCCACTAAAATAAAAAGTGAAGTACCCTAAAACTTTTGGAAAGTATACATCTTTGGAAAGTATACAAAATTTTTAATGTATCAAGAGTCCCACATCTGTAGGAACAGGTAGATTCCCAAAACCACGTTGCTGCAGAACTCCAGTACTACTGACAATCCACAGGTTACAATGAGCCTGCACTTTACTTTGCCTCATTATGAATAATCCTTGACTGAGATAATTTCATAGAATTCTAGAATATCTCAAGCTGGAAGAGAGAATAAGAATCATCAAGGCAAATCCCTGCTCCTTGCCAAACTACCTAGAACTTATCCGTATAACTAGAAGTGTCTGGATGATGCTCATAGACACATGGTTTATTTCTATTGCCTTATTTAAACAAATGGACTTTCAGAACCAGAATCACATGAACAATTTCCCAAATTTAGTAGCAATTTTTAAATTTACTTGTGCAAACAATAATTCAGTCATTTGATAGGATATAAATTTCTAGACTTTATGACTGTGAGAAATAATTCTAATTCATGCTTTTCTCCACTCTGATTCCTAAATTAAAATATGCCTTCAATAAACATGGACGTATGTACAATGCCTAATAGTTTGAAAGCAAAGTCCAGGCATGAATTTCATAGGGAGCCACCCTCATGTAAGGACCATCCCAACTGAAACACACAGAAATAATTCAAGAAAATGTACACTGAAATCAAGGACTCCAAAGAAATGCACCTGCCCTTCAGAAACAAGCACAGGCAGATTTAACAACTCTTGCAGTTTGGCCTTTGCCTAATGAATGAACAAAGGCTCTTTATAGTGTTTCAGGTGACATAATCTCACATAAATATTTCTTCTGAGAAATTTCATGTTTCTTGAGAGTGTTGTCTAGTTAAATGATAACCTAAGGCTCAAAGAAGGCAATGCTGGTGCTTCTGTAGTAATACAGTCTCTTAACTGGAGACTGAGCAGTCAAAACAGAGAAGAACTTCAGCAGCAAATTGCCTGTGCTAATAATAGCGACAAGGTATCATCTCCTAATTAACACACCAACAATTGAATATTGATTAGAGTTTGTCACTTTCAAAATAATTTAATCCATCTTGCCTCTAACAGCCAAGAGTGTTAAAGATTTGTAACAAAGAAAGGATATTCAGCTGAGGAATGCTTTGTCAGCTTTCTTACTGTGTTCTGTACACTGAAAGACACATTCAAAATATTTCCTCCTTTTTGATAATTTTTTCCTGTTTTTTGGTTCCCAAAGCGAAAACACCTGGGGTATCCTGAGTGCAGAAAATTAATGCATAACTTCTTGTTCCCACATACAAAAGCAGATCCAAGTACAAGGGATTTAAGAGAATTAAAACCTAGAATTAATACTGCTAAATGCTACATCATTTACTAGAAATTGGGGTAAAATTATAAGGGTTGCACAGCAAGCCTATGAAAGCTCAGGAACACAAAACAGAAGGGGTTTTTTTTCTGATGGATTTTTTCCCCCCACCAGTTATATTTTTTTGGAGATTGAATTTTCAAAGAGGTGGCTAAAGTATAAATTGTGCATGTGCCAAAAGCTTTTAGGTGATTCCATGGAACAATCAAATCCTGATAAATAGCAGCACTTGAGATAAACTGGAAAAAGAATCGCTGAGAAGGTATCTGCCTTGTTAACAGTAGTAAGAAGTTAAGTGTATAATCCTGCTCCTTGCCTAGGAAAAAAAATGCCACTGACCTTAAAATGTTTTCTTATTGTGAATGAGAGGAGTATAAGGAGATGAGACCAAAATGCAAGCCCTAGAGGAGAGCTGAAATTAAATTGAATACTGTTCAGAAATACCCCCTTTGAGTGCTTTTAGTTCTTCAGTTCCCTCAGTTTCACATGTATGCTTCATAAAACATAAGATTGATTATAAAACAGCAGATTTAAAAATAGGAAGTAATCATTCCATCTTCCATCTGGTTTCCACTATTTCGTGTTTATCCTTGCTTAACTTTCTAAGTTAAAAATTCACACATGAGAAAGAATACGTTATATATGTATACACACGTGACTTTCCAAGCTAATTTTTTTAAGGATGGATATTAATTTAATATTGATTGAAATTCATAACTGAATTGAAATTTCTACAACAGGGATTAAAAAAATGCACTCAATAAAAAATCCAAAGTCATCCTGATTCCATGATCTTGTACTTAAGAAAACAATTTTGTGATTTGCTTCCCAGGCGTTACAGTAACCAGAAAACTGCCTGTTCACACAAGTGACTTTTCAGTTCTATATTCTCCACCCTGAAAGAAGTGCAGTAGCTTAAAAAAAACATTAAACATGAGAAGAAATTTCTGTGGTTAAAAGGCAATTTAGGTATAACAAAATGAGGTGTTGCTGGTCAAATAAATGAAGAAATTTATTTTACCTTGTTTAACTAATGGGGCAGTCCATAGGTATTCTTTTGCTATTCTACATTTCTTACAATATGGAAGTGGAAGGCCCTCTGCAACTTATGCAGCAGCTTGAGAGAAATGGTGACATAGATCCACCAAATACCACTTTTTGCTCTCACAGAAGGCTGCTTCTGTGCTTGGATTTTGAGGGAGCATATTCTGGATGGAAAAGTCAATTTCTCATTAAAAGTCACTGAAGCTTATCTTTAAATTGGTGCCAAAAATGGTTCTTGCATTGCAACCTTTTGTGTCCGGATTCATCGTGTAGGGAATTTTTACAGCAAATTCCACACCTCCTGCAAAGCTTGGTTTAAAATGGAAGCTCCAACACAACATTAGCAATGGCCATGCTATGATAAGAGAGAAGAGAATACAGTAATTGTTATAGTTTGCTAAGCTCCACCTGGAGGACCTGGTGGCTAAATGGATTACTTGCTGACTTTTCAGCTCTGGGATTCCAACCCTGGCTGGAGTGACTGAAAATCATTCTGATCAGTCAAGTGAAAAAAGACCAAAGTGAAATTAGACTGGTGGTTTCAGATCAGTTCCCTCAGTGCTGTACTTCCAAATCACAAAACCACAGCACGTTGAATGCTGCTAGCAGGGGAGAAACTGAGAGGCTTTGAGGCTTAATGAGCATGAATCCAGCTGCCTATCCAGCTCACAAACACCTTAACATAGACTATAACCACCCCATACAAACAGGCACAAAGTAGAATAAATGACTCTGGATTACCATACAAATTAAGCAGGAGGAATCCCTTGCGAATGTGTATTGAAATGCCTGCATTGCAATCACAATAATAAAATTGTTAATCATATCAGATTAATTCTGACAGCCAGATGATAACTTTGGTAAATGTTTAAACGAAGCCTCTAACAGTATTTAAATATTTCTATTTAAAAAAAAATTGCCTTTCTCTTTCCATTGCACTCACAAAAACTAAAGAGTCCTAGCAGATCCCAAGACCCACGTGTACAAGAATTATTTCAACTTAAAAATGGGGAAACTAGGGAACAAAGAGGTTGGAGTGTTTTATCCATAGATTTTTAAGGCCAAAAATGGGCAATGTGATCATATGATCTGATATTAGACTTTCCACCATCTCTGTACAAAGCTGGACAGCGAGAAACAATCAAGAGAACTGCTGTTACCATGCAGGAATTCAAGATTTCAAACCCCAAGATCATTTTCCTATTAATTTATGGAATTAGACATAGAAAATTTGCCTTGAAGCCAGTGTTTCACTGCAGATAAAATAGTCTTGCCCTGTGGTGCTGTCTTTAGCTGTAGTTCAGTCAGCAAAGGCAGGCAAAATCCCTCCTTCTACAGTGAGACAATTTAAATGGGAAAGAGAGCTGGCATACATTACATGTGTATGGAAAATACTCCATTAAAGGTCTGCTTGGAACCAGTCAGAAGAAAGACCTCTGTTATAGTTTGAATAATTCAGGACTAGGGATTCTTACTTTGGTAATTTTTTTTCTCTTGTCTAAAATCACGTAAGATTGCTTCTTTATAGCAGAACCTGCAGAAAACACTCATTTACTACATGAACATAAGTGACATTGTAGGTATAGGAGAAATGGTGATTTTGTACACTGGAGCTGAGATGTCTCAAAAAGAAGTCTCATCAAGAATGTTGCCTATAAAAATGAACATTTTTATTCATGAGATTATTATTTGGGTGCATCTAGCACAGTCATGATTTTCATTAAATGAAAAATCAATTGAGGTAAACAAAAAGCCTGAATTTCTCTAGAGGATCAGGCATCGTTCCTCACTCAAAAGTGATGTTGGTTTTGCAGCACAGAGATTCTCAATTCTCACATCAGAGCAACAAACAGGAGTTCTTATAAAGCAGCCACAGCAGCCCAGCTTCAGTTTACAGAAGCCTGACATTACTCTTCTCTCCCACCAACTATCTTCCATGCTCTGTTTAATGAGCTCAGGGAATTTTAGCAAATATTCAACATTTGACTTCTGTGGAAATGTGTGAGAAAAAATTAGAAGTCGATTGAAACATCCTGTGTACGTGGAGGATTTTCAAATATGGTTCACTGCAGAAGGCTTGATTAGCTATATATGATTGCAATCACTAATTCTCTTCTTTTGGGTCATATGTCTGCTCAGATGCCCAGGAAATTTCACCTACAAAGAAAATGGGCTCTGTGTGCTCCACAGCTCTTTCACTAACCTAATACTGAAAAGCCTTCTTAAACACTTTATTTGACCATAGCTCATACAAAGAGTTTCCTGATTGGAATTATTTGTCTTTAATAATAATTGCTTTATAGGATTTTTCTTCATTTATTTTAAAATGGTTTACAGTATAAAATTGCTTATAGAACTTTGGTAAAATTTGCATTTAATGAAAGAGTATGCCGAAAGACCTTCTAGAAATCTGAAAACAATTCAAACTTCTGATAGCTATTTAGTTATTGGCACAAAAATACATGGCTCCAAATTGATTTATTTCATGTATTGCACGTACCTTATACTCCAAGATCTCTCTGTCTACTCTTCAGCTCACTGGCTTTAACACCATTGAAAGAAGACTGTATCCACATACTGGACTTTATTTTTTTGGCTCAGTCTCTGACAACTGAGACCTGGATTACTTACTGTAGTCTATTGAGTTAGGCTTCTGTGGAAAACTATTTTTCTCTGGCAAGTCATATGCATTATAATAAAAAACTTTCTCAGTGAGAACCTTGGAAAAACTTGTCAGAAATTAATTGGTCTCCATACAGACACCAGTATAAGACGAGCTGATATACTTTATCATAAAGGAAAGATCAGAATTGCTAATGGCATTTAAAGCGATGCAAAAATAAGGGGTTAGATGCAAGTTAATTGCATCTGATGTTTCATCTATTTCATCACAGGAACTCATGCGCATGGCCTTAGAAGAGCACCACTGTAGAAAATTATGTTATCTCTCTTTTGATGCATCACCAGAAATTGAAAATGGCTTTTGAAAGAGTCTACTGGGGAACCAACAGTTTCTACAATTTTCTTCATCCTTTATTTCCCCAAAATGGATTTTCTTATTGATTTTGGAGCTATCATAAATTTTAGTTCACAGAAGCCAAGCACACTGAAACATTGCTGGGCACATTTATCTCTTTTGCTCTCTACTATTCAGATTTTGAATTTTACAATCATTCATCTCCCAGTGTGAAAGCTTGCTCATTTTCCATCTGTGCAACCTATTAATAATTTTTAGCTACACTTTCACATCAACTCTTTTTCTTACCACTCAATATTAATTAAAAGTAAAAATCAACTTATGATTGTTTTAAGTAAGTCTTTAATGTTTTGTTTTGTGTAAAGAGAAGCATATTCATTTGATTCCTATTTTCCCATTTTACACATGCAGTGGTATCCAAAATTACTGCTGGTCCAACAAAATACAGAAAATAGAAAAATATGTTCTTATAACATTTTTCCTGTCAATACATTTTCTCTTAAGAGTGGCTATCATTAAGCCTAGTTTCATTTAAGAGCTAGTCATGAGACAGGTACATTTTTCTTATTTAAATGCACCCTTGTATTAAGAATTTGTGTCTATTTGTACAGAAAATGTAGTTCTTGGAGAACGAACAACCTGACCTGACAGCTACCGCCTGTAAATCAGATGGAAGGATTTACCTTAGAACAGATTAATACTACTGCAGACCATTTCTAAAATGCTGAGATCAAGTTGCACTTTTTTTTTTTTCTGCCTGGATATGAGATTGCAACCTGATACCACATCCAGGTTTGCATTTCTAGAACTTGGACACTGCATTCAGTCATACTTCTGAGATAATTGTAAAGGCATTCTGAATTATTCTCTTCCCCTTCTTTAGAAAAGCCATTGAGGGAAGAGAATGCAACAGCATCCTTGGCACCCTAGGTGTTTCTGGAAATGTAACAAACTCAGCATCTTCAAATAAGGACTCCACTCAGCAGAAAAGGCCTAGGAGAAAGAGTCTCTATTAATGAGTGAATCCCAGCTATGATGTCATGCAAGTGTTCTAGTCATGTGTACCTAGATGTAAAAGAGAGAAAAGTATTTTAAATTACTTTAAAAGAATAGGATGGTATGATCCTGATTTTCCTGTATTTTTCAATCTCAAATTCTAATATGCGTTAATTATATATTTCCCATGGTCTAATTATTAACATCCTAATTTTATACAAACATTCATGTTTAAGGAGTTTTTTATTAATAGATAGAGTTTTTTATTAATTCTTTAATACCTGCAGCTATGGTATTAATTAGAGGGGAAATCCATGGTATTGATTAGAGGGGAAATCAACACATCCAACACGAAGGTGCAATAGTCAAAAGCGGGAGGCAAAGCAGGAAAGCTCAAGGCATCATTCCAAACAACATGCCTTCCCAACAACCAACCTCAGCCAGAGAGTCCTTAGCAAGCAGGGAGAGAGGGAGAATGCTTAAATCCCTGTCTTTGCGAAAATAATAACATTTTCCTTGAGGGAGCCCTGTAGTTTATTTAACAATTCTTAGCTGTTGTTATATTCATTTTAGCTTTTGTCCAGTTTCTTTGCACAGTGGGGACTGTATGCAAGCAATGGTTAGAAGCTCCCACTCCCTCAATCTCTCACTACTGTGATGAGGTTTTTCAAGTGGAGGCATAAAAGTTAGCCCCCATTACGCAGCAGTGTCACCCCCACTGGGTTTGTGAGAGGCGTAATTCTCCTCTCTCACAAAAAAAAAAAAAAATACAATAAAACACATTTAATATGCCAAGAGGAGACCATCTTCCTACCAGCTATCTTTACTAGAAGGGTCCTTGAACACCCTTGAGTTCATTTATGCAGCTGATATTGGCAAGGCTTGTTTTTTCCTCTTACTGGTGATTGTTGCTATTTTAGGGCAAATGCTGTTTGAAACAAAAGCACCTGTAATCACCGACACTTCATAAAGTGTCCTCGGGCACAAAAGCAGCCAAACAATGGATGCCTACTCATACATTTGCATATATTTGGTTTCTTTATTCAGAGGAAGCTATTAGACATACAGAATGGTTGAGAATGCTGATATATAAAGACAATTGCATGATATATTTAAATTAGCCTTTCCCCACACCCCAGAAATACTGCTTGGAATGGTATTTTTCATACAGCACAAAGAGAAATTTCCACACAACTACACTGTGATGAACTGAGATTATAGCAGCATATAGATTATATCCAACAAATAACAGCTTAGGTTGATAGATGTCCAGACATGGTTCCTAATGAATTAACATTTCCACCACTGGTAACATTGTATGTACAACGCCAGACTCCGTGGGATACCCTGAAAACTCTTCAGTTTCTCTCAGTAAATTAACTATTTTTCTTTTAAAGTTAGAGCAATGTTCAGGGTTCTTTTGCTTTCCTGAGGAACAATACTTTTGCACTCTCTTAGTGACCTTCTGCCTCTGGAATTTGTCTAGTTAGCATCAGATCATTGTACAGGAAAGGAAAGCATAACTGGTCACAAGTTTTCTAAAAGCAAGTGTTCTTAAATTCTCCTCTTCCCCAGATAATACCTCAAACACCTGCAAAAGGTAGCAACTACAAAATAAGACTATCAAATTAATTGTAGAGTTGAATACTATCTTTTCACGAAAAGCTGGGAAAAAGTTTTGCTTTGTAAACTTTGGCCAACCAAATATTATTTTAATACTGAGATGAACCTCAGAAATCACAATTACCAGAACTACTGTAAAATTAAATAAAATAGTGGAGGGAAAAACAGAACATTAAATATTCTTATATATCAAACAGGCTTCCTTAAAAGAAGACCCTAATTACAAACATGTAAAATATTAATCAACTTCTAAAAAAATAAACCAGAAAATTGTAGCAAACTTATAGCTCTCATAGAGCCTACAAAAGCATTACCATTTTGTAGTTGTAATTAATTCTCCCAAACCAAATATATTCAAGAACAGTTACATTCATTTTGCCCTCTGCAACTACCACCCTTTATCTGAAACAATTATTTCACTTTCTTCTCTGGTGCCTGCTCCCAAAGCATTAATCACACTCCTCAGCATTAATTGTAGTGCATTTAAGAAGCCAAACTCTCTTTGTACTCAGCACAAGGTAGGCTTTCCATTTTTTAATTACCCTAGCTCCACCTGTCCCAGTTCAAATTCCTTTTCCATGAACATGGCTAAACAAAACTGTCAGGTGAGGTTCTTCCACCATGCTGTACATCATGAATGCCCTCCTATCTCTACCCAAGTGCACTGGTTCCCAGAGGGTAATACCACAGCCATTTTTATGGACTCAGCATGCAGATACCTCTGATATATGGAGTTCTAGTAGGTTTGGTTGTTTTCTTACTTTTTGTCACTGAAAGGGTCAACTCAGTGCAGAAACTGGTATCCTATAAGGCTAAAAAACCCCAAATCCCAAGCCTTCTCTATCCCTAAAGCCATGTACACAGCACACAGCATTAGAGTGTAAGGCTGGGCAAATATTGTAATCTCCTTTGTCCAAGGACACGATGATGATAACAATGACAGTAATTACTATAATTTTTACTATTAGTATTATTACTGTTGTTGTGTGGGGTTTTTTCAGTTCAACATATCCACACCAAAAAAAAAAGAACCCCATGTTGTAGCCCACCACTGTAGCACTTTTATGCCACAAAATGGAGTTTATCTGTACTGTGCAACACCAGGGTGCAGTATGAAAGCATATGGGACTTCTGAAAGTGCAAAGCCTGTGAGAGTTAAGTGCTACCAGCACTGTGCAAACTGGCTGCCAGGAATGATATTTGGAGCTGTTTCCTAAGCCGTATCTGACCACTGTCTTGAAGAAGGCATAAAACTTCACCTGGAAGCATGATAGAAATTAGAGACCATGCTAAAAATCAAGCAGTACAATCTACACAAGTATTTGGCAGTCTACATGTAATTTAAAGGAATGATCCTGCACTTCCTAAAACGGAGTTACAGTACATTTCTCTTATTTTAATCTTCAATTTTGTCTGATTTTTCCCATCCTACTATCTCAAAGCTCTTCCTTTGTTGACAGTGCCTCCTAAATTTGTGTCAACTGCAACAGCAGAGCACTACAATTTATTAGAATTTAATGAAAAATACTACTTGCTCTATTAACTTCTTAATCTTTAGGAAATCCCAGTTCTTTTTCACCCTTAAAGCAGTATTTTGTTTTTCAATACAATCCACTGTCACATCCCGTTAGCCAGCTCCTGTGCTTCCTAAGAGTCCATATACTAAGCTTCATCTTCCCTGGTTTAGTAAGTAGTTTTTGTCATTCCTTTCTAAAAATAACTTATTATGCTTCAATATTATTCATGTCATTACAAATTCCCTCAAAATTATTAATTCCAAACTGACAAATTTATTTGCAAACGTCTTCTGAAATCTGGGGTATAAACTTTGTAGTTCTCCAGAACTGAACACACTAAGCTCTGGAAATTCAGATGCAGTAATTCCAATTCTCACACAATCCATAACTCCTTGTACTTATGATCAGTGCAGCCTTATAGTGTAGAAAATCCAATTCTTCATTACTCCTTTATTCACACAGTTGAAAAATTTAATGCTAAATTTTTATAAGGATTTAAAAGCAAAGTGTAAATCAGTCTTTTACAGTCCTACAACTTTTATTATGCTTTCACAGCAGTCTCATTTGTGCTGTCTTAAAACTCTTCAATTAGTTATTTAAACACATGCTTTGGTTCAGAACCTCACAATGGTAATGTAGGCTGACAGCTATAAACAAATTAAACTTTTTGAGCTTTTCAAATCCCAGCCCTAGTGATGAGCTTCTGATGACTGCAAATTGTACTGTTAAGTCAATCACTGAGATGATTACAGATTATTTTTTCTAAAATACACATTCTACTTCAGAATTAACTTCTCAGCTATTCTCCCTAGCCACTTCCAAGAGCTCCTGAATTTGACATATCTCTAAGACAAGTAATTGAAGAAATGGAAGGTGAAATACAGCCTCTGTCACAGGAGAGAGCACATAAGGTCATATACAGATAAGGGATTTTACTCTTTTTCACCTGCAAACTTGCCAGATGATCATTGGCTGAAATGAAGTGGTGAGCTCCTGATTCATTCCAGGATGTATTCCACTTTCTGGCAGTTCAGGCAGATTATTTTTTAAAATTTTTTGCTTTGTGGAAAGAAGCAAACATATTTGCTCACTTTTGCCTACAAAAGGAAGAGGTTCAACTGCGGCACATCTCCAAGAAGCACTCCTTTCGTCCAGCAAATCTCAAACTCGGACACCAGATTCAGTGAAACTTTCTTACTATCCTAAACTTGTTTGTGCCAGACACATTTCAAAACTATTCAAAGGTGAATTTAAAGAGTTTTGTGCCTCTAGTTACATGGCAGTGCTTTGGGTTGTTTGGTTTTGTTTTTTTCCTAACAGGACAGGATTTGCTTTTTCTTCATTCATTGAAATGATAAAATACCTTTAAGAATATATTTTCTCTTTTTCACCTCTTGTTCTATTAAAAGACACAGTATAACAAAAAGCATATTCCAATTAGTAGTCCACAAAATAACCAAACCTCTGAGCTTATTCTCATCTCAACAACTGAAAGAAAATGATAGGAACTAGACAATTTTCATGATAAAAAAATCTTTATCTCTGTGCAGTCTATGAGGTAGTTTATTTATTTATCCACTCTTCCATTCATTCTAGCATCCCCTTTGACTGTAATAATTGCAGCTGCAAGACTAACAAAAAAGATTACTTTTTAAGGTTTTGGTCCTTTTATTTTGCCATAACTTCTTGACCAAGGTTCCTCTATCTCTCTGGAATTAAATGAAAGCCATATGCTGAAAGCACCTAACTTGATGACTCCTCCAGCATTAGCAATCTTATGACTTGCACTGACAGAACAACACTTGGAAGAAAAAAATCCCCAAACAGCTACTTTTCAGAAGCACTGCACAACTACTGACCTACCTCTACTGTGTAGTAGCATGAAGAATTGGCTTTGGAGCCAAACCTACCAAGTAATCAGATGGATGTTCCTTCCTCTCTCCCAAGGACAGCTAATTGTAGAATTCTTGTGAAGAAGTAGAAAAAAAATATTCCCACATTTACATTTAGAGAGGTAAAACCACAGTCTATTTTATGGTCTGTCTGAAAATATCCATGTACAGAGAAACATGCACTTGCCAGATTTACTTTCTGACATAAGATGCAAAGCAATATGTGTGAGCATGCAGTTTGCAGAGGAGGAATACTTTAATAGGAAAAAAAGTACCAGCAAATCCTTCAATGTGCTCCATCTCAGCAATGCAGTCCAATAGCACAATGATTTCTGACAAGTAGCTCTACATTCTCTCCAAAAAGTAACTAATCATTTTATACCAGAAAGCTCTGGCCAGACTTTAAAATCTCTCATTCTCAGGATGGATTCAATCATAAACAAACTCCTCAAGGGAAGTCATACAAGAGTGAGTTTCTGGGGGGAAAAAAAGGATTGCTTTCCTTCTTCAGAAAAACAACTGTTTAGGTCTTCTCTGTGTATCATGAAATTAAATTCCATTAAATAAAAGCCATAAAATTCTATGGAATATGAGAAGTAAACTCCTATCAGGTGTATAAACACTTATTCTTTTGAAGTACTGTTTCTTAAATAGTGAAAATTCACTCCACTTTTACTAGAACCGATGGTAATGCTGGTGATAATCTCAGAAGTTTCATCATCTACATCTATTTAAAGAATGTTAACAACTGCCCTATTATGGTAACTTCAACAAGCAAAGTACCTTTAAAAAGCAAACTGGTTTTGTTGTGGGTTTTTTTATTATTTTTTACTGAAGATATGACTAGAGAAAATTCTAGAGAAGCTAGGGAGCTTTTTATATAGACTACATGGTAATGAATTATTTGCATAAGTAACTGGTCTTTACCACCTATAATTCTTCCTCTGTGGGTCTGAATTTTACCTACACTTCCCAAGCTACTGAGGCTGGATACAGGTTCACTTCCCCAGTAGGAGATCAAAACATCTCATTTTTTTTTCAGTATGTTTTATCACAAATTATTTTTGCCTGAATGTCCTTCTCTAAAATCTCACTAAAGCTCTGCACAGGCAAAATTATTTTACCATTTATAGTTTCTCTTATTTTAATTAATAACCTAGGATATAATTGCAATATGACATTTCAGAGAGTGCAATTACAGTTTAATAAACCATGTGGGGCATTTAAAGGCAAAGTGCCCTAGGTTTTCAAGTACTCTGCATTATTTGCATACTCTTAGACATGCTTTGTGGTTTAGTCTGATGTGGCTTTTCTAATTAGAAATAAACAGAAGTTAATCATTCAGGAGGCAAAGGGAAAGGCACAGTCAGAAAAAAACCCCCAACCAATTTTGCAGTTATACATTAATTCTATGCAGTAATTTAGACACAGTTTATCCTTTTTTTTTTTCTTTTTCATCTTTTTTTTCCCAAATGGACTCAAGAAATAGAGTGGTGCTGACAAGGGGGGGGGGAATCCCCAACAAATAATACAGAAGCTTTAAGGCAGAAAAATATTCTGTTAATGTTTCTTTAGGAGTCTATATATCACCTTTGTCCACATTAGGTGTTCTGAGCAGTACCTTGTAGAGTTCTTCCATAGGGAACAATAAACACAGTTAGTTAACCAGATGATTCAGAAAGGAAGAATTTGATAAGGATATCACACAAGTTGTAAATGGACTCTGCATGACTCATTTGTCACTTAAGAAAATCTATGGTATCATTCCATTACTCATTCTCTAATATTTTGGGACTATCTCCAGTGGGGATAATTACTTGGGAAAAAAGTACAATCAAATTATCTAGGAACAAGGTCAGATGTCCATACATTTGAAAGACTTTATTAAATAAAGCAACTGTTCAGCTACTGTCTTGCAGGAAGCTCAGAGAAGATAAGGCAGTTGTGGGCATGGGAAGTTCTTGACAGATTTCATAGAACTGAGCAAAGAACAAATAAAATTGTCATACGACTGAATAAATACTCGTTTAAATTATGGAATTTAGCCTCCACTACAAAACTACTATTTTCCAAGGTAAATCACAACCAGAATTGTCAGGATCTTTGAGTGCACTCTGCTGCAGACAGGCATATATCAGGACCTTCTCAAAATTACTAGCTTTGATAATAATTTTTCCTGAAAATAAGATCTTTTTCTACTTCAGACTACTTCTTAAGTCAACTATTTTTACAATAAATATTTATTGTGATGAAACATGCTCTGAATTATGGGAAAATAAAGAAAGTGGATCAACTCCCTAAGAAAAAATCACTAGGAATTTTTTCAAAGAGAGAGAAAAAAGTTCTTTTTATTCTTAAACTAATGACAGGATAGGAAACAATGTATTAACTATTTTTTGCAGTTCTCTAATTCCCCTTATAAAACCTTACCTTAAGATATTGATTTTCCATTATTATCCCAATAAGTTGGTAATTATTCTGACTAAATGTTTGTAAATTAGCAAGCTAAGGATTTTGAGAAGCATGCAGTGTGTCTTCATTCTTGCTGTGTGCATATTCCAGGTGCCATAATTATGATTTGACTAGTTCATTCTATTCCTTTTTTTGAGAATTTAATATTGTGTCACAGAAGTGTTTGCTAGAACAGGCCCCTCAAGGAATAACCATTGTTCACGCAGACCCTCAACATTCTCACCACGAATTTAGTCATCTTGAAACAGAGAACTACACGGTATGGTTGGCTATGTTTGGCACTACACATTATTATTCAACCTTAAGAACCCTCACAGTATTTCCCAGTGCTGGAAAGAGCCCCTTTTTTTATTTGTTACCCTCATTTAATAAAGAACCTTTCAAATGCAGTGACTTTAAATCCACAGCTGCTGGGAGGACCATAAAAAAGCCTGTGACCACCAGGTATTCACCTTATCCTTGTACTGGGAGATTTTCTTTTGCTAAATTCCCGTTAAACTTTTAATGAAGTATTTTGGTTCAGAAGGTGGTCAAAAGTAGTTGGCACTTCTATAATGAGCAAACACACACACATTCTCCCCCAGTTCTAGCAAATGGAAACTATTTGCTAAATGTGCTCATGTCCCCAGCACCTGTGGGAGCTGCTACCAAAGCAGATGGCCAAAAGGAGGATGAAAAGAAGACGGATGAAGGAAAGAAGGAACCAGACGGAAGATCCAGGATGGTATTCATCTAATTCTTCACGGTTCTATTTTCCTGTTTCCTCCCTTCTGTCTCTCTGTCTGTTCCAGACTGAAAATCAGTTGCCCTTTTCCAAGATGTTTTACAGTTTCACAAGTAAACTAAATGAAAACATTAATTCTGCTTTTATGGGGCTCAAAATGGTGAGCAAAATAAGTGTTCATTTATAATAGTGAAAATGCTAAACAAAATACATGTTTATGCTGGAAAAAAAAAAGGCTGATTATGTGACTCTCCCATCTTATAGGCAAAAAATTTTTTCTCAACAGTCCAAAAACATTTGGAATTAGCTTCCTCAGTTCCTGACTGCCCCTGCATTTTATCTCTGTTTCTCAACCTCCTTACTCCATTCCTGAAACCTGTCCTAATATGTGTGTAAACCATTACTAAAAAGCATATGATTAGACTTAAATCAATAGCTGGATATCTGGATTGTGCAGTGGCAAAAGTCAGGCAATTCCACAGAAAAAGCCCCTGAGGGATATCCTCTGCTGCTCTACAAGGTTTTAGATTTTACTTTCTGCACTTTGACTGATTAATACAAAATGTACCTTGGCATTTTTGCTGCTTATAATGAAAAAGGTTTGCAACATTCAGCAAGATAGACTTATATTGGCCCAATATTTCTAATACAAACACTACCTTAAATTCTGAATTACTACAGCAGATTTTTATTATTTCACACACACACACTGCTGGTAAAAGCAGTAGCTCTTTAATGCTTTTTAATGAGAATTAAAAATCTGTTTATTTGATTTAATCAGCTCATTGAGCAGTCTCTTTGTTCTTCTAATCCCTCGAATGGGGATGTCAAGGCATGTGATAGCACACAGCCATGACAATAATCTCAGGAGGTTATCCATTGCTGCCATTTATAATAAGTAATGCATTTTAGTACTAACGAGACAGCTACACTCATTACAGGGGAAATCTACTCCTCCCCATGCATAAGAGCAAGAGCAGCAGCTGCCTTCGGGCAAGGAATTATGGAGATCTTCTGGGTACAGAACCCATTTGCAAAATGGGAGCTGGCTCTGTAACCCTCCAGAAAGGCCCAGTCACTCCATCACCTCTTCAGTGTCTAGACTAAGGAGCAAATCATAATTATTTCTGACTCAGTTTACCTTCAGAACTTCCTCCTGTTATACCACATTCAGAAGCTGCCATGGACCCACTGCTCTACTCTGCCACTATGACTGCAATGGCAGTTTTTTCACCAGGAAAAAGAACCTTTCATATAAGGTTAGGGATAGCTTTCAGGATATACCTGCATATGGCATATATAACATTAGATTCCGAACGAATGATTGTAGCAATAAAAAAGCACGTCCATTTTTACTTCAAAGAACAGAACCTTCAATTAGCATACCCTGCAAAAGAAACTCTTTTTAGAGGTGTTCAGCACCAGCAAAGACCAACAGAACTTCAATCAGGAAAAACCTCTTTTAGCTGTTTCAATCTAATTTTAGTTTCTTGCGCTCTAATCTGAATATTGTTGGCCACAATCAGTTGATACATGCATGTACCAGCTATGTTAGAGAAAAATATACTGCAACAGCAAAGAAATTTTTTTTTCTCAGAAGATGAAAATGTAGGCTGTCCCACATAGTAAGTACACTTACTATGCTTCTTGAAACAGTTTCCTCCTACTCCAGTTTCCAATTCACTGCAATAATCTTCCCTGATACTTACTCTGCTTCTCTTTACAAATTTATCAGTGTCTGAAGTTGTACTTCAAAAAAAATCTTCAATATGCTTCAAAGGATTTTGCAATGCTGGTTAGCATTCATATGAATGATGTGTGCACTCAACCAGGCAGGTAAAATAAGGCAATACTGTTAGCATGAAAGTTCAGTCAATTGGTTTCTGAAGAACTACACAATTGTTTCAATTAAGGCATTTTTTGCCTCTTAACTAAGACAGAAAAAAGTTGAGCCATTATCTTTCAGCCTTGAAAAGAGATGATGATGGTTTTCCTACTAAATTGCAGTTCCAAACCTTCAAAGAACAAAGGAAAACTAGACTGCAAGGGCTATTGTAGAAGAACCATAAAGTCTTTCTGGGTTTACCAATGTCAGGTTTGAATTGCATGGTTTGGGTTTTTTTCCTAATCCAACAGTTACTTGCATTTGCAAAATTTTAGTTTCTTTCACACTTTATCTTATGTGGGGCATGTGGTTGCCTTTACCTAAACAACTGAAAACACTTCTGGGAATTCTACTGAAGCTTAAGTCTGCTGCCATTATTTAAGCATTCATATTCATGTTTACACTCCATGGCTGCAGAAACGTTGTGAATATTAATCACAAAATTCCCATCTCCAAAAAGCAGCACAATATAACCTCCGTGAAGTGATTAGGTCCTTGCTAACTGCAGCTTGAGGTAGCAGGACAAGTTCTGTTCACCAGTATGTAGGCAAATAATAAATTACTTAAATGCAGCAGTTACGTGAGAGCCTTATTCAGTGACACTGAGATCAGAACATGACCATAAATAGCAGCAGATGAGAAAGCACAATACATGCAGTGATGCTTACCTGTTTTTTCTAGAGGTGACATCTAAAAGAGCTATTACTACAGAACTGAAGAAATAATTTGAAGAAATATGATATCCAAAATCCCATTGACTCCTTGTAGAAGAACCTCAAAGGCTGTAGAATCAGACTCCCCTTTTTTAATGTGATAAATGGATGTTTCAAAGCCTTCATTTGTTAACCACATGATCATAAAGTCCAAAGCAGCAACCAGAGATGCCACAAATTATTTTAAAAGAAAGGATGATTTCCACGCCACGTGTTTCGAGTGGCACATTTTAACGGCTACTCAGTCTGATGCCTCATTGGATATCATGTCCCATCTTTGAAGAGTGCATCATTCTGCACAGGTAATTGCACTGACTAGAAACAACTGCATCTCCCCATCAGAACTGATTGAGGAATTCATTCACACCATTTGGTGGTACATTTGAAATCAGCTTGGGACTTTGATTTACTCCATTAACTGAAGTCAAATCACCTCCTGCTAAAATATTCAGGGTTTCTTGAGCAACAGAGAAAAATTATGTAAGCAATTAAAGACAGTATAAGTGTCAATTTAATCACAATGTAGTCTAGTAAGAATGGAGTTATTTCGTAGATAGCTGTTGTGTGCCATCAAAAGAACTCACATGCAAGAGAAATTGTTAGGTAACAAATTCAGGTGAGTAGAAGTGACAGACACCAGGTTTGCCTTGTGCAGTGAAGTGTGAAGAGAGGGGGAGCTTTTTTCCCAGCTGTAATGAATTCGGTGCAAGCACATTAACAAGCTACTTGCTTCCATTCTGATTTATCTTTACCATCAATTAGATAACTTTTATTTATGCCTTAGGGCTGTGCTGTGTTGGCACTTGCTGTGCACTGTTAGCCCTGTGAATTTATTAGCCAAAGATGTAATTTAATCAGTGATTTCAATTTACCACCAGCAAATCACATTTACTGTCATTACTTCCGATAATAATGTTTTTCAACCATGTGGTGCTTTGTTGTGTTTCATTTTTAAAAAGTGTCTTCAGTATTGTCAATCTGGTCACACTAGGCCTCAGCCTGTATAAAAGAATGTGCTAGTTCCCTGAGGTGTAACTCTACTGCTCCACAACATACCACACCTGTTAAAAATATAATCAAATTTAAACTAATGCCTCAGGACAGTTGCTTTTCTATCTCAGTTAAAGGTGTGTTACTTTCTGAATACTGGTCCCAATGGTCTCAACAAAACAACTCATATCAACTAAACCTGTCTGAGCAGGGTAAGGGTGACAAAAGATAACAGAGCCACTGCTTTGAGCTCTTCCTCAGGCACCTTTTATCATTACTTTGCAATATTAACATTCCTTGTGAATCACTGGCACATCTAGGACAGGAGCTGAAGTAGCCAAGGAGCAGTTTCCATAATAAATATGCCATCTGATCTTCACGGATATTTGAGTTGATCATGCCATAGAGCCCCTCAAGTGGCTTCCACCTTGTAGTACCTGCAGCAGGAAAGACTTCCTGAAGCTCCCAGCTACGGATGCTGCTAACAGCCTTGCTTGGGGGATGAACTGAAAGAGGTGAGAAGGGCCCTAAGTCACAACAAGAGGAATCTCTATAAGGGATCCTACAGGCTCTGCAAATATTCCTTAGAGATTTTCTAGGCCTATGTTTGCTGCTTAAGAGTAATTCCTTTCCTTAAGTGCTTAATGCCTTTGCTACCTGCTTTTCTGTGGCATGGGGAAACAAGGATCATTATGATTTTTTGATACATAAAATAACAAAAACAAAGGAAGACTCAAGCACTTCCTCCATATAAACATGACATTTATAATTTTTAAAATTCAGGCCAATCTGAATGTCTGATTGTTTCACATACAAGCTCAAGGCACTGAACAAAAGGATGCTGCAACAATGATCTTCAAAAGAAAAGAAAGGAAAAACATGAGATGAATGGTGAAAGATGAACAAATAATGAATCAATTAGGAATTAAAAGGTGTATTCACTTAATAAAACCAGGTTCTCTCATTCCAATCTTTCGTGATTCTCATTGTTTAATATTAAAATTCAAACACTGATTACAGATTATTATTTCTAGATAATTTGGTACATGTATAAACTGTAATTGAGATGTCAAACATCAAGTTGTTACTGAATGGTATTTTATGTTTTATTGGTTGTGTTGTGTAAACAAACTTTTACTGTGGTTTTATTTATTCTGCTAAGGGTTAAAAGCTGATATGGTTAATGTATCTCAAAATAAATGAGAAATAAACCTCTGAATAACAATATTTTATATTCTTCTTTAATGAGTAAAGACTGTTAATAACAGCAATGAATGAAAGTACTTGTAAGTATTAATGTCTATTTGTTCTACAATTTAGTTCTTCACATGCACATTTATAATTAGGAAGACTGAGGGAAAGCAAAGCAAATGTAATCCATTAGGTAACATTGAATTGGAATATGCAGTTCCTGAGGTTCAAAAGGCTTCTTAATATGGTACCATTAACTGACAATGAAAAATACCCATTCTCCAAAGAAAAGAGACAGATATTTAAATTCATTTGGGGAAGCTGCATGTTTCCCATAAATGAGATTTAAAATGTAAAAGTTACCCCACCTACAGCATGTCTTTGTCTTTCCAAGATACGTATGTACTCTCACCCCAAGAGGTTCACATGGCTCAATGTTATTACTTCAAATAACCTGGGTCAAATCCCCTGATGCACCAACCTGCCTTTTTGGCAGGTCAACAGGGACAGATTGTAGGCAGATTGTCCCGCCTGGCACACCAAAACTTTACCTTTCTATCACCCTATACAATAGTATAATATAGCCAGGAAATAATATAGCCAGGGGTCTGTTTTACTAAGTATTGTAATCAATTTAGACACAGAACAGACCCACAAAAGGATGACTAGGTCTTGATTTATTAGAATCAGGAGCTGCAGTCAAGCAGTTTTGAGCAGTTAGAAATCTAGGCCACTGTCTTTACCTGTTTTTGTCAATGATTTTGGTTATCTGCCTGCTGTCATCACTAACCTGTAGCAAATTCCCAAAATAAATTAAGGTTCCCGATTAACATTCTGTACAATAATAGAGTAAAATGGGCTGCATGGAAGAGTCTTTAAGGTGAACTAAAGCCAATGCAGTAGGAATGAAAACGTTAAAAGCCATCAGAGGAAAAACATTACACTTTCTGAAGCTTACTTCTTAGTTCTATTCATACAAAATAGTGTGAGGGACTTGTGCCTGATTTGCTACAATTTTAATTCCTTACTTCCTTGATCTTTTATCTATAACACACCAAGAATAAAGTTCCATATAATATATTTAATTTGTGCTAGCATTCATCTTCCCATTGAAAAACAAAATAATCTGTAAGTGTTCCTAAGGCTGAATCTTGCTGTATTTAAAAAAGGAACAATGAATTAAGCAAACAAGCAAAAAAACCCCAACAAAACAACCAAACAAACCAAACCAAACAAACAAACAAACAACAAAAACTAACCCAGTTTAAGAGCTTTCCAGATATCTAGATGGGACTATCAGCTGGGCAGTGAATTTTTCCTGCATTATGCTCCTTCAAAAGTGAGAAGACCTAGGTGTACCACAAAACACAGTACAGCCAGAATAATCTCAGTGCTAACAAATAATAAATTGGGTATTACAGATTTCAGATGTGTTATCACAAAAAAACCCAAAAACCCCTTTGTACTTCATCAATGCAATCAAAATAACATCCAAAGAGATGATTTAAGTTCTGGAACTCTCAGAGGAGTGAAAACAAATTCTATTCCATTCTCAGAAAAATTTTGCCAAGAGAATCCATTGTTGATCAAAGGTTCTATATATTTAGGGTTTGCATACACATTATGAGTTATCTGAGGGAGCTACTAATGTCAGTAAGATCCATAAAGCACAGTCTAGTAAAAGGTTATCTCCTTCAATACTTGAATAAAAACGGCTTAATCAGAAGTCATCAAAATGCAAAGGAAACACAGCAACTCAGCAGCCAAATAGTTCATGATTTCCACCTGCATTCTGCCTCTTAAATGACACATTTCTAGCCCAACTACTAAAATAACAATATACTGCAAGGCAGCACAAACTTTTTGAGGGCATGAAGAATTCTTATCTCCCAGAGGACCTTGGGAAGTGGCAGGGCTCTGCACCTTGAAGGATTCTGCCTGGAAGTTTCACTTAAAATCAATGGGACCTGGCCTGTCCTAACATGGTGATCCTTGGATGGTTAAAATACACACAGATAGGGACAGTGAAAAAGCACAGATGCGTTTTCTGATGAGAGAAATGAAATGGAATGAAGGCAAGCATCTGCTCAGAGGGAGACCACGCACATTCTAAATACACAGTCAGCCAGAAATAGAGAATATGTAGACAGCATGCTTGCTTCTGGATTACTTTTTTTTTAGTATGTTACTGCAAAATTAAAAACTTCACAAACTAGTTTCCCTGAAGGGTTTGCAAAACCTTGACTTCCAAAGGGCAATATCTACAAAATCATAAATGTTCATTTTACAAAGTTCTTTGTAAAGATCCACGAAAAGGAAGCTCAGCCTAATTCACCACTTAGGCAGTTAAGGAGTGCTTCTTTCAGCATTCCTCTGTGGCCTGTGTCAACCCCATTATTCTTAATAAGATAAGGATGCCTTGACACATGCTTCATTTTCTGTAATAGTTAAAATTGGTGATGCTGGAAAAGCTTTTCAGGCACGTGACCTCCCTCTACCTTACTGCAAGTCATCTCTTGTTTTACAAGTGCTAGTATTGTGCTATGCTGGTATTATTATCTATATTATCTGTAGCATAAGTTGCATTATAGATTCATTTCTTAATGATTTTTTTTTTCCTTTGGTTGAAAATTCCATTTGCATGATATCTCAAAAAAGTCTCCAGACAAAACAATATTGGCATTTTTTAATTTCTAACCTATTATTACTAATAGTACTTCATATTTCTGCCACGACTCATTCGCTGGTACCCAAGTGCTATATCAACAGTAATTCATTATGCTTCTCAACACGCTGGTGAGGTACCATGGCTATTATTTCCATCCTAACAAGAGATTAAATGGCTTGTTCAAGGATGCAGAAACAAACCAGTGATTCAGATGGAAGGTTTGAATCCTGGGTTCCTGCTTTTATTGATGACCAACACTTCCTCTCCTTTTGCTGGAGAGAAACAATCATAAAAATTTTAATGAGTTATCTGTTAAACATCTAATAGTGCATTACACAGACTATCAGTATTAGTGTGCATAAATACATGGTCTCCAAGTATTTCATCTTCACTCCAAGACAAGTAACTTCAGCAGTAATGAAAAAGCAGATGTATCAGAAAGAGATCAGAGGTTAATTGTTATCACATTAGACTCTAAAAATATGCTCCCCTTTGACACCTCATGACAGATGCCAGAAAAACAGACAGAATCTGCCACAAGGGAAGAAAAGATGCTAATTTGCAGATAAGCCAGCTATAGTCTACAGTAATAAAGCCAGTTCTTGTTGTTTCTTAATAACGAGCTGTCAGATGGTGGGATTAGAGCGTGGTTTGACACCAAACTACTGACAGAGAGCTGCAGTGTTATGACGACACTCATCTCCTTCATTCCTCTGGGATATTTCAATTCCATTACGTATAAAATGGAACCCAATTTCCTTGGTAGAACAAACCAGCTTTGAAACCCTTAATGTAATTCTGTGGGGTGAGCAGGCACGGGGGAAACCACTTCATAAGGAAACAAAATCACATTACTACATCATCATTTCTCACAAATACACTCCTTACTCTGCCTTGTACCCTCCCTTCTTTCTCCCCTTGCCCCAGGGCACAACACAGTACTGTGCAGTACATTGCCTTATGAATCTTCTTCAAGTACCCAATTATCCTGATGCACCAGACTTGTCATTACCGTGACAGCTGTGTGCAGCATGCAGTGCATGCTGTCAGAGGTGAAAGATTGTACACAGGCATCCCGCATTTCCATTACAACGTGGAAAGTGAAGGGGAAGGAAGACAGACACAAACATGCACACACCCCCAACAAAAAACTTTGCTAAAGATGTTGATTAAAAGCAGAAGTTAAGATCTTTTTTTTAAGTGGCAATATAATTGCCAGGCATTCTGGTGCTGTCTATGCCTCCAGCAATAGTGCTCCTGAGTATTTTTAGTCATTATAATCAATGAAGTGGTGTAAGTACATTTTGAGCACTTTTAAACAGAGTTGAATAAAACATTCCATCAGCCTGAAGTTCCTCCAGAAGAATTAAGCTTCATATTTTCTTTCCTCTGACTAATTTTCTTCTTTTTAAAAAGTAAATATCTCATTACTTTTCATAAACAGAGACTCACCCACAAAATCCCACAGGATATCACCACAATAAATGAGTTGTGCTGGCTTAAATAGCCTTTCACTTATGGAAAGGTGCACAGAAGTGAAAGGGGACACTCACCCTCTTGGTGAACAATACTGGCTAAGCACAGACATCTGACCCGGGACACATCTGGCAAACGGAATTGTGATGGATCAAACCTGGTACTCACACAGTGGGAAGTAACTGATGTTACCCCTCTGAGCATATGTTCATGCAAGGTGACATATGCCCTCAGTTCCTACTAATGCCAATGAAAATCACACCCGGGAAACATCACGGTCAGTATCTCACTGCATCAGGCCTTTAAGGACAAACCTGCAGGACAGGTAAGTGGTCACAGTTTTTAAGAATGGGCTGCAGATTTTCTAATTACAGTGTTTGGCACTTACATTCTGCATCTCACTTCCTCCTTCTTGAATTATCCCCAGCAATCCCTTGCCAATTCTTCAAGTGATCATAGAGTTCATTACAGCTGTAAATATAAACATCCTTTTCCCACAATCTACCATTATTAGGAAACCAGATGGTACAAAAATATCTAGAATAAAAGTGAGATTTCTTCTTCCCTGAGTAATGGATTTTCTATTTTAAACCAATGTATAATAAGCTTGTAGAAAACAGTAATTACAGAGAGGATTCTTTCTAAAGACAAGTAGGCTGAAAAGGGTGTGTAATAACTCCTAATTCAAAATTAATTTAATCTACATCAATAGAGACAAATGGAAGCAACCTGAAACCTCTGGTCAAGTATTCTAATATCAGCACTCGAGAAGATATATCTTCCCAGTCTGAAATGGAAGAGAAGGGGAGCAGCTGCAGAGAGAGAGAAGTAAGCAGAGAACTCCCACCTCCCTCCTTTGCAAAGTGGGAATGAGGTGTTTATTACTCAGCATCAGCTGCTTGCTTTTCAAAGGATGATATAACACACGCAGCTTCTGAACAAGATCTAGAGTTAACACCCTGTGCAGACACAGCACTTTTATGTTTATGGAGGACATGAGAGACTGAGGTTATGGGGAGACAGCGCAGAAGCCTTTTACTCCATGCTACACATAACTAAAGGACAAATGCTGGTTCCTTGGAAGAGCTGTACAAAGCCTGTGCTCTGAGATCAATATCCTGTTGTGAAACATCATAGTGCTGTTCTCCTGTTTGGAAAACACTACTCCTTACTGAACAACAGGCACTCAGATAAGCAGCCTGCCTCTCAGAGTCAATTGCACAGAACACACAAAAATGTGTAGACAGGGAATAAGCACTGAAAGGTAAGGATTGAGAAAAAAAGTTTAAAAAAATAGGAATTAAAACACTCTTTAATATCAAACATTTAATCCATCATAACTTTTCTCCACTGCAAAGGCCCAGGAGCATCACTCTATCACCTTCTTAACAGCCTACTCACACCAAAGTCAATAGCAGACTTAAGCCTGTTTGAAAAAAGATCCTTGGAGATGGTGTGGGAATTATGAAAGTGAGATAAGGGAGTGGAGAAAGGTGGAAAAAAACAAGTAATGGTAGCAATAATAGAGTTCTAAAAAACTAAACTTTATATTTGTGTATTATCTTGTAGGACCAGCTCTGACAAACAACAAACCCAGCAGTTAAACTGACAAATACAAAATATGCATAATTTTTACTAGTTATGAAACCAGCAGCTGTTTTATAGCAGAAGGTTATGAATTTCCATATGGCTCAGATTATTATAATTTTGTTTAAAACCTACAGCAAACTAACAACCAATTATAATTCTCATCTCTCTAATAATGACATTTTTCTAATTAATGTGAATTGCCTTCATTTTAAATTATGCATTATCATTTTTTTTCCACAAAAAAACTAATTCTTACAAAATTTTACAAATGCATGATAAATATCCTCTTGTGAAGCTGCAAGGTCATAGGCTTAGAATGCACACATAATCATGTTAGTGGTAAGAAGGAGCTATAAATATCTTAATTAATTTTATTACTAACCTTCCTTCCAAGCTCCGTTCAAGTTAAAGTTAGCAAATCATCTTCACCTTGCTGAAGCCTTGTGAGTGGGAGCATTACACAGCTGAAGGATGTGACAGCTTTTCAGTCACAAAGACAGGCTGCAGAATACCTGGACAGTAGCTCTGTGAAGCTTGCAGGAAGACAGGGAACATTAATCTTCAGCTTTTTAAGAGCATTTAGTGTAACTAAGTTCTGGCACATCTTAGCTCAGTAAAATTACTATTATGCTTATGATTTCTTTTTCCTTAGCATCTATTAACCCTCTGAATGTTAAATCGTCTGCAATTCTGGCTGTAAAAAATAATTTTGATAGCCTGGGATTAATAGTCCTGAACAATGTTGTGCATTTTGGTAAACACATACAAATCTCTTCCTAGTGTGCTGTGTAGGAAACCAGAGGTGCTAAATGCAACTTCCATTCTGAAAAGCAACACTGTAAAATTAGAGTTTGAGTCTGAAAAGCAAAAATAATGCACTGTATCTTGATAAACTGTGTCTTGATAAAATGAAAAATTCAGAAATCACTTGGTGATAAAAAGATCAAATTTCTTGAAAGGAAGAGGAAATTAGTCACTGAATATTTATTCCCTTGCACCTCTGCACATACTCATATATCCAACAACAGAAATTAAAAACACCACTCTGGGAGATAATGACCTCAAACTACCAGTCTTTGAACCATTGATATTAGCGGACTTTCCACATGTACACCAATAAAGGTCTATCACAGCTTACTTGCAGAAAGTTTTCTTACTTTAATTCTGATTACGATTGAGCCTCTGATTTCCAAAGGCAATGTATTATCCCAACCCTGCTTTCCCATTACTGTTACCGTCGTTGAAATTACTAATGGTATTGTCAAGACCCAAAGTTATTCTAAAAATATACCTTAAATTATTTTATACAACAAAAGCAGTTTATCAATGAAAATTATTGTCTCTTTGAAGAAGAAAAAAATCCTCATATATGATTACATTTTAAAGATATCTAAAATAATATTTCCCCATTAGACACATTTTCTTACTTTAAGTTAGGAGTAATTATTATTGCTGCCAATATTAAAAAACCCAAACCTAATAGAGGTTAATGAAAGGGGAAAAAAACTGTAACCAAGATCTTCTACTTTATTAAAACTGATAGTGAATACCCTGCTTTTGTAGAGAATTATTTCAAGCCTTTGAAAATTCTTCTGTAGAACAATGCAAAGCTGGCAGACCATGATGCTGTGTGGTGAAAGATGTCAGTTGTTCCACCTGATACTCTACTTCAACAACAAATGGCTACCTTTGCCAGCTTCCAAATTCCTTTAAATCCTCTGCTGTTATGTTTTATTGCAAACTCCATTACATAAATTCACCCAACTGATACCTGTAGATCATATTCAGGAGACTGGGAAATAGTCTGAGGAGTGTTAGTAGAACCAAATATTCTAATAACCTTTATATGCACAAGTTCATTTATAATTTTGGCTAATTTATCAAACTGTTAGAAAAAGCCTCAATGTACCTGGAATCCATCAGCTGTGGTCTAAACAGTAAAATTCTACTCCCATAAGAAGCACAAAAGACGTGTTAAAATCTGCAGATGGTGCTTCCACAACTGGGAAGTCTTTGAGGAACCAGCAATATTTTGGGGCTCTAACACAGCCAAATTGCTAAGGTACCTATAGTCACAGAGGACTAATAAGCGAAGAGCCTTCACCATCATGTGCCAGTGAGCCGAAACAAAGAAATGACACTGTAAACTACCTGTATTATAGACCCATAAGGGAAAATTCAAAACAAGGATCTGGACTCATAAAGCACTTGTAAGTGTTCAGTAGAAGGAGCTTTATACTGTGGCAGCATGTGCCTTCAAATTGATGCAGCCATCTTCTACCACAGAAATAGGAAATACAGGAAGGTTTTGTTCACTAATCCTATAGTAAAAGAATTGGTAGGAAAGTCTTAAAAGAAATAATTTATAGAAGTATAAAGGAAATGCTGCTGCTACCTACTGCTTAAGATAATATGAGGCACTGAAATAGTCTTCATTCTTTTATCGTATCATGGTAATAATTTGAATTGGCAGAAGTTTAAAAAAAATAAAATTCAGCATTATATTAGAAAGATTTGAATGTATTATCAATGTAAGTCGTCTGGAAAATTGCCTTCATGCACAGACAGTCTTGTAATTTCCAGCTTCCCTGTTTTTCTCTTATGTGCCTTTTAATAATGCAGCATATTTATACTGTCATGGCACAAAAACATTTATTAGCAGAAACACTTGATAGTAATAAAGGAGGAAAGCTACCTTCCTTAACTGTGTTGCAGAGCAGCAGCCCCTTAGCCCCATGCCTAGACTCTCTCTGGGATTTGTGTAGTAGCAGACCTACCAGTTTTCTTGATCTCCTTCTACTCATTGTGGCCTCCACCTCAAACCTTGTCCGATGGCATTGCAAAGACACGTCTGAAAAGATGGTCTGTGCCTCGCAGGGACACTGTGCATAAGCTCCCCAAACCAGTTTAATCTTCTAATACAGGATTATAACATAAACTTTTATCAATGCAATCAAATCAGGGGGTGGGGAAGAAAGTGAAGAAATTGTCTATTTGCAGTAGAATTTCACTCTCCAGACTATGACTGTGTTATCAACATTTCATTTTGAAGTTTTCAATACAACCTTCTAAGAAAAGATATTCTCCTTTTTTTTGTTTCCATCAGGCTGACATTCAAGAACGCTCACAGGGCAAAAAAGATGCAATTCCATTTGGTGCAACTGATAGGCAGTGAAAGATAATTTATGAGTTTTGACTCTAATCACAGCAGATTGCTAAGATGACCGACATAAAATGGGACATGGCTTTTTGAGATATTTTTCTACCCCATTTGCAGTAAACAGCAGAAATGTATTTAGCATTTACGAAATGCTAAGGTTGTCCAGAAACAGCTCTCAATTTAAATTCTATTGCCATTTAAAAAAGCTGAACTGGGAATAGAAGATAAATTCTCTGTATCAGAAGAATTACATCCAAAAAATGGCAAAAAAAAATGATAACATATAGCATGGGTTGCTCAACTGCTTCTCAGTCATGGCTTGGGGCCAAGCATTGCTTGTCTGTTTCACACTAACGGCTGGACACACTTGTGCCTGGTAAACAGCCTTCCTAATGAATTATGCTTAACAATATAATCTATAGAGCGTCTCCAAAAGTAGAACGGAGAGACTACAAAAACTTGAGACACTTTATAGCTGAGTCTAACCTCCTGTTCTTCAAGGGCCCACACAACAGAGGTGTGCACAGCAACCACTTCCGACCACATAAAAGGAGAGAGGCTGTGCAAGTCCTCTCCAAACGTGGGGAGGGAAGACAAGAAATCTTCTAGCAGGACTGGCTTCAACACGGGGCTACACTGGTTAGCACACACAGCTGCAGTAGAGCTCAGCAATCTCCAGCACCAGGCAGATGGATGAGTTTCTCTCTCTGGTATGAGGGGTCGCAGACTGAAAGGAATGTGCCAGTGCCATCCTTCCAGCCTGCAGGATGTCATCCTAGCTTGGGAGAAGCTGGACAGAGAAGCACATCTCATGTACTAGATTGGGCAGGACTGAGATGAAGCTGTGCATTTAATCCAGTTTACAGATGATGTAGAAATGGTGCTCTGGAGGACCTCAGTGCCTTTGCAGACGCTGTTTTGTCTTAGCTAGAGCTCTGAGTGATATTGTTTCTGGCATCCAGTCCACCTTGAGGGTTTAATACCCTCTTCTCTCCCCTCCTGTCCACGCATGCTGGTACTTCACTGTGGTCTGCAATTTAAAGATATATTTTAAGATACAGTATCTGTCTTAAAGAAGATTACAGCAACTCTTCAGCTTTCTTAAACACATTTTTCATATATCAGAACTTAACCTCAGCTACACACCAGGGACTTTTGTTCCCTTTCACAAGAAAGAAACTATTGCTATCATTATACTAATGATAATTGGTTTGGGTTTTATTAGTTAATAATTTTAAGGACATAATAAAAAGCATAAAAATGGAGACTTATTTTCAAAAGAATCTGAAATTTTCAAGGCATCTTTATTGATCATTGCTGTGTAATCTGAGTCCTTCAAAAAATTTCAACACAATTCATTAGCCATCTGATAAAAAACAATGCTGGAAAGCTCTCATAGCTCAAAATCTCCATAGCAGTTAACAGTGTGCACAGTGATATATGAGTTCTTGTCTGTGTGTGTTCTCTGGCAAGAGGCAACACTCACTGAGGAGATCTCTTTATCCAAGCAATATTCTCTATTATCTGAGCAGTAGTCTCTAGAAATAACTCAGATTAGAGAGACAGAAGTAGCCTAGAAAACAAATTAGTAGAAATACTCCTTGGGTACACCTACAGTAGTAAATACTGTGCCATAGAATGTTCCTGAGTTCTAAGCCTTAATGGTCTCTACTACTAAATGCCTAGAATATGCTTTTGGGCTGGGATGACCATTGCATTCCCTAACAATTTCCTGCCACAGTTCAGGGGCTAGTATACACTAGAGACTAATAGGCAGTTTCTAATAGGCAGTCTGCCTACAGCCATGCTGGCTGTTCTTAGGAGAACATGAGAAGTGTGCAAAAATGTATTATGAGTATAGGCCATAACAGTTCTGGCATGTTTAATTTTGTAATGACAGTGTGTGTCAGTTACAGCAGATCCCAGAGGTTGATCCAAATACATTCAGAGCAAGCTATTAATAGATATTACATCCAGTGAAAGATGCTTTAATTTTTTGAAGTACATGTTTAACTTTGCACAGCTGGTATGTCTAAATAGCTCACATAAACGAAGACAGAAAATATGAATCATACTAAAGAAGCAAAATTTACCAAAAATTTGCTTACAATTTAGAGTAAGTGCATTACACTATGTTTCTGGACTCAGCCAGTCAAGGTTTATTTCCAACTGTAGTTAACACAGTGGGAAAACATCAGTTCAGGGTAAAGATCTTTGTCAACAGAAAGGAAGTTCCTACAGCAGCAATCTTTTTATATTGTTGATGACCAACCTGAGAAAAAAAGTGCATTGCATTTGTGTGGAATAAACCAACTACTGTAACACTGTAATTGCTATGAACCCAAGGTCACCACTTTCTGAGCACTGAGTGTAAATAAACCAGTATAAAACCAGAGACTCGAGTAGTGTGCAACACACTGCTGCTACCAGATGTATACTGTCTGTGTTGTTTTTACTTTTTTAGGATATAAAGGGAGTTCTGTTCTTCAGAAGAAAAGAGAATTGGCAACAGTCCACCAAATGTGCTTATGTGCTGCACCTCGGGAGGCCAGACAGTAACTTTATTTTGCTTTTGTTTTGTCTTTACATAAGGGTCTCCATATGCTTTACCAACACATCCATATGCCTTTCCTTTGTGCCGCCGAATAAAAAGTTGGGATTTTCTTTTTTTTTAACTAACAAAGATTTTGTTAACATTTATTTGATGTGAAATGAAAGCATGAAATGGAAATTAAAAAAAAAAAAATCTAACCAGTTTTATTTTCATCTCTGGAAGCCCACAAATGGGTAATCTTTTGCTACTGTTCTGAGTACTCAGAAGTCAGTTCTATTGCTTAGAGTGTAGCACGTGATCATGTGTCTTAGAGAATTTGGGACAGAGCCTTCTAAACAGTGTCTCCTCAACACATACGGCTAAATTCCTCTTCCAAGAATATATAAACATTTTGAAAAAGCATGTACATCTGCAAAATAAAAGGTATACAAATTTCTTTGAATGTCTTTATAAATACTGGTTTTGCTAAAATTTTTAAAGCAATGGACTTAAAGTTACAAATAACTACTATATTAGTAGTTTATCACATTCAAATGTACTTTTTTCCTGGCCATGCATCTGCTATGCTTTTTTTTTTTTTTTTTGCTTACAGTTGTCAACTACTACTAAATGAGAAGATGGAATTGAATAACCACAAGTAAATTTATTTCTCTTGCAAGGTCTCTCTTTACTACAGCCTCTTACTTAAGTACATCCAAATAATACTAGTTTGGACACAGAGGAGGAGCTGTCAAGTGTTTATCAAAATATACAAATAATTGGAGATTTTAGAATTTGATATGGAAAATAAAGATGCCATACTTGGGAGACAGACCCTCTTGTATAGAATAACTTACCTTTCTATAATTGGGGTTTCTGTTTTACACATTTCTCAAGTCTCTTTTAATAGATCACCTCCTGTTTTCTATCCTTTGTGTTCCTTTTCTTTTTTTCTTTTACATTCCCTATATACATACAGCTTTTAGCTCTCTTATTACCCAGGGACATTTTATGAGTTCATATATATATATACATACAGCCACTGAAAGAGCTACATTATATGTAAAAAAAGGTTTTCCTTACTCATAGGTGGTGAATGACTGCAGCTGGTCACACATACACTTAACAGCACTAACTCTTGTAGATAGAGAAGTTAAAATAAAAAGGGCTTTCCTCTTGCATAATAGTATCTCATCTTTCCTATTGTAAAAGAGCCTTTATGTTACATATCTCCGTTACAGTCTGCCTGCGTTCTAAATGTTTTCTTTTCCAAAGTTAAAACCCCTACAAATGACATTTACTTTGCAAAAAACTGCAAAATATGTAAGTACACAGAATATGACTTACTATGAAAAAATAGACATTTATTTTATTCTGAACTTTCAGGCATTTCCTTATGCATTTTCCCTTCCCATGTTGTCTTTTCCAAGACGCATCCATGGAAAAGGATCCCACAAAAGCATTGCCACTGAGTTTTAAGACTTTGCAAAGTGAAAACTGGATTATGCAATCAGGCAGCTACATGGAGATAAGAACAGAACACTTAGAAATTTCACTCTGCAAGTTTTAAAGAAAAGAAATTACCAACACAAGGGAGCACCTACAAAACCACATTATTCTTGCAATGAAAACACCCAGTGTGTCTGCACAAATGCTTTAAGCTCCATTTCCCCTTAAAACATAGTTGATAGATGCTGGAAAAGTATCTGCAACCATATAAAAATAAAAATACAACCAAACATGTTCACATTCATAAGTCAAGACAACCCCTGCCCACCAGTTCTTGCTGTAGTAACTGCCAATGACTCCCAGGAAGGCTGTGATTTCCATCACAGTGATGACACCTTATCGTTCTTTCCTCCCTGTCTTAAAGGATGTTTCCTGTTAGTCCTGTCCCACTGTCCACTAACTCCTTTAAAAAAACTAGCACGTTCTGGTTCCCATGAGCAAGTGCAATGGGAAATCCAACACTGCTTGTGCCGTTACAGCATCGACAGTGTTATCCACCTTAAGAGTCATGTTTGTGAAATAATACAAACTTTTCTACTTCTTAGAGCAGCAATCCATACACATCCAAGACAGCCAGAGCATGTGAAATGTGCAGCACATTCCACTACAAGAGCTCAGAAACAAGTGGTACTTTGTAGTAACACAAGGAATTAAAAGCCTGTGTGAAAGCCCATAGTAGAAGAGAGCATATTTTATTCTAGTCTGATATTCAGCCACTATGTTAATCAGATGGTAACATAAAATGAAGTTAAAATAAATATGTTTCATAAAACTCAAGGGTAGGAGAAGAATCAGGGTTGCAGATCAAGTTTTTCTTATGCAGTGACTCTGGTTAAAATCATCTGGGCCTGGCTTTCCATATATTCCTATGTTGGAAACAACTTTATAATATCTATATCTAGCTTTCTGACTGGTAATTGCTTTTTGAAGGATTTATTTCTTACTTTTTTTTAAAAAATAACCTGCACAACTAGCCTGCAACAGATCAATTTTTGTCACAGACTTCACATCCCGCAAGCAAGCAGGAAAGAATTTAATTTGAGAAATCAAGAGAAAACAAATACTTTATAATTTTTAAATATTCCTCTGACATTTGCAAGAAGAAATAGTCCCTCAAACTTCAGAGAAGCTAAGAAGTGAGACACATATTGGTGAAACTGACATCTTTTCCAGAGGTACTGCCTCATAATTAGTTGCCTGCCCAAAGACAACCCTTCTGAAGTTACTTGGTTAGAAAACTCTCCTGATAAGAGCAAGCTATGGTTTTGAATCCCAGTAGTCTAATAGGATGCTTCCAAAAAATTCTCCTCAAGCCTTGATTCCCCACACTCAAAAAACCCCAAAATCCCCTAAAAAATTCATTTACCAAAAACAAGAAAAAAAACCTTTTCAAATTACTATGCTGCTGTGATTTGTATCAGTTCTCTGTGCTTGGTTAGTCCTTTGCTCTTCACAAGGGTGGTTCTGGCTGCATGTGGAAGACAACTGAAATATTTAAAACTTAACATGAGGTACTAAAATTATTTTCTTGACTTCGAGTCAGAGAGGCTACATTTCAGATGAACACAGCTTCTCTGTATCTCACTGACTTCTGAGACCTGAAATGAACTTCTTCCTGTCAGTGAAATTATTGTGACTTTGCTTCGAGGAGTTTTTAACCCAGTTCATGGTGAATTGAATTTTCTTTCTCTAAACTACTCCTGTGTTTCTGACAGGGTACACTGTTCTGCTCTGCACTGCCGACAAACTTCACACAGTGGAAAATTTGCCTTGTGTTTTTGTCCTATTGCCTGGGAAACTGAAGGGAAAGATGTTGAACTTCCAATTATATTTTTCAATGCCCACTAACAAAGTACATGAATGTCATACAATACAGCCACAATAGTAATCACACTTTCTCCTATAATATCTCCGTTCTGCTTTTCCGTTTCTTTGTGCAAGATGACAAATCAACTGATTTTCACCACCATTTATACTTACAACCTCAGAGTTAATTATCACTTTGCTCTTTTCTCCACCCCACAGCTGAGATGCTCCAATTCTACTGCTACTTCATTCTTAGCCTCTCCAAGACTCTGCTTGCACTTCCTACAGACAGGTCTATTACTCAGACCCTTATTAACCCTTAAGAACAGGTAAGTCCTGTTCCTTGATTTGTCAAAAGACTCCCCTCATTCATGCAAAACACAGCTGGAATAGCCATCTTCCTCACCTGTCGATTTGATCATGTCAAGTCACTCCCTCTTTGAAGCCTTCCATTTCTATCACATCAAATTTAAGCTTCTTGTCATCACATTCAAAGCTTTAAATTGCCTGTCACTGCCCCCCTGTTCCCTTGACCAGTTTTCTTTATACTCTGAGTTCCCTAGAGCAAAGAACGTCTTCCTTGAACACTCGTAAAATCATTAGTTGTATGACAGAGGTTATTACCACAAATAAATCACAAACAATAAAAGATCTCACCAAACCTCATTTTTTATTTCACTGTTAACCTTGCAAGCTAATTCCTACAGCTTAGACACTACAGACATAAATTTCACTTTCCAGAGGACATCTGAAAAATTTCTAAATTATTGGCCTCAAAAACTCTCTTCCCAGAGCACCAGATAAAGTAGCAGCACAGAGAAACCGAGCAATGTGCAGAATGTACAGAAATGTTTTAAATAACGAAACTGAGAACAAAAGAACCAACATAAATTCTCCTCAAAGGAGGCTTAGAAAACAACAAACAATGCTCTTTTGCTTCTAAATAAAATTCTGTAAAGAGTTTTATGACTCTCTATGCACATTATATCACATCATAAACTAACTGCTTTCCCACGTCACTCTGCAGAGTAGCCCTCCTCCTCAGGTGTGTCAAACTCAGAGGAAAATTTCACATCTGCTTCCACTGCTTCATAAGATTATTCTGCATAGTAATACAGGTACTTTGTGTGCTTTTTCATCTATGTTAATATAAAACTCATATTTAAGTAGTACACTTGTGTGGTGCTTGACTGACTGCAAGGAAAGACTTCAGCACTGGAAAAGCTGTGAACCTTGTTTCTGCATCTTAACCATTTTCATTTCCAGTTTCCCAACACCTTGCTACAGATATTGGACAAACCCCCTACTTTATAAAAAAGGGCTTTCTCTGGACAACTGGATTCTTTAACATTAAATGCTGAAAATATAAGAGACAACTGTGCATCATCATCCAACTCTTCTTCAAGGGTATGTCATTCTGCATTTGAGACAAGGGCTAACTAGCTGAGAAGTCCCATATCTGCTCTGAAGCACATCCCTCTTTAAGTGTATTCCAGCTTTCTGTGTGTTAATTAAGACAAGCTAGATTTCCACTTGAGCTAACTTCAATATGTCAACATCTGTAGAAGATTTAATCCCTTTTTCTGTAGCTGCCTCTACATCAAATGCATGCTATATTTTGATCTATTCCCTGCTTGCTCAAGACAGATTTAAACACCCATGACAGCTCAGCACAAAAGGACGACTCAAGCTTTTAAGAATTCCAGGAAGTGCCACTGGGAAACCTCCTTAGGCAACCATACTGCCCTACAGCCTTCTCATATCCTTTGTGACAGTAGAAGTACCTGTTGCTCTTACCACTACTCCTTCCTCTCCTTTTATTACTTAAACATTTCACTCACACACTGAAATTACCCCACAATATTTATAGTTCATTTAAAAAAAAAATCAGTATCTGTTAAGTTCATGCAAATATTTTGGGTATGGCCAGCAGATTCAAATAGGAAAACATGCAATAAAACTCATTATGCTTTTTCTTTTTTCTGCAGGAGCTATATTTCCAAAATCCTGCCACAAGTTCACAAAAACTATAAAAACCCATGATGACAGAAAAATCTGATTGATGCTTCTGATTCCCATATCTCTGCTACTACTGTCGTCTGTGTACCTTTTTTTCCTGACAAACTGACTTTATTGATTTTGACTCCTCTGGTTATGGTTCTGGGACATTATGAGTGAAGCAGGTTTGAAGTACACTGCTGCTGCAGAAGGAGCTCCCAGTATTGCCAACTCTACTGCTATTCCCCTGCTTTGATCCCAGTCACTTCCTCTACCCCTCGTCTTCCTTTCCACCACATCAAGTGCTTGTCTAATTTTACTCTGGGTAGACTTATTCCTCAGAAACAAAGCCTGAGCAGAGAAGCTAAAGAACTTCCTGCTGAATTAGTAACCTAAACAGATTAAATAAAAAAGTTAACAGGAGCCAAAGCTGTGGCAAAGGAGATGGGTAGAACTGTGTGTTTTAGCAGCAGACAGGAGGAATATGGGAGAACTGGTCTCTATATCTCTCAATAAGCACAGATGTAACACAATTGCACCTCTAGGCTGTGGCTCTACAGCAGGCTAAGCAAAACAGCTACTGGTTACTTGGACCTGTGTTTCATTGGCTTGGTGTGGTGAAATGCAGGTTTGGTGAACACAAGAACTGTCAAACGTGACTGGGATATGTGCAGCAAAGAAAGGGGGAGAGTGTGACTACGCAGCCAGCAGTGAGACCAACTTAAATTCCTGTTATGTGCTTGCAAGAGCTTCAGTAATTTTTCTGAGACAGGAACTTGTCTCTTCTGCATTCATATGATACATCTTCAAACTCAATAAGGCCATTAAGTGCAATCACACTAGAAAAAATAATAAAACAGATAAAATAAGATGTCAAATTGAACATGTCACTTTATGATGTTTCCTGAACTAGCCATATTCCTAGTAAATGATAGCATCAGATGCATCACAGATTTGGCTTAGAAAATACCTCAGTATATTTAACAGATCTCATACAGATATTCAACATGACAGAGTCCAGCATGAAGCGCTTTCATTTTGGAAGATGTATGAACATCAGGAAGAGAGCGATAAATCCTTTATTTTTTGCTTCTAGACTATTTTTTCTAAGACAGATAGAAGAGATGCATCAATTCAAATACACTACACTAATGTAGCAATGCGTGGGACCTTGTTTAGAAAACTGATGCTCTTTCTGTGACAATTTGTAACCCTTTTTAAGGCTCTTCAAAGCTTAAATAAAATCTGACAGTTTTCTTCCTACCATATGTAGAGGTAATGAATCTATCAAGTCTCTTGAGGCAGCCAGCAATTATCTCTGACATTAGATACAACACACTTGCATTTACCCACACAAACATAATTTTAACTATAGGCAAGAATAATTAAAACTTTCGAAGCTACTATGAAGTAAGGACAGAACAGCTGGCGAAATGAAAAAGCACAGCAAATAGATTTAGAAACTGCAATGTGCTGATTTTCTCCTGATTGCAGTTGTGGCATTTAAGGATATCCATCAAAAGTTGTTCAGCGAAGCAGTTCTGCCCACTCCACCACTGAACAGTTTGTGCACCTGCAGACTCACTAGGTCTTAACAGATTCAATTCTCTCTAGATTTGGGGCACACCTTCTCTGAATATTTTGGTACTGCTTTGAACTCACTCTTTGTCAGCCCTTACTCTGACTGCAGGTTCCCCTTGTTCTTAGTTTTATCAATTCTGGCTAAAGAGGGGAAATATTTAATCCCCTCTGTACTCTACAGGGTTTGGAAGTTCCAATTCAAACCATAATAATAAAGATACTGGGCTTGCTTACTCTTGTCTAATCTCAGTTTCCAGAATCTGAAATTTTCCAGTATTCTAGGGCAAGTGAAATGTCTTGTTTTCTTGTCCTCCAATCACCTTTGCACAGGGATGGTTAATAAGCCCTTGAATGCACTGTCTCTCTCTGCCACATAGAAAGGTTGAGAAGTGTCAGATATTATTAGCTATTCAGTGATGCTTTCTCAGAAAATTCTGCCAACTGGGCCAACTTCAAGACACAGCCCAAATTCAGGATCACCCTGCAATGGCTCTCAGGGACAAGCTGTCAAATGCTCCTCTCAGCAGGTAATACGTCTGCAGTACAGTCCTGGGCAAGGTTAGATTTGTTCCTGCTGTAATACGAAACAGAGATCCTAAAGTAAGACAGTGACAGTTTGACAGAGATGTATCTTACTATCATCCTTGAAAATTGGTAGTTTCAGGCCTGTTTGAGTTATAGCTATACAGTGATTTCTGCTATGCAACCCAGTGAGAAGCTTCCCATCTTTTCATCTTCACCTGTCAAGTCCTCAAGTCTACATCACAGGAGAAACAGCCTGCTTTCTCCTCTTTCCCCTCAGAGCAGATATTTACTACTGGTAAGCAGCTATTTACTTCAAAATGACTGCATACACTAGCCAGACCTGCTTCATGAGTAGCTTATAAGCTGTGTGTATAGGTCAGCACCTACCTGTGAGCAAATGGAAAGCCACAGAAAACCCACAGGTACTGATGTGCCCAGTCCTGCTCACATCACCTCCAGCAGGCTTCAGCACAGGTACAAGGTAAGCACTAGACCTCTTCCACAGCAGTGCTCAGTGCTACAGTGAAGGGATGTATGCATATAGGACAGTAAATTCCATTTTTACTGTAGTGCTCTCATCTCCATATGGAAACACTGCACCTCTGAATATACAGGGCCTGTTGTATAGGACTGATATAGATCAGGAACTCTGCACTGAGACTGGAGGGAGTGGGGGTAGGGTAAAAAAAAAAAAAAAGAGAAAAAAACCCCAAAATCCAAATTCCACAGTGACTACTTGCATGAGACAGCACGTCTGTACAACAGCAGGAAACAGAACTCTATTTTAAATTACTTTAATTTCCTTCACCCACTCCCTGTAAGTCATGAGTGCTGGAGACCCCTGAAGTCAGAGTTTCCTGGCACCGAAGCTCAAGCCTGCTTGGGCTATGATAACTTGGGAAAATCCCTGTTGTCAGCACATGGGAATTTTTCAGGCTTGTTTGAAAAAAGTTGCTTTTAGTCAGCTCTACAAGACAGAAGCCTCCCCCACCACTCCACAGTTAGAATTATAAACCCACCATATGTTTGAAATAGACACATATAACCTTACTAAGCCTTCAGAATGTCTATGGTTAAAATTTATTTTCATCCCCTCTACAGCCTTCTATTGTCAGAGCATGATGAAAATTAACAGATTTGATGTATACTGTGAAGGTGCATGTTAACTTTTGTGCCTGACACAGCAACTGGAGGGAGAAGCAGAACAGTAATTAACGAACTATCTGGATGTTGTGGCAGTGTTAATTAGATACTGCAAAAGCTGATTTAGCTCCACAACAATTTTCACTGAGGTAGTAATTTCAAGCACTTCTTAAAGGGGTCTTTCTGTCAATCATAGAAAAAGATTCCTGTTTTGCTTCTTTTTTTTCTATAAACTGTCATAACATACTTAAAAACTTGGCACACAAAAGAATGAAGATCAGACTATGCCTCCTCTCATTTTCTCTGCAATCAAAACAAACTCAATACTTGAAAAGTCAGGCCTATATGACTTGTGCAGAATGTGTCCCAGTGTAGCCATATTTAATTAGTGAATGATTTAACACACTAGGACAAAGCAAAATTTCGGTCACTGATTCCACTCTATTGCTCAGAGCTGATCCATGTAAAAACCAAAAGTTTTTAAGAAATCAATGTATTTTCCACTGGTAAAGAAAAGGAAACAGATCTAACAAAGCAAGACAGATTTTTGAAGGAAAATAAAATTGTCAGGCTTCTACTTCTTATGTACCAAGCATGTACCAAGATATGTCATGTCCACAAATTGTTGCACTTGTAGCTGGCATTTTAGAATGAATTGGGTGGGTGGATGGTTAAATGACAACAAGTACTGTATATCTTTAGCCCTCAAGGAAGAGAGTACTTCAGATCTCCTTAACGTGTCTTTTTTTCCTCCTTCTTTTAGGTAATAAATTTTTCCAGGAAAAGGTCAGGCCAGTGTGACAGAAAATCATTCTGATCTGAAGGCTGTTAGGAGTCATGAAAGTAACATATCCTGCTGTATTCAGCCAGGCTGGATTTGTGCAGAAACCTGCACAATGCAAAAGGAAGATGTGTGTTGGATGGGAAATAAAAATAATAAAAAAATAAAATAAAACCCAAACAATAACAAAAAAACTGCAAGCACTAAAATCAAACAAACAATATAAGAGAGAAAGAAAGAGAAAGAAAGAAAGAGAAAGAAAGAAAGAAAGAGAAAGAAAGAAAGAGAAAGAAAGAAAGAGAAAGAAAGAAAGAAAGAGAAAGAAAGAAAGAGAAAGAAAGAGAGAAAGAAAGAGAGAAAGAAAGAGAAAGAAAGAGAAAGAAAGAGAAAGAAAGAGAAAGAAAGAGAAAGAAAGAGAAAGAAAGAGAAAGAAAGAGAAAGAAAGAGAAAGAAAGAGAAAGAAAGAGAAAGAAAGAGAAAGAAAGAGAAAGAGAAAGAAAGAAAGAGAAAGAAAGAAAGAAAAAGAAAAAGAAAGAGAAAGAAAGGAAGAAAAAGAAAGAGAAAGAAAGGAAGAAAAAAGAAAAGCAAGAAACAAAACCCCTGCAAAGAAAGTTTTACCAAACACAACCAGTAAGGGAAGGAAAGAGATAATGGTACTTGGGTTTGAATACAAAGCCTCCTATACCTATTCTAGCACAACTTTCTACCATTTTCCACATAAAAATAGCTACTTCTATCAATTATTTTAGAAAGATTGGGGTAAATGCATTTTTGAATGGTGGTAAACCTTTCAAAAAGCATGGGGGACCAACTGTAAGGTGAGTTGCATCTCAGTCCTTAAAATGTGTTGACCAGAAGAGGGGAGCTAACACAAAGGTAAGATAAGCAGTGGCAGGTTTAAAGTTCATGATAATGCAGTGATCTAGCTCCAAGACATGCACAATAAAGCTTCTCCGAAGACTTATTTCATTGCATTCTTTACCAAACAAGGAAATCTCCTCTAATCTGCAAGTAAAGGAAATGACAAGTGTGAACAAAAAAATGAACTGGTTACAGACTATTCAACCTTAGATTATATTATTCTGAACTGTTAATTAAACTCTTTTTATAGCTCTCTCCTGAGTCTGCCTGGGGCTATACCTTTAAATTACCTTTTAATAGGAAATTGATGTGAACAGCATGCAGCCACAAGACCAGGGAAATGTGTCCCCATTCTTAGGATGTCTGCTGTGCACATCAATGGACATGAGGGGTTCATGTAGAACTGCTACCTCTATTATTTTCTGAGTGAGGAGACAGCCAATTAATTGGCTGTCAGGAAATGCATACAGCACTGTAACACTTGGATGGAAAATGAGAAAGAGCATACAAATCAGAGAAAAGAATACAAGATAAGCAGGTCAACTATCATAAAAAGTGTGAAAAGGAAAAATAGCTACTGGAAACAGAGGAACACAACAGTGGTTCAAACTTTCAATTCGCTGTATTTATACTGACATAAGCTTGGCCAAAATGTTTATACAATGACATAAACCACACTGTGATATATTCTGGACTATTTCCAAAATCTTGATTTACACTTAGAAGATAACCCCTGGTAGCACGTGTCAGATGAATGGTGTAAATGAAATTATTGATATGATAAACTGTTACAAAAGAAAACTGAGAGAAAAAACAATGGCATTATGTTATAGTTTTAAGTCAGGAATGTAGGGTAACACTAAAGGGGTTATGGGGTTTGGTTTCATTATTGTGGCTGTCTTGTTTTGCAGCAAATACAGGTCTAAGACAGCCTGTAGCTTTAGCATCTTAAAGCTTTTGTCAAACACAGCATTTTCTGCTGGGTCTAGCCTGAGAAAATCCAGGCAAAATACAATGATACAAAATGCAAGGTATGAATTTATGAAAAGGCAAACTGAGTCAAATAGATCATAAATAGAAAGAAACTAAATCAACCTAAATTCTGCCCTCATGTTCTATCATAGAAATATCAGCTTTCACGCAGAACAAGACTGGCAGAAAGCATTTAGAATTCTACAATCTAAAGAAAGACAACAGTCACCAATTCTGAACAAAAGAAAAACCTCATGAAGAAAATCACTATATGACACAGAAATGGTCAAGGTCTTGATTGAATTTCAGCAGTGATATAAATCAGAAGAGCTATGATGGGACCTGAATTCATGACAGAATTAGAGGTCAGGTCAGTGCCCCACTGCTCAGACATCCCTGGGACTGGGGAAGTGAAAATATAATAGCTTCAAGGAACAACTACTGAAACAGTAATTTTTAAAATGTGCATTTAGCTATATTAAATTATTCTGTCCTTAACTGATAAACTATTATATAGTACAAAAAACAAAAGCCAGTGCACTTTTCCAGAGTTTCAGGACAGACTTTACCATTATCTAATAAAACAAAAAATCTAAAAATCTTGTTAAATTTTGAATCACATAGAAGTTGACGTTTAGACAGAAATATCAAGAACAACTTCATCAGTGCAACATCATGCTGTGCACTTCTGTTCTTAGTAATTTCTAAACAATCATCACAATTTTAACTAAGAAGCAAGAAGCTAATCACATTCAGCAGAGCAGAAACAGGCCTAAGATCACAAGCCTGAGCGTCTTGGTTCTACAACAGCAATAGTTGTAAAACAGTATTAAGGATATATTACAATGTCTACTTCATTAAATATTTCTTAAACAGCCCCCACATCTTTGGTTTGAATACACAAGGGCTGATCATGAGATTAGAAAAGCAGATAATCCAGCATTTCATAATCAAAATCTTATCCTTCTTTTTTCCTCCTTAAGCAGAGCCAGTAGGAGAGGGAGTAATGATTTGCTATTCCAACAGGTTATCAGCTAATTGATATAATCTTATTGGGCAGAAGCAGCAAGGAGGGAACAGTAGGAATGGGTCACATCCTGCTGACTCAACATAGCTCAAAAACAACCCTATACTTGAAGCAGGAAGGCAAATACCCACGATGGATAAATTCCTTCCTGTTTCCTCAAAGAAAAGGAATGTGATCTTTGCATGCAAATGGCATCCTCATGAATGATCATTTTCATAGTTCATTTCAGGATGTCGACATGTTACCTGATCTTTAAAATTTCTGAATGTGACTCTCTTGAACCATATTTGTCTCTATTGATATTATACTGCAATTGCAAAGAAATAGCATTTCTCTTGAGAGAATCTCAGCAAAGATAGTCACGTAGCACATAATAAAAAGTTAGGGGCTATTTTCCCTTCCTCAGATAGATGTGTTCTTCTGGAGAAGGTCATTGACCACCCAAAAGATCACAATAAACCATGGGCAATTGGCTAAGGTTTTAGCCTGCCTAGTAATTTTGAAGCAGGTAAGTGGAATGTTTTACCAAACAAAATCTACAATGCACAGCTGGAAATAAAAGAGTAAGTACACAGCATTTAGACTTCCAAGTGGTTAAAGGCACACAGAGGTATCAAACAAGATGTAAACATATCTTGTCACAATTTAAGAGAAGTAATTTAAAATGGATCCCTTTCATGGATGGGTTATTTGGAGGGGAGTCTAACCCTTAAACAACACGATTTTGCTGTTTAACTGCCCTGCCCACTCCTGTTGATAAAATGCCACCACAAGGAGAAATTTCTTATAGCAGACAAACAGCTTTGCCAGTGGCAATACTGTGAAAGTAACTTTTAATAGCCAATCGGTTACAATTGTAACAAGTTGCTGAATTATACATATTTTTTAAACTCAGCTCTAATATCACACTACTTTAAAATGTAATCAGGCATAGGTAATTACTGTCAATTACTTTTCCTTACACTGCATATAGGTGGCACATGTTGAAAAAAACGATTGCTAAAACACATTCTTGCTCCTCTCCCTTGGAAAGACAAAGAAGATTCAAGGAGCCTGGAAGAAAAAGAGGCTGCTGCTGGCTACTGTTTCAAATTGTACTGTGCCACTCTTCCATTCAGCTGTATAAATGCAAGACACAGAATGAAAAATATTACTGATATTCCCAGTGCACCAAAGTAGAACACACAATTTACTTGTGTACATTTTTCTTGGGTTTGAATGCTGATTCCACATAGCCTTCACAATAAATTTTCCATTTGTTTTCCTTATGGAGAGTAAGATTGAAGGAAGGAAAAGGAGGAAGAAGGGATGCACAGACTACCTACAAAAATAACAGAAAACCCTTCAAACTAAAAGCTCACCATTTCAGGCAACTTTTAATCAAGATAAATACAAAGCACAATACTCACTCATCATCACACTTGTGAAATATTTCTTTAAAAATCTCTACCTATTCTCTTCTCTCAAATCCCCATAAAATCCTCTGCTGTCACTTCTACAAGAGCCTGATAATAGTGTAGGCAATGCATTATTGCAGAACTATTCATAACCTTGGATTTTACAGTTTAGTATCAAATGTTGCTAAGAATACACCTTGATTCATAAATATTTTTCCACACATATTGTGTCATACATATTACTCTACACATTATTTCTAACAGAATTTATTTTTAAGCATGACTTATAGAGACACGCAACTGTAGAATGCCTATTTTTAAAGATAACATTTAAAAACTTTAGAACCCACACAGTGTTCAAAGGCTGCCCTCAGAAAGGACTGTGTCAGGATGAAGGCAGCTGCAGCCTAACAAGCATGGAGTGCAAGCATCCTCAGGCACCTCACATGGCACAAGTACACCCCATTCTTCTCTCCCCTCCTCCCAGGTGCCAGCATAGATGCTCATAGTTACTGTCTCCTACTGAAGAATGTGTTTGGATGTCTTGACAGTTCAGACATTTCTTCTTTTTACACAGTGATGTCACAGACTGGTTTAGAACACTTACAACTTTAGTCTGATATATTCAATGGCCATATTAAAAACACCAGCTAGCAAAAACATCAAGAAGAGAACAATAACCTGAATGTGCGATAAGTGTCCAGGTACTTTTTGAATCCCTCATGGTTCAGTGAACCCTCATTTGCTTCAGAAATGCTCACAAGTACCACAGTTTTCCCAGGTGATATTCAATTTAAGTAACAGTTTACTGACTTGATGGGCTATAAAAATCTTTAATTAAAAGAATATAGTTAGATTAACTTTCTTTATCCTAATATAATATCTGACTCTCTCGACTGCACACAAGGGGGAAGATGCAGGAGGCATGCAATACTGAAAGGCTTACCCTCGTTCCACATTACCCATTTTAAGATTGATACCTGAAGGACTTCAGTAACAGCATAATAAAACATGGCAGAAATTCCAACAAAGCTACTGCCATTACAAGAAAATAGTCTTAGGCACTAGAGGGAGCATCTGCCTTTACAGTCACTGAACAAACGTTTCCATGTCCCTACAACATATTCTGTATTATGTGCAAAAATAATTTTTCACGTTGTGTATAAAGTACAAGTTCTACCTTCGCTATCAAAAACAAACAAATAAAAGAAATACCAATATTACAAAACTATCACTTTCAATAAATGTGCCTTCTCAACTATTTAACTTATTAAACTGTAATTTTCTTAAATTTCAATTTTTTTGCACAATTATCTAAATAGCCTAGCTGTGTTAGAATACCATGGCTTGCACTGTTCAGGAAATGAAGGCAATGACATTTTATTTTAAGGACACAGCTTCAGACTTCTGCAGACATCCACATCTTGGCTAGCTGCCTAGACTCACCATGAGAGAAAGGCATTTCTGGGCTGTGATTCACCTGATCAGCTCTAGGCATCTGTCAGAGGATTACTGTGTGAATCCCACTCCCCAAGTACCACTTCTGTGAACTGCAAAAGTAGCTGAATTCACATGTGGATGTGTACACCACACATAATTAGCTCAAAGGATCCCCACCCAAAAATGAACAGAACACACTAATGAAAAATACGCATTGCAACACCAGTGATTGTAAACTGGGGGGGACTGTACAGTGGATTACAGTGGCTGGTTGTCCGGAGTGTACTGGCACCATGAACTTATTGTACATTTTCTAGTACTGTAAAACTCTTCATTCTTGCTACATGTAACAGATTCAGTTAGGAAAGTGAAGGTACAAAGATCAGAAACCCCTTATAACAGCCTGCAAGAAGTAAGACAACTTGGACACCTACCAAGTCTGCATACAGAACCATTTCAAATACTAATAGATTTTTGTCCCCTTAGAGTGATGGGAAGCAAAGTATCTGCCACCTATGGTTCTCTTTAATGCCTCAGCCTTGCTATGAATTCCCTTGCTCACTTCAAGAGAGGCCTCAGCTCTCTGCCTGTCTGGATGCTACTAAGTGAAACACTGCTAAGAATCACAGCTTAGTTTACCATGACAGTTTAGTAGCCATGGTTTTAATATCAGGCATTATGTTTCCAGATTTTGTGCCAAGCCCTCAACCAGGAAATTCTATTTTCAAATGCATCAAATTGGTACTGCTGCAGTCAAGAATATTAAATTATATAATTTTAGCTTGTTGTGCGGTTTCTCACTGTTCTCGGCAAGGATCAGCCATGTAAGACAGGATTTAAATTTTGGCAAGAAATATTATCTCCACTTATGTCCTCTAAACAGTGACAGTGGTTCTCCAGAATTTTTATTAGAAATCCCCTTCCTTCTTCCCCTTGACACAAATGTCCTTGCTCATTGTGAAGGACAATGCATCACAAAGACAAAATTGTCACAGTTTCTTCAGTTATTCTTCCAAATTTACAAAGCAAGTGATCTCCAAATAGGACTTTTACTGAAAGAAGGTGAGAGACAAACAGCCTCCAAAATCTGCTAGGAATGTTCAAAGCCAGAAGATCTGACAAATCCACTAGTTTTGACTCTAATAAAGCTGAGTATAAATTATTATACCAAAAGGATCTGAGCACCTGTAAATTTTAGGTCTCTTTGAAAACGTTTCTCTTTGCATTTCAAACGTTTTTTCAGTACTGTAGCAAAGCCTCCAGAAAACTAACAAAGCATTTGTCTTTCAAGCAATAAGAAAAAGAATATAGAAAAATAACAAAAATAAAACTCAAAAGGTAAAATGTTGAAGATACAGCCCATTTACAGGGTTTCAGAATATAAATATATATATTTGGTACTGCAGTAATAAGGCAGCTGGAAATTCCCTCAGCATTGAGGTTTGTTAGCCACAAAGACTGTATGAACTACTGGGTACCTGACCTGAGCATGTACAGGAGCAGGGAAAAATAACTAAATAAAAAAGGTACAACACAATTAGAAGGAATTACTGTATGGTCTAGACTTGTATTAACATGAAGCTGGGGCATTACAAGACTAATAATTTAAAGATGAGCAGAGGTGAAGAAATAGGCTTTCATCTTTTTCACTTTCTTCATTCACTCAGTGTGACCTTCTACACAAACAAATTACCCAGTTCCTTCATGTTAAGTACACAATATGTTCCTCCCTGTGAAAGAGAACAATCTGTTCTTAAAATGTTATGTGAACTCAGATTCACTTGCCAGAAGATGTGTATTTTGAGCAACTAAGACCCACAGAAATTCAAATCCTTTATTCCTCATTATGTAGGAGGAATTATGTTGCAGGAAACTGTTGATCCCTGTGAGCCTTAAGGTAGAGGTGATAACACTACAACGATGAAACAACTGTGGAATCAGGTAACCCCATTTTTTGTCTTGCGAAACAAAAGTTACAGTGATCAGTAACACTATACCATGGAGGTAGAACATTTTAAGTCTAGGAAATTACTCCTTCCCATTGCTACCTGGTTTTAAAAAGCAGGCACAACTCCTTCAGTAGCAACTTCCTAAAGACTTGAATATTTTGTTCTCTAAAATACCTGAATTTTGAAAAAGCAGCTAAAAGGACATGTATGGAAAGTGATTGGTTCACAAGCTTCATTCTGTTTAACTGGGACCACAAACATTAACAGCTACATGTTGTGTTGGGTAAACTAAAAAATACAACAGACCATACTCAGTCAAGGACAATGAAGAAGCAAAAGTCATGTTTATGCATCCAAGTTGTATTAAACAGTTTAAAGGATGCTTAGTAACTCACATCAGCTCCTTCCCTCAGTTACCAGGACAGTTTCACCCTGCAAAAGAGCCACAGCAATGTTTGTTTGGTCCACAGGCTTCCTCCCAAACACAATGCATTGTACATCATGTTGTGAGAGGGAAGGCTACAGGTTACATACATTACTTCTCTCCTCCTCCATTCCTTGTGCTTTGTGGAGTAAGGGGATGAAAAAATACTTGGAAGGAATTCAATTTCTACAATGTTTCGAAAACAAAGCTTCGGCTTTTCAGGCAAGCTCAAATTTTTTTTTCTTTTTAATTTAACAGTAAAATCTGCTAAGGCTGTATTCTCTTCAGAATAAGGTTATGGATAGTTACATTTGTGTAAGCTCTGAAAATACATAGTAGAGCCCCCCTGAACCATTTTTCTTTACAAACTGTGGAACACTTGCTGTATCAGAAGCAATCCATAAATATGTATTACTACTTTATAAATATGTATTGTGTTACAGATGAAGAAAACAACTGAATAGAAGAACTCATAATTGGTACAGTCCTTTATTTAAAAAGGAAAAAAACCCCACGTAATTCCACAGGGAATTATTTTACATGTAAGTGTGGAAAGATAGTACAGCAAAATAGTTTCTAGTTCTTTGTACTTGAACATAGCATTTGTAGGTTTCAGGGCATGTTTTTTTGTCAGGTTGGGTTTTCATATATCTATTTATTTATTTAGGTTTGCATTTGTTTTTTCTTTTTTTAAAGTTCTGTTTAGTTTAAACTGAGGTAAAAGGAGTGCAGAATGATCTGCTTGGGTTGTTGGGAGAAGGATGGTTGATAGGGCAGTTTTGCATTCATCCACATGGTTACAGTGCTCATGCAAGTCCACAGCACCTCACACCTTGATTATCATATCATTTTTCTTTCTAAGGCTAGCAAATGCAGCAGTGCTCAGTTGTGATCACTTCCTGAAGCTATTGCTTTGAGTATGCCACCCACATATTGCATCTCACATTTCCTATTACACTGAAAGAAGTGTAGAAACATGACTGTAATTTTATGCAAGTTCTTCCTATCAAGCAAGCTAATCAGCTGTTTGAAGTCTGGCTCTATACTTTGAAATTCATAAATACAAGAAAAAAAAAAATAGTTGGTTGAACTTCCCTTAGAAAAATATTTAGTTTTTCAAATTCATGCTTCCCATTTAAAATGTTCCCAATTTAAGAAGATATCTACAGATCAACCAGGAGCAGCACACTCCTCAAACACTGGGCAGAGTCACTGGTGAAAGAATGCCCAGCTGTTAGCATTGAGCTGATGTGAGCTGTTGGAAGTCACACACTGGTCCATCAGTTTAGGCTATGGAATCCTGGATGTTAAGTGAAAACACCAGCAACCTAAATTAACAGAGACGAAATAAAGACCTGAAGCCCAAGACTTGCCATCCAAAAAAATTAATTTACTAACACTTTGTTAGTGTTAGTGTTTTCCATTTTAGTGGAAAATTAGAAGGCAGAAGAACAGATTTTGTATAACTTTTAAAGTAAAATTCAACAGTGATAATATCAGTAAATGGCAATTATTTCTTCTTTTAAAAATAGAGAGAATAAACAAGACTATAATGAAAGAAGGATGCTCATATAAATTCTTCATAAGATGGATGGGAATATCACCTGTACCTCAGTTCATCTACTAGATATTATCCAACTGTGTATTTTTCTATGCAAAATGGTGCCTTACAGACATTGAAGATCTCTAAGCAATTATTACTACATGTGTTGAGGGCTGTTTTGCCAAAGGTGAGAGAGTAAGAAAGACTAAGAATCGAGCAGGGCATATAGATGGGGATTTAATTTGAAACACCTCCATGTCCAAGGACACGGCCTTCAGACTCTACCCTGCGTCTGATGTCATTTGTAAAGGTCATTATACCTCCATTTCCAGGGTTAAGCCTGAAGAATCTCCAACCCACAAGGCAAGTTTTGAGCAAATGTGGTGCTGCAACCTGGAGAATCCAGCTCAAAGTGATGTATTCTGCTCCAGAAAGAAAACCGTAAAAAAGGCAATAAGTTCAACTGCAGGAGAAACTTGTGAGTTGCTCTGACATCCTTATGCATATCCCATCCATGTAGCTTTACAAATGAAAAGTGAAATTTCAGACACAGGAAGAGGTCTCCAATACTTTGTAACATCTATCATTCTTTCATTATTTTTTCCACACAAAATTACTTTAGAAAAGCATGAAAAACACCAGGTAGGCTACAGAGAAGGGTCATCACCGAGAATATTACAAAAAGTGACACTGTCACAGACTCTGACCATATCCTCCACATAAAGCATCACAGGAGTGTAAAGGAAGCAGGAAGTCAGGGTTAGAACTCTGTCTTTTTATGGAACCACCTATTCTCTTGTGGCAGAGGAAGGTTTGGGCTGTACATCTTCAATTTTCAGGAGAAAAACAGCACTGCCATCTCAATATAACATAGCACTGCTGTTTAATATTCTGCAATTTAAATGAAAACAACAGCAGACTTTGCAATTCAGTAACCTGAGGTTCTAAATTAATGAACATGGGATGATGAGAGGGGAATATAAATGAAAGACCTCAGCACTAGAATTCCCACAAATAAAGATCCAAGCATTTGAGAAACAATTTACAGAAACACCTGATTGTTTCACCGCTATTCTTCACTAAGGACTGGAAATACAGTGCTATTTTCTGGCAATCCACTGATGTAGATCTTTATTGAAACTGTTTTATTACAAAATGAAAATATAATTTACTGGGAGTTTATGAGTAAGAAATTATTTTACACTTTCTAATCTCCCTCCCACCCAAAAACCATAAATGTCTCATTGTTCTCCAGAGAGCATGTCTCTGGTGGAATATAAAGATGGTGCTTACAGCAGCATTTGGAGACAGTTAGTAGTTAATCATATGTAAAACCGTTAAAAACTAGGGGACCAAATAATTTTTAAACCTCCCTCATGCATTCTGTAATTGTGCCGTGGGAGTCTGACAGCCTGATGAATACTGGGTCAAAGTTTTGCAGAACACATAGTGTTTAGGTGACTGAGTAGGTAACATAGTAATAACAGCATGAAAATTACAAGGAAAAAAGGCTTAAGGAAAAGCCTTACAGGAAATGTAGACATGTGTAAACATGTCCCTCAGACAGGAAACAGAACCAAGGCTTCTAAGATTCGAGTGTCAGGGCAGACTCACAGAACCCGAGAAGGGCAAGTACTGTATGCTGTATTTAACCACACCTTCTTAGTATCGTATTGAAATGGATTCAAGACTTGTCTCTAACATCTCATGAGATTTTTCCTGTTCATCTCTCAGAACTGACTAGCACTTCATTTCTTGATTCATTGGACTCTCATTTGATTCCTGTTTTGGGCTGATGTCATTGCCACTCAAACAGATGTAACATAGCCTGCAGCTCTTACATATTCAAACCCGAATTAGAAAATCAGAGTGGAAGGCAAGACATTCTCTCACAGGAGCAGATGTACTATGGTGACCAGAGAACCCCTGTTAGTCACCATTAAAGGATGACCTCTGTGTTCTGAACAAAGTCTCTGGATTTTGTCCCATGTGGAGTCCATTATGAAGGGGTTTTTACCTATCTGTCTTTTAAGCAATGGCTTTAGGGACTTACCCATTCTCAGACTCAACAGGAAGGCAGAAGTCAGGCAACCTGGTATTAGCCCTATCATCATACCATTAAAGTTGCTGCTCATAATACAGTTTGCTGTAAGGTTGATGATCCTAATGGTCCTGCATTTCATTAAAGAAACCCAAAATCAACCCAAACACACACCCCCAAAACAAACAAACAAAAACTCAATAAAAACTGGAACACAAAATAAACCCCAAACAAAACACCAAAAAAAACTCAAACCAAAAACGATCCCCAAATTCATCTTTGTACAATAAGGGTAACAATCCCCAAAAGATTTAGACTCTGTGCCTATTTCTGCTGAGAGAAGGCCGAGAGGGTGAGTTTTGTTGGTTTGATTCAAGCACACCACAGTTAGCAGTGCAGCTCCATTGGCTCAGAGAAACCTCACTCCTTGACTGCCTGTTCCTCTCAAACATGAAAAGAATTGTGTGATTTCAAAAACCAAAAAAGCCTTTGAAAGCACACTGATTCCCCTACTACATGAGGCAATAAAACACAATGCCTCAGTCTCCTCCCAAAATCACTTATATTTTGAGCACAATTTATTCCTAAGTTGTTTTTCTATGACTAACTTGCTGAAAGGAAAATTCTAACATTTTAGTGTGAGTTACCTATAAAGACTGTGAACCACATTCTCTGACTTGCCCAAGAAGGAACAAAGAGAAGCCTAAAATCAAAACTAATTTACTTGGGGTGTTGGAAGTCCTGTCAACATTACAATGTGAGGTTTTAGAATTTAATAGCATAGCTACATACATAAAAGCCATACAAGTACATTTTTCCTTTTTCCCATATTTTACAGTATTTTTAATGTGTCACAAATAAACCTAAAGTTATTCTTCCTGGACATCAGTATGCCTGATAATCTTTGCAGAGTACCTGGCTCTTAAGTGTGGAAACTCATTTTTCAACTTGCACAGCACTGAAAAAAACCAGCTTGCACCATTTATTCTCTACTTTTCACATTCTGAGAATAAAAGGAAGGAAAAATTGTAGTAATAATACTCATAATATCATATTCAGAACTTTGGAAATGCAAAAGAGAACAGGTCTAAAATCTGACCAGGTCACATAGAAGTGAAAAATACATCTCTACTTACTGCTCAGCTGGCAAAGCCACTGCTTGTGTGAATGCCAAAGAAAATTAAATAATATTCATTTGGAAGCCATTCAGGTTTTAGTTTCACATTATTATAATGAACTAAATGCAGACAGGATTCACAGCTTCAAAGTACTCAATCAAAATAAAACAATGAGAAAATAGGCAAGCATGCTTGACGATTTAAATATGAACAATTCTATCACAAAGCAAATAATTTTCAGTGACATAGCTGGAGGAAAATAGGTAAACCCCTATATTACACACTCAGCCTTTTAGTTTTCTTGCACCTACTGTAGAATGAACACCATTTGTTTGAAAATATATAATATTACAGTCAAAAATGAAACAGATTTGATTGACAGAGAGGGACAGGGATTAAAATCCCCAAGGTTTACTAGCCTAAAGGCAGCCATGACAAACTGCTGCCAGTTGCCCAAAGCCTCCACAGCTACTCAAGCACACAATCCTCAAAATAGTCATATGTGGCTGAGGACAATCCCTGCTGTGCAGAGCTGAATTTCAAACTGGGCTCAAGAGAAGGGAAAACATCAACACAATCACACACCAGTCACTCACATCTTACATTCATTATCAGGTTTTTCAAAGGAATCCCCAAGGCAGCTATATTTCACAGAATTGAAGGTTTAAAATAAAAGAAAAGGAAAAGAAAACCAAAGCAACTCCCTCTACTCAAAACTGTATTTATTCTAGTTTATAAATGGGCAATAAAACATAAGAAATAAAATTGCTCAAGTAGACTTCAAGACAAAAATGGTTTTTGGAAAGTGAAAAATAAATACTAAGAGAATACATAACAAGAATAACACTGCTACCAGGCAATTGAATGCCATCCAATACACATATTCTTAGCCAAATAATATGTACTTATAGCTTACTTCCCAGGAAAGCCTGCAAGAAATTTTGGGTTGCTTTACAGAAAGCTTACCTACCCATCTTGCCCCTTCTTTTGTGAAAATTCCATGTATCACTGCAAGTAAATACCAAGTATCAGCAGTAGGATGTGATATGTTAATGTGTTCTAATTTAGATTACTTCAGCAGAAATGATGTGTGAAGAAATTAAAGTCTGTGCATTAGACAAATTAATAGAGTCTAGGATGAATAAAATACGCAATTAGAAAACTGTGTTTAAATTAAGAAGAGAATTTGCAGAGAGGAGGGCACATTGCCATTCACGTGAATGTAATCTACTGATTTTTTATTTTCTGGTGTCAGACTGAAATTGTCTTTATGAGGGTACCCTGAAAAGGATTGGAAGAAATTAATAAAGACTTCAGAAGGATTTACATATATTTTACTGATCTAATGTGCTTCAAGAAAGCTTGTACTAGTCAAAAATAAGGGAACCTTTAGTAGCTTAAGCAGAGAGTAAGCAATCAAAACGCACATCTTATTTATATGTCACATGTGCAGATGAGAATGTTAAGTGCAGCCTGGGAGTTGCTGGTTGTATTTATGTTCATTTTACTGCAAGAACTCCACAGTCCTTGTACAGCACTGCCCTAGTAGGAATCCTTCTTTCATGTTCCCCTTTTACATTAGTGGGAAGTATTTAATAAAAACCCCCGAGATTAAACAGATCAGAAGAGTTAGTGAGACTGACTGCAGGCAGCAATGTCATTGTCATTACCCCATTCTATGAATTTCCCATCACTCTCACAAAGGAAATGTGGCAGCAAGCAAATCCTGGTTGTGTCGGGCACAGATGGGAAAGCTCCCTCCCTCTGCTAATTGCCTGGGAAGGAAACTCATTAAATAGTGTTTTTCACCTGTCATAGTCCAAGAGCAAACTCAGCAGCCCTCTCAACTGCCCACCTGTAGGGGAAGGCATAGCTGATGCTACTCTGGATTCTCCCCTCCTACTAAAAGAAATGACCTGTTTCTCAACACAAAAGAGCAAAGGACCATCCCTCTAATAATTAAACTCCAGTGGACTCCAATGTCATATACACCATTAAGTTCTATCATCCCAAATAAATATTGCAATTCCTGATTTTCATAGGCAGTAAATAATGAATAATCCAGAGGATGAGTTCTGTATTTTGCTAGGGCTTTCTTTCCTTCTCATTTAAAGCACTGTCAGCAGAATGGAGCTTTATGAAAAGAAATTTTGATTTAAAATTAACATTAAATAAAACACATTAATTGTTTTCAAATTACTACTTTTTCAGAAAACAGGCCCATCATTATTATTTGCACTTACTAGAAAAAAATAGAAAAATATAATACTGAGATTTTTTTTCTGTTTTGTGCTCTATTTTATTATACTACTCAATTTAATGGTTGCATAATTTTGTAAAATCCAAAGAACCAAATGCATGTACGACATTAGCGCAAATCCATGCTAGACCAGAAAATCTTTAACTTCTGTGTTACACTGGAATAAAACAGAACAGGATTTGGATTTTGGCATTTGCTAGAATTGTTAAAATAGTTCCTACATACTTGTGCTACTTCATTGGGTTGTGAAATTTGCCAGTGGACTTTGAGAAAAATTAATTACTGCACCTAAAAATTCTTACAAAATTGCAATGTTAGGTTCAAATAGAGTAGATAGCGAAACTCTCTAATAGAGGAATATGCCACTGTAATTACAGTATACACATATAGAGACAACATGGAGGGGGGGGGAAAAAGGAAAAAAAAAACCCTGGAGTTATAAATCTCACAAAAAAATAACACACAGTTACTTCAGAGTACATCGTACTCAGCAAGAGTGCACGGTTCTTATAGAGAGGCCAGTGGAGAAAGAATAATAAAAGAGTTTTAGGGAAGGGGTTTGTGCAAGCTCAGTAGACAAGGTGCCCCTCCCCAAAATACAGTCTTAAAGAGAGTTCCACCAGTTTCCGTCAACCAGCTCAGCAAAGTGGGAGAGTGAACATAAATCAAATCTATAATCAAAATGTCTCCCACTGCCGCTCTTCCCTGGCCTCTCCCACACCAAAGAAAACCCCACTAAATGCTTATCTTTACTTCTATATATCATGGCTGGGCTCTCCTGCACACAAACCTGTCCTTGTATTTTAGATGGCTTGCAGGAAGAACAGACTTTACTTCAAAGTAATGCTGCTTTCAAAGAGCCGCTTAGCTACCAGTCTATTTTAATTTATGATTTGCATGCCAACTCTATATAACACAAGAATTTTTTCTCACAAGAACTGGAGGTAAATAATGCAGAGCATTGACACTGAAAGAAGAATTAAGGAAAACAGTCCCAAAATGAATCCTACTGATAGGAACAGTTCCACGTGGCATGGTTTTTAAAAGGACTAGTCCCAATACCTCAGCCACTTTTCTAATTTAGCATGTTTAAAGTGATGCTCTCCTTATTCTTCCATTGAGTCCTTACATAACGCAACAAAATAAAGTTTGAGTAAGGTTACTTACTTTCTGCCTTAGCCATGGATCAAGATCTAACTGTTGTAGAAAACAGAATGAAGAACAAAAGGACACTTTTCTTCCTTTTAGTAAAATATTATCCATAGGGAAGGAGGGGCAATGGCTTAAAAAACCAGTAAAATAGAAAGTGAGAGCAGTGCAGGTCAGCCCAACAGCCCTCAATAAAGTCTGTTTTCCATTAGTCTCATGACAGGCAGTTTCAAGTAGGAACATGATGGAAAGCAGTGAAGTAGTTCTGTAGATCTTCACACCAAACTCTAGCCAAGTATGGAAAGCTGCATGTGAGACTATCTCTGGATCATTAGTCAGTCCGATGCAAGGGAAGATGTTGTCCCCAAGAGCAGAGTCACACTACAGCTACCCAGTGCAAAAGCAGGATGCTGCCAAATGGTAATGGATCACAGACAACAAGCAAAGGCAAGTATCTCTGTAGTAAAGAAGGAGCAAACACAGACTCAAAGAGCAGCACAGTCAATGCAACAGGTCATGAAAATGACATACTAGGCAGCAACTCAAAATGAAGTAAGGCAAGCAAGCCTCCTCTGCAGAGGAAAAAGAAGAATCACTGCCTACAGAAGAGCCAGGATAAAACTAAGTTTGTCCTCATTTTTTTCTGCCAGCTCCAAGAGCTGCTGCTGAAATAACAATTGAAAAACAAATGAGTAAAATATGAAGAGAGATTCCCCAAAATGTAATTTTCAGACTCACAATTCACACTTTACTGTTTGCCTACAGGGTAGAATTCAAGACCATGCTGCTTTTATTTTTCTTTACTTTCTTTCCATAAGACATGATGGTTACAATCATCAGGTTAGACAAATATGTTGCACTGACTAAATTTGCCTATTTTTCTACTTTGTGTCCTCTTTCATTGACAATTCTCCAAATAAAACTATTGTGTAAGCTCGTTGGTTTCACTGGGCTCTGTAAAGATTACCACAATGTTATAAAACATCCAAAAGAACACACACAAATCCCCATATTGTGAAAAGTTACTTAGTCACTGCCATCTCATTTGAAATATTTTGTTTGTTCCTTGCTTCAGATGGAATATCCCCATTATGTTCTCAGATGTCAGACATGTTTCGTGAACACAATGCTGTCAAACTATAATGGACAAAGAATTTTTTTTTCCATAATGTATTTTGTTTGTATCAAGAACTGAGCCAAGTATCTACTAAGTTATATCATTTCCTTCAGTGAAACTAATTTACAAGGAAAATGAATCATGGGAAAGACGAAGACGATATCAGCTATTCTATATCCACCCTGTTCCTTCCTGTATCTGTGCCTGGAAAAACCAAGCAACATAAGCACAATAGAGTAAACTCAGACCTGCTGTAATGCCATTGAAGTCAACGATTTTAAAGCATGAATGAAGTTGGCACAGCGTCAATTTAATTTTTAGCAATGCTGAAGTCTATCCCAGCATGTAAAGGTTTACCAATTACTTGACAATATGAAGATAACTTTTCTGTTAAAAGCACAGTATGCTGCATCCATTCTAACTGGAAATTTGTAGGGAGGCAGGAGGCAAACCACAGACTTAAAACTTAGTTAATGCTTCAGGAGAGTAACAGACTAAGTGCTCTAACAAGCTGCATGAAGGATTAGCAGTAACAGCAGCAATGTATTGCCACAAACAAACAGAATCCCATCGTGTATGCTTCACTGAGAACACGAACTTTATGATAGGAGGGACAATGTCACAGCTGTGAATAATTAATTTTTTATCATAAGTCCACATGTCAGGTATTTTCATGCATTTTCTTAAGAAGGTCATCCTTTGGGACAAAATTTCTATGCTTGATTTGTTCCCATGATTTCCGAGGGTAATTTGTCATCCTTGTAAAATTGCATATTAAAAAAAAAAAACAAAACCAACCAAAAGCCCCAAAACAACAATAAAACAACCGAAAATCCCTTAAACAAAACAAAAACCCCCAGCAAACACCTAAGAATAAAAATATTCTATCATCAATATAAGGATTAAAGGATTATACAGCTGCTTTTTTTTCTCCCCAATTAAGTATCTCAAAAGTAAAATTATTTTAAATCTGAAATCTACCACCTATTTGGTCCTCATTAAAAGAGGAGCCACATAACAGAAGTCTACATTAATGGCTCTGCAATTTTTTTTTCCGGCACACAGTCTCACCAAATACATGCTGCCACTAAAGTCAAAAATTCTCCAAAGTTCATCGGAATGCATAGAGAGAGTGTACAAAAAGTGTTGCAAAAAGAAAAGATAATTATGTAGGCCTGAATCAGAAGTTGTGCTGATAGACAAATGATGAAGAGATGAAAGGTTTTTTTTACTTATTTTGGAATTAAAGATTTTTTTAAAGTGTGTTCTTGTAATGAGCAGCATATATACTAGTTTTGGGCTTGTTTGTTTTTTCTCATCTCATTGAGGAGTACATGATTTCCCAGTCCCTCCTCCAATGCTATGGAGATAAAATCCATTCCCATGTAGATTGCTGCATCAATTCGGTTACAAAAAAATTGCATGTCACCTGCCCTCAGTAATATATAAAACTAAATGTCCATTTGAAGTATCTCTGAAAACTTTTTTCAAGTACTTGGATTATTTAATATGTGCTCATAGGGCTGCAGCAGGGTGTGTAGTCTTACATCCCTGAATTGCCCTCCCTGAGCAGTCTCATGTGACAAACACCTTCCTCCTGTCTGAGCTGAAGCAACTGTGCTTGCCACTGCTATCCACAGCTTAAAATTGCACCATTCATATAAACTTCTACTCCAGCTTTTAAAATTAACCTTTTATATCCTTATTGTTGAAAACTGATTTTAGATTAAGAGTGTTTAGGCATAAAGACTACTACGGAAGTCTATCAACATTTGCCGAACTGGAAAAAAGTTTTAAACTAACAAATAAGGAAGAAAACTGATGGATTAGGTACAATATAAAAGTGAAAGATGAAGCACCAGACAATTACTGATTCCAAAATATGGATGCATATTTAACAGCTTTAAAGAGAAAAACTCTTTCCTAACATAATAGGAACAAACAGACCATTCATACAGTGCTCTTATGTATCCAAAGAGCACTTGAATCAATCATGCTTTCCTTGGCAACAGATGGGCCGATCCCAAGTTGATGGTGTGTTGTACTGTGTGTTGAGCTGATGCTCCAGAGACTTTCTTGACAATACCTCACTGACCTACATGTCACCTTGTGCCTCAATTTCCCAGTCTTCAAAATGAAGACTGCCAGTGTCAGTAACCTATTTACTCAGGACAAGCACTGCAAATGCCAGGAGCTGGGTGGTGTAGCAAGTAGTGCTATGTCACGTGTTTTCAATCACACAAGCTTAACTACTTAGGATTAAAATATGGCCTTGTGCAGGGCAGTCCTGCAAATAATCTGCTCTGGACCTTGTTAAATGCCTAAAATGGCATTTTTTTCTAAGTTAGCAGTCAATTCAGGTCACAAGCAAATAGGATGCAGTTTTAGAGCCTCAGAAACAGGCTAAGAGGGACATGGACTCAGTCTAAATTCTGTTCCTTGTTCTCTAGTACAGTCTAAAGGGACAGTGTTTGCGTTGATGAAATATATATCATCTGAGGTATTTCACTGAGCGAAGCAGAGCACAGACTCATCTAAAAATATGTGCTCTATTATCCAATTTCTTAGGTGGAGGACTTTCTTTTTTGCAGATCCAGTTTCTATTCTTGTTTTCCTACCAGCAACTCGTGTAAGGGACAGCTGTAAAAGGACTTCTCTATCCCCACAAAGCCATTCTCCTTTTCTCAAGGTTGCTTGCACTGTCTTAGAAAACAAATCTGAGCCATGCACTGAGTGTATAACAAGAGTTGTAGAAAATCACTATGCTTAATATGATACCATAAAATTTAGTTATTGTATTCCAAGCAAAGCACTGAATCTAAAGATCCTACACAAAAAGAGCAAGCGAACCTTTTGAAAGGAAAATAGAAGAAATGCAAGAAATATATACAAAAATGAGGAATAAATGGTAATACTTATGGTTTCAGACACTTATCAGGGACTACCAAATTAAAAAAAAAGTAGGGAAAAATGTGTTTTTAAATTAATTTAATAAATGTAATGTGGCAAAGCATACACTACATTGCCAATTTAAAAAGGCAACGGCTTAGTCAAAATAACATTAGATGCACTCCCTTCAAGTCTCTGATAAAAACAATATTTGAGCTACAACTGCTTGATTCCAAAGTATAGCATTATGTGTCCAAAAATTTATCACTGGCAAAGACATAAAGAAATGAAGGCAGGCAGCCAACATTTACTGAAGGGAAATAAATAACAGTATCTAGAATGACTCCAAATATACACAGCAATATAGCCATAAGTTTAGAAAAAAAAGAGTAGCTAATAAACAAATGCTTACAAACAGTTTCAGCTAGAAATCTTGCTCTTTACTTTTTATCAATATAATATTTGCATACCTGCATTATGTAGAATAATGAATAGTCATGAAAATGCTTTGTCTGCTTCCAACTGTTCAGTAACATGCTCTACCATCTTAATCATACCCTAGGTATGTTGGCAACAGTGCAACACAAGTGGGAGTCACAACTGAATTTTCTTATGCAAAGACCAAATCAGCCTTTAAAGATTTAGAAAGGAAAAGTCCTGAAGCAGCTTGTTACGTATTAAATGATTTGTTCTTCAACAGAAAACAAAACAATTTCCCTTTTATTTAGAGGCCACTAAGGAATAAAACTTATTAATTGTTTAGAGGCTTAAACTGAATTTAAAAACTCTCTTAAATATCACTTAATGGTGATTTTTACTGCATTATGAGCAGTAAGTTCACTTTACTGAAATGAAGCATATACATATGCTGAGATGGTAACAAGAGTACATATACTTTATTGTCCCACACACATTGAAGCAGTTATGTATTCTTCACTAGATTTTTTTTTCCAGAAGAACACACACAGAGTATGTGTGAGTTCAGTACCTCTCTGAACTTCCTTCTATACCCTTTAACAACATTCCAGACTGCCAGGATGATGCATTTTCCATATATATTGTACTTATATTTGTTAAGTTTAGGAAGCCAGCATTATTTAACACTTCACAAAACATTATCACATAGTATATTAGGCAAAAAGACAGTGTTTACCTCCTTGCAGGTGACTGAAAATCACTAGCAGTTATATTAATTTTAGTCTAAAAGAATCATCCAGAGAAATAATTTTGATCCCCGTAAGTCTTTAATCCTAATCGGCCTTACTGCTAAATTCTTTCTTACTGGACCAAACCACAACATTAAGAGGTATTTTCTACAGTATAATGCCCTGTTATGCACAATTATTGCAATTAGCTATAAACCCACAAAAGGTCTCATTGACTTCACTTCAGGCATAAGCATCTGCACTGCTCTGTACTGTTAAATACTCCACACCAACAGATGCAGAGCATTACTGTACGTTGCCACTGATCCAGGACATGCTCCCTCCATTGTATCTCAGTATCATTGTTATGCAAAAAACCCATGCAAAACCCCAAAATCCAATAAAGAATTCCAACAGGATTCTCATTTTGTTTTCAAAAGGGGAAAAGAAAAAAGTGATAGATCTTCAAAAGGGGCCTTTTACAGATTTTTCTGGCTTTTGATGATGGACCAAATTATGTCACTTGTTCTCCCTGCCCCCCAACCCCTAAAAAGGCAAGGAGGTGGTCTCTTAAAATATAGCTACTTAAATCAGGCTATTGTTTCCTTTCCCTCCAAGACCACCCAGCTTTTCAAAACTGAAACATCTCTGCACTAGACAGACTGGAGCACTACCACAGCTCTCTATGCAGAGACATGCTACACTGCACTATTTACCACCACTGCATCAACAGAGCGTACTGTACTGGCTGAATACATACACACAAGAGACAGTAAAGGTTAGAGGGGGAAACCCTGAAATCTGAGGCATCTGAGGACAGAAGAGCCATGCCTAAAGTCCTCTTCAAAGCTCAGGAGATTGCTTAAAAATAGAGAGAGAATGTATCCAAATCCTTTTTTCAGAGAATGTATCCAAACCCTTTACTTTCTTCACATATATGGAGTTTTGAGTCTTATACCTTTAAGTAGGGAGTGTAAAATGTTAAAAGAAACTGGAAATTACCATATAATAACCGAATTCCAAGTTCTAGCATTTCTGCAGGAAAAAAAAAATATCCAAAGAGGGCTCATGTTCCAGTTTGCCCTGGATGTTGGAGGTGTACATTGGGCAATACAAAACACAGATTCTAATTATGGCTTTTTTTTAATCTGCTTCCATTCTCAGATAACGATGCTTCAGTTTCCCACCCAGATACTGGTATATTGCTACTGGTCTTCACTGTGCTTTGAAATCTACAAATGAGAAGCCTGAAAGGAACGATGCTATTATGAAAATGAAGTTGGGATATCACACAAGGGATAGACACTGCTTAGGGGCATGGTTTCTCTAGCAGGTTTTGGCCAGCTTGAAAAAAATTAAAAGGGACAAGGTATGAGCTTCTTTGAAGATAGAAAAGAAATATCACAGCAGGGAGTTGCTCATCACTGGTGCCTACCCAGACAGCTAGATTTAGGTGACCTGAAACACACCCTAGGCAACAAAATAAAGCTAAATTTTATACACAAAAACATGTCAGACATTTTGTCCTTGGCTCATCAAAGCACAGCAGAGGCACCAGTGTTGTTCTGCATTTCATCAGATGTAGATCCATTTTTACTGTGATCAGCCATACATATTCTTGACTAGTCATTAATGTGCCACCCCAGACTGTATGTAGCTGGCACAGAAGCCATCCTATACACCAGCAGCTGCTCAGCGCTGAAGTGGGGCAGGCAAAGGACTGCCTAAAAGGGTGATCAAGACAGGGCACTTCTTTCTGCTATGACATGTATCAAGGAACATCTGAATATAAAGTTATGACTTAAAACTGGGTTGGATAGGGCCCTGGGCAACTTGCTGTACTGCCTCGCAGTGGAGGGCTGGACTTAGGTCTCCAGAGGTCCTCCCAGCTTAAATTGTTCTGATTATTAAACCACCATGAAATATCTTGCCTTTCAAATGACCACTGTGTCTAAAATATTTTAAATGACTACATTTAACAACATGGTATTATTGTCAGCATTTCCCTGGTAGGTGCATTTCTGCTTTTCAGGCAGGCAAAGAGCCCATGCACCAGTGACCTGGGAGGCTGCCTTCAACATCTTAAGCTTGACAAAAATTAATTTCTTTTTTACAGTCTTGGCATGCTTCCTTCTCTCTCCATCCCTATCCACAGCTGTGGCCTATAACTAGTTTTCTGCCTGTAAAATAATCAGAGGCATTAGTTCTTTGTGATAACTACATCACACTTTTCCCAAGCTGCTATTTTTATGAGATTTGATGTTGCCTGCTTCTAGCCTGGGCTTTGAAAGCCTCCACGTGCAGACAACAACAACAAAAAAAAATTAATAGTGCTTTCATAATTGAAATTTAACTACCCAGAAATCAGCAAATTAGTTACTCATTGGAATGGCATGTTTGCAAAAATAGATGCTTCCAAGTATATTAGCAAATAGTTGAAAAGGAAGGTGGTTGATAGGCTTTCTATACTCAAAAAAACCCACATTCAAAATCTATGTAAAATTTCGAAACAATAGTATAGTTTCTGAGGTAGACAGCTGCTATTCTTCTCTACTTTAATACCAACGTATCTTCATAGAAATCACCCCAACAGTAAAAGACTGAATTTTATAAACACTTGTAAACACTGAAAATATTTTTTAAGTGTAAATGTTCCTGCTGTTTTTTGCCAACCCTCCATTTTCTCCTAACTTGGTAAGAAGAAGAGCAACCTCACAGGCACCTGACATTGACAACTGCATTGGATTAGGCTTTGGACAGAATATTAAATTATCGGGATTGTTATTATACTATAAATATTCATCAGCAACTGAGCTTTTACAGACTTCAGGAATACAAATACCAAAATCCATTTCCATGAATAAGGAGACACGAGAGGAGCAAAAGGGAAAATGGGGACATTTTTAAACTGAGAAAACACTCATGTGGAGCAGTAGCTGTTGCTTTTAAAATATTTTAAGGTTTGAGCATATACAAATATATCCATGTATTTATGACAGTGACTCTGTCAATTGAAGGTTAGAAGTTTTTCTTGTCATTCATAATGATTTATTCTGATGTCTAATAGATACAGTCTTACTGTATTTTTCCTCCCTTCGTAACTTCCAATATGAAAAGCTTACTTAACACAATATTAACACTAGACTGAGACAAAATGAGGGTTTCTTTGTCACACAAAATTTCATTTTTTTCTAACTATGAATAAAATGTCAAAAAACCAAACATGGCCTAAAGCCAAAAGTAACCCCAAATCAATCAAAATGTTTTATTTAAACAGCAGCAATTCTTTTTTTTTTGTTTTACTGTTAATTATTACAGGTATTGAAATAAACACCAAAGAAAACTATTTCATTTAAATAGTGTTAAACTAGAATGTCACAATAATTTCAAAACTCCATCAAAAACATTTCAGACCAGGAAATTCCCAACCACTTCCTATTAAGGCTGAAGCCAGGAAAATTCTGGTGTAGCTTTCTGCTTGGGCTGTTCTTCGTGTGCATGACATTAAATATTTCTATTATGGAACTGCAGTGAAGAGATAGTGTTCCAAAGTCAACCATTAGAAATTGGAATGAACAGTGAGTACATTTTTAAAACTACATTTACATAAATGAATTGTCACTGAATCAGAAGAACTTGAATGAGGAATAAAAGCAAAGCAGAAAGTGCCTGCATGTAACTATGAGAAGTAACATTACAGCAACTTATGCTTTGATTTTTAATTCATTGCTTTTATTGGAACAAAAAGTATTTGAAAAGTGAGTGGAAAGCTAATGAGCTTCTGTTGTATGGTTTGGGTAGTGAGTCAATCTCACTCTAAATCATCCACAGGAATCATGAAATACAAAAAGGGATGCTGTAGATCTGGGTCTCAGCATTGAATCAATTATTTTGTCTCTGGATCAACCACATTCAATCTTGAGATGTGTTACAGCTGGTTTCAAGATTTACAAATAATTCTTTAGATGTACAGGACTTAAGAGTGCTTCTATGTTTTAGAGAATACAATACGGAAAAAGTAAAATCTTTGCCTTTTCAACTACCATGTTATATGGGGACATGCTTAGCACATGTCCTGGTACAAACGTTTTGTAGTTTTCAGATGAGGAAATGGCCTGGGTTAATATTAACCATGAAGTTTAAGTATTTAGGTAGGCTGAAAATACTTATTTACAAAGGAATTTTATGGATTCTTTTCCCTTGGACACACAATACAACTTGACATATACATTACCTGGTATTCATCAGCACCTGCACAGCTGAACTACCTGCTGCCTAGGTATCACTGCCAAATATTGAGGCACTGTCCTTACAGACCTAAGCGTCCGTGCAGTGTGCTCTGAAATCAGGAAAAGGAGGTGCCTCAGCTTCAGTGACCAGCAACCTGGCAGGGAGATGTCAAAGTTAGCCAACAGGAACCAAAAATGCCAACAGGAGAGCCTAGTGGTGTCTTCAACCCATCTCCCCCTGTCAGAGGAGTACAAGCAGCAATATCCCCATTAAAGCTGCCTCTCATGTAATCAAAGTTAGATACATAAACTTTACAAATCTAAACTATTGCTTAATGGTTTTAGGTAAGTCTCATGTCTTTTTGCATGCAAAAAAACCAGTTTCAACTGAGGACTGTCCCTCAGCCCAGATAAATGTCATCTGCAAGGCCAGACCATTTCCTGAGTCTGGGCTGACATATTCCCAGATGCAAGAATGAAATAATCTTCAATCTTTCACATCCTTGCTGAGGCCTATAAAACAGAGAAGAGAAGGCTTCTCCTTCATCATGTTTTGAGATGTTTTTCCCCCCCGTCTTTCATTCTCATCACAATTCTTCAGTGTAGCAAGATGATAGAAATAATCATGTGGATATGGCAAACACTTTTAATGCCTAGAATCAGAGCTCTCAGCTCTCAGCAAATTTTAATCATAAAAATCTGAGTACTGATTGACTTGAGACATGTAGTTGGACATACCTTAATAACATATTTAGGCTTTTTAATTTCTTTTTCTACCTACTTTTGGGCCCACCAGGGCTTGGGTCACAGTATGCCACTGAAACATATGAAAATGGAAACAGGAGTGAGGCAGAAGAAAGCAGTTTGTCAGTGAACACTCTGCAAGTGTGTACAGAGCGAAAGATGCGCTCTGATGTCCAAGGACAAAGGGCATCTTCTATCACACCATGTCCCAGAGCACAATCTTTTACATATTTAAAGTGTTCATAGTTATTTATGCTTCAGTGATTCTCCAAACAGAAGTGCTTTCACTTGCAGCCTGACACAATTCTGAAAGACTGGGGAAAAGAGGTCCAGGAATGCATAACTTTCAAAAGTACTGTGGCAGAACTGGGAGGCCATTCCCAACTTAAACCTTTCTTAAAAAGCCCCAGGTGATCACTAATGTATTAGATGCTTTTATAGCATATCATAATATCTCAGTTACTAAATAAATAATGGATTTACTATAACTTGATCAAGCACAAACAGCAGCTTTTAAAGAAAAGTCACGTTCTGGAGAAAACAGCGATCTTCATATTTGACTGATCTCTGACACTGGCTTTCATTTCATTCATTTTGTCAATGAAATTGCTATTTTGTAAGCATATTTGAGTGATAATTGGAGTAGTTGAGAAATTAGCTTTAGTTGTCTCAAGCTACTAGTAAAGAACTTCAGTCCCACCTAGTTTTATAGAACAGGAGTAGCATTGAAGGCTACTATTGCAACAGAAGTAATTTACTGCAACAGAAACCCATTGCTGGGGTGTTCACAGAGACTAACAAGTCACGCTCCTACTATTTTCCCAAAAAGTTATTCCCTTATTAGAAATAAGATACCTATTTCATATTTCTGGAACTGGCAGTTGTTTTTTTGGTGGGTCATTTTATTTGTTTGTTTTCTCCTAGGCCATGTTTTGGGGAGATCTTTCCCCTCTTAACTACAGCAAGGATGAAACAGGTAGTGCAAATTGCTGAATAGCAATTTCAACAGAATTGCTGTTCATGTAAATTACCTACCCCCTGTGGCATGTTTACTAACCAATCAAAATATTTTCTTCAGACAAAGCACTGCAATAAATTTAAATGAAAATAAGGACAACCACAACACAAGACACATAATAAGAGATTTGTGCACAGCATGGAAAGTATCTTACAAGTAAGAAAATTATGTTCATGCTTTACAGCGCAGAATTTTCAGAATAATATAGCATATTTATCATTTGCTGCAGTACAGTTGTTTCCAACAACTTAATGAAAAAACTGCAGTAATAACTTGCTATTGGAATTGCTGGGAATAAAAAAATTAATCTGAGCAAAGCATTTGAAAAGCCATGCATATTCTATGAGAGCAGATCTTTTATTAGTCTTACTATAAAGAACATTTACTGAAATGCACATTGCAACCCAGCCAAAAAATTCCATCTAATGATTCCTGGGATCCATTGCAATTGTAGATGCAGTATAATACAGCTCTCATCATAAATTATGGGGCAAGGCACAAACATCAAAGACAAACAGAAAGGATTTGTAAATACCCTGTAAAATAACTTTACACCCCCTCAACAGACAGATGTTAAAGACCCTAGTTGCCAGCAAGCTCAGGAAATATCTCTCTGTTTCCTTCTGTTTACTAAAGAAAGGCCACACCCAGAACAACACAGTAAACTACAACTTTGGAAAATGTCATCCATCCCAATCCAGGATAGAGTCCCTCAGTCTTCTTTGGCCTGTGAACTGATAGTCCCAGTAACTTTCCCCTTTGGATTCATTAATATTTTATACATTTATATACACACACCCCTATATACCTATATAGATATAAAAATATAAAAGAACCAGTACTGACATCCTGAATCAAGATACAATAAAATTTCATCCCTCTTCAAATCCAATTTTCCAATATGATGGCATTTGGCAGCTCACCTGCTGCCACAGTGTCAGCCGGCCTCTGTTCAGACTCTTCCCAACACAGGATCCTCTAAAGGCATGGAGCTGAAGCTGCTGATTGCCTACAGCAGCAAATTGCTGGGGGCAGGAAAACAGTCCTGTGTCCCTGCTACCTTCTTCCCTGTTCCACATCTCTGAGAGGAGTGAGATAGCTGACGGTGATGCTGAGGAAGAGTGACAGCAGCCACAGCAGTGACTCCTGCCTGGGGCAGAAAGAGCCAGACCCACCCTCCTGGGCCACCAGTCTACCCCAGCTCCCTTGTCTGTCTCTGCCTCTCACCCTCAGGGAGAAGTGTTGTTTCGCTTGACGGGATGGATCCAGTCAGACCCGGAGCCCTGCAGTATTTGCAGGTCCTATGGCAGAGCCCACCATGTCACAGACCTCACTACGCCTCTAGGTCTAAGCACAGCGGGGTCTCTCAGGTTGTGCCTCCAGCTGATTCTGACCAGTGACTGACTGCACAGACAGCTTGAGACACATAGCATTGCCAGTGTCTCTGGAAAAAAAGGCATTTCTATGTGAAACGTCCAGAAGAAGTTTACCATCTGATACTCCTTTTCATTACTTATTCTTCCTCCAACATCTCCCTTGCAAACTTCCTCCAACATCTCCCTTCTAAACTTCTAAAAATGAGCCTGCATATTCAGACAGCAAACACATCAACAATACAGCAACATACGGAGCTACCCAACTCATGCTCAGTTTAAATCATGATCCCTGTATCACATCTGTGCTATGGAAACAAGTACACCATGGAAGGGTGCATTGCCACGAGTGTTTGACAGGCAAGAGGCAGAAACCAGCTGGTCCAGCAGTTCCCAGCCATCTCCATTACTCATCCAGCCTGAATGTATGTTCATCCACCCAGAGAAGGCCAAATGTTTGAGATACATTAAAATAAGGAGGAACTAGAGAGGACATGGAACTAGAGAGGACAATGCAGCGGCAAATAAGAAGAACGTGGCACTGGAAGTATGGTGAAAGTAAAAAGGGAGAGATGATATACACAGAGAAATGTGCCATGATCTGTCATAGTCCATCAGACAACCTGATCTGTACATTCCGAATAAGGAAGACAGAAAAAACTTGGAAGCATTAAATTGAAGAGATTACAATTTTTGCTTTGTTCAAACAAAAGAACAGAACAACTAGGACATAAAAATTAGCAATTGCATAGAGAAGTTAGAATCAGAGTGCCTTACCTTGCAACATAAGGAGTTGTGCAATGAAACTGAAGGCAGAGAAACTCAGGGAAAAGAAGGCATCATTATAGTTTTACAGAAGGAAAAAAAAATCAAAATAAGAGCAAGGATATACCTAAAGTTTTGACAGCCAGAACTTGCACAGCTGTCAAGGTTACTGAGATTTTGTGAAACCAACATGACATCTTGAAAGGTTATTAAAATCTCATGTTTTATGGGTTTAAACCTGTCTTTAAATATCTGTAATCAGAGTGAAAACAGTTGGAAGAAGAAATTATATGCCTACTGTGCCATTTTTACAACTTCAGTTATCTGATGCTGTCAAGTACACTGTCAGAGCCAGGACACCAGCCAAGGCAGCACTGGGAACTGGTATTCCCACAAACAAAGGGCTCATTCCTCATCACTGAGGTTTCCCATGGCCATCGTTCTGCAAAGTCAGTGATTCTTAAATAAATCAGGGTTAAGAGACCAAATGAACAACTGGAAAAAAATATCGTGCTGCTGGAACTGGTTCACACATAGCAGAAAGTTGGAAATTGCTGATCTGTATGCTGTACTTCATAAAGCATGATGGATTTTGGTTAAAAGCTTAAACATGAAATTATGGTAAACAAAACATAGAAAAGTACTTATTTTGCCAAAAAAAAAAAATAAAACCCAACTCTTATGTTTTTAACTTACCCTCCTTTTTTTTCCACAAACCAGGAAACATATAAAAAAATTGCATGCAACATCTTTGGCTTAAAGAACTATTACAACATTAGGACAGGTTTAGCTATTCAGTTAAGACAAGAGCTGTGACATCCAAAGTGAAAAATCAAGCCCAGAGCTGAACCGAAGAGTTCTGCCTCAAAATGGTAAGAAAAAACCCAAAAGTTACAGATTGCCAACAGGTCCTGAGGTTTTTACTTTATTTTTATTACTATTTTGGATGGAAACTAATAGTTACCTCAGGCTTTTTTACATTGCAATCTGTTTGTATTTTATCTACAATTCCAGACAGAAGAGAAAATTTCAATACAGAAAATTGATGAAAAATAAAAGAAGCCCTGTCTTTTTATGTTATCAATAGTTAAAATTTTTACTGAATCTTGGCTGAAACCCTGCTACCTCCACAGAGACAGAAGGTTAACTTGAGTCTGAATGTCTTGAATCTTGACTAGCTCGCACAGATGGCAGCATGGCTTAAAGCCCAGGGTCTAGTTTAAACTGAGTTAGCACTTGCCCATTTTGTAGGAAGAATACAAATAAAAACACTGAGAGTCCTTCGGTGCCCCTCCTGCAACCCGTAAGAAAGGCCAGTTTTAGAAAGCCTTCCCCATTAGAAAGTCTAGTTTTCCACATCTGGTTGGGATAACCTTAGGACATCTCGGTCCTGTGGAACATAAGGTTAGACACAAGGTTAGTCCACACTGTTCATGAACCAATACAATAGTTACATTTAAAGAAAGAGGTAAACAGAACACTAAGTTTACAATGAATCTTCAGTACCTGAAATCTGTGCTTCCTGGTCTCCATCACTTTGGATGATAGGGTCAGGATGTGGAGCTGATCAGATACAGCTCAGAACAGATACTCTGACATAATAAGAAACACTGGGAAGGCCACCAAATAATCAACTTTCAGACACATTGAGGCCTCAGGTGGCTGACAACGGGGATATGACTGAGATCAGCCATAGGAGCCTCAAAGCTCTGTAAACTTTGGTAGGCGGCCAGGTGCACCTGCAGCTATGGAAATGGGCTGGCTGCTCTGTACGTGGGGATCATACACAGCCCTTCCCACCTCACATAGGCCAGATGGGGGAAGTTAAAGCAGTGCTGTGGAAGTAGGAACAATTGTCCATTTCTAAAAAATTTCTAAAAAACTCATGCCTGCCTAGAGGTTCCAAAGACGTGGGATCTATAGTCCCATTAAGGTCCATTCTTTATCTGTGGAGCTCTGGGAAGTGTCTGTAGTGTTTAGCTTTATTGAAAAAATAGAAATAAGGAGTATTCAGTCAGCATCTTTTCACTCTATTTTTACTGATACTGCTTGGGATTGTGTGTGTTTCTATTTCAAGTCATCCAGTGGCTCTTGAAGGGTGAACGCAGAAAAATCTGACCACTTGCAGCACCACACTGATTTTAAGGGAGGAATGACAACATATCAAGTGTAAATAGAAAAATAAAACCTAAGAAAATATATAAAATCTCAACCATCTTTATTGTTTAATACACTTATTAAAATAAATCATATACAGTAGTTCTTAGTTTGCATACCAGTATTTAAATTTACTTTCAACCTTCCATTCCTTTACCATGTTTTAATATTCAGTTAAGTATAACATCTTATAGCCTTCAATAAGCTTTTCCTTCCAGATGTCTGCTAGGCAGAGAAGTGCTATTATCCCATGCATCAGAAATATGGTGCCTGGAAACTCATTATTAAAACCATCCTTGTGAATGCTCAGGTTCTAATTCATGACTTCTCTGAAACGATTTAATCAAACCAAGATGTCCGATAGTCAAGAAAGTTCTTCCAATGGGCAAGAGCAACAGATCTTTCACAACCCGTTAGAAGATGTGCCAAGACAAGTTCCTTTCCTGTGTAATAGAAGCCACAGGAATCAGAGTTTCTGATCAAAGTCCAACACCTCAGCACTGCCAAAAGCTGACAAGCCTTTTTTCTCCTCTTTCCTGAGCACAGCTCTGTAATCACACTGGATTTTAAGAGGATAACTATCTCTTGGACTCAGACTGAATTCAGTTGTATTAAACTATGATTAAACCATGTGACAGTTGCTACATATAGCATTACTTCATATATTTATTTTTAAAGCATGCTGAGATTCTTATGCAATCCACTACTACAGTCCAGGCTGCTGGGGTTTTCTTACTACATAGAATTTTCTCTTTTGTAAGGGACATGGCATTAAGCATGGAACAAAATATCCAAGGAGCAAGTGACAATTATGCTGTACTTGCCAGTCTAAGATATAGATACTGAATTTAATGAAGTTACTCTGTTTTTGACCAGCATAACCGTGAACAGATTTTAACTGCTGGAAACAAATTTTCCTTATCCATTCTTTTATACTGTGGGGCACTGCTCTGAACTTTTTCATAGCCACAGCTCTCAGGAAACTCATGGCTACAAAATTCCTTCACCAAGATTTAGGGTCTGAAATAACAAACTGACCAAGCAAAAAAACCAGAGCAGGTCTGACAAAATTTACCTGCTCATGTTTTGCTTTGCAGCTTACAGACAGGGTGTTTTCAGCTCACTAGTGAGGCACGCTCCCATCAGTAGGAACATAACCTGAGACCATGTGAAGTCATCTTTAAAATTTGAAAGCATCATAGAACTCTTCCTGAGTAACAAAGAACCATAATGAATACTGTCTTTTGCAGCCAAAATAAGTGAGACTTAAATGTAATACTCTATACAGCCGTTTCACACTCAAGCCAGAGCAGGGGGTGAGGAGGAGGAACATCGAGATCTGTGCACGTGGCTTTCCACACTGTGCTGATGCAGTGCTTCCGGCAGAGTCGGGGGACAGCCACACACACACACAGACTGAGCAAATCACACCTTAACTGAGGCACTGGTGGACAATTGCCACTCCAGCCAGCCAACATCCTGCATCAGTAACGTGCTTTTGGTAAATAATTTCACACCAGTGAAATCCTTCAAAAATGTAAGGCTAGTTCTCATAGAAACTGTTAAACTCCTTAGCAGTTTTGGATGTATAGTTGACCTTTAGATGTTACTCAGTTAGGTGTACCAGAGGAAGTAGAAGTTCAGTAGTAACATAACAGTCTGGACTTATGAACTTCTTACCTCTTTTATCACTGATTTAGTGTACAGCCATAGCAATACTCAAGAGCTGATTGGAGCATCACTTACCAGGAGAAAAAGTTTAACACCAACCAAAAAACTCTTATTTGTCCTCCAGAGGAAGGGTGGTAGCCATAACATGTGTGTACATAACATGTAGCTTGAAGATGAAACGTCAGGAGAACCTCAGGACACAGAAAACTGCTCTTTCCTCAGTTCCAGTTCTTCTGTTTGAGCTAAATCACTGTTAAATGTGTGTGCCAATGACCTAATTCTGTTTTCTAAAGATGCATTACTCACGCAAGAGAGACCATAACAACCTCTTCACAACTATTCCCAGTCAATTGCAGAGCTACATATTTAAAATATGTACAATGCATAGTGAAACATAATAGTGAGAAAATATGCAGAACCCAATTTAGCAGAGGGATTACAACAAGTTAATACAGTCTCAGTTACATCTCAATTCAGTAAAAACAAATCTATCAGATTTCATACTACACATTTATGGAAATTTTAGCACCTACAGAGAAATGAGTTAGCTTCCTGAGGCGCGGATATTTCCAAATTTAAGATGTTATGGGAGCATAAAAATATCATCAATAAATGATAACATAAACCTCTCATTTAGCATAATTTTTCTTTTAAACCTACCAGATGAGGAAAGAGCCTATTTTCTCTCACCGTTCTCTCCACTCAACAGTTACTTATATGTCCACAATATTCTTCAACTAAATAGGATCTAACTACTTGTAATAGTGGAATAATCACAGTTCATATTTCGAGAGAGTTTCTACAGGAAACAATTTTCACTGTATGCTTGGACTTGTATTAAGAACAGTTCTTGTGAGTCTAATGTTTTGTGATTATTAAGCAGCAAAATGCTGACATGAGGCCTTACAACTTGTTATATTGGCTTAACTCTCAGCAAGGACTAAATCACAGAGGGGTAACAGGTTTGGGTATAACATACCATTATTTTGAATTTTAAGTTAGTGCCAGACCTGCTAAAACTATCATTGCAACCTAACCTAAAGATAATCAGACTTTTTATGCCTGCCTATGCCTACGCATGAATTGCCTCTTATGAGCAGGAACAATGGGAACATGCAACAGATTCCTCTGTATCTGGTGATATTTAGGTCTGTTTGAAGCAGTTCCAGTCAGCCCAAGGCTACCAGTGTGGTGCTGACCACACACAACCTCCCAGCAGTTGCTGTATGAGAAAATGCTGTGGGCTTGTACACAAGTGGAACCAGCTTTTTCCGACCCATTATTGGCCTGATACTCTTCCCAGCTGAGCTCATGATTTTTGCTGACTGATTTCAGTAAGAGAAGAATTTTAATCCCCAAATACTCTCATTATTTTAAAAATCCTTCATGTAAAGATAGAACAGAAAAGCATTTAAAATTGAAAAAAAAAAAAAAAGGTCTTTCTCTCTAAACACAGGAACCTTATACTAACAGAAACAATTGGGGAAAAAAAAAACCAAAAACTAAGACTCTATAAATTACTATTTTGCAATGAAAAAGCTAATGTGTATTGCAAAACTGAATGGATTTTACTCTACACATTATATCGAAAATGTAGGTGTTCACATTCTAGCACAATCCAACCAGACAGGAAAATGTTTGCTGTCCTGCCAACAGTTACTTTGTAGCTTGAGCAGGTTCCTGTCCTTCATTTTGAGCACTAACTTAGCTGAAAAAGCTGGCAGACCAAACTCTTCTGGTAAAGTGGTCTTTACCCACCCCACCACCACACACACACTCAATTCAAATGTTACTGCTCGGCCAGGGAGCAGGAAACAAGTTAGGTCCCTTTTCACTGCTTAAATGGAAGCCGATTGTCCCATATTATTGCCAAATGAGGAAGCTGAAGTCACAAGAAGTGACCATGTGCTTTATATTATTTGTACACATGACGATCACACTTTCTAGTAAGGGTGATTAGGGTATTTTGGCACACAGCACCCATAAATGTCTTAGAAGACACCTATGCTCAGATATTTTTAGGAGAAACAACCTGCTATGCAAAAAACTATAAACAAAAAAAATAGAGGAGATGGGGGCAGTTTTCCAAGTTACAGCCTTTAATAAACAAAAAGGTTAAAAAGAAGAGCTAAAATTTAGGTACTCCTTGCAACATACTTGCCTTGCAGCCAGACAAGAATTATTTACAAACCTAGCGGACAATGTAATCCTGTAATCCCTGTGCTGCAACACAAAAACCAATGTGCCAACAAAAGTATGTGGCTTACTCAGGATGGAGGACTGCTCATCATTCCGCAAGACCAGACAATGTTAATACCAGTCCTGGATCCTCCTAACTACTACTTTGTTGTAATATACCATAATAATGTTTGAAAAAGAAATGTGAAAATAAAGGCTTTTAAAAATTCTCACATCAGTTGTTAAAAACCCAGAAACACCCATTCATCATATCTGAGAATTAAAGCTATCACTTTTTTAGGAGGCGTCAAACAGGAAAACATATTGGTACAGTAGTGAACAAGAAAATGGATAAAGACTTGTTTTATGCAAACAACAAAAAGTAAAATATGTATTGCAGAATTAAAAGTGATTAAAACTGGTTTTCCGCATTTTTCTCTACTTACATGACATGAAAAGCAAAAGAAAGAAAGAATTTTTTTTCTCCAATTTTAGAGAGAAACACATCTTCAAAGTATCTCCACATATTCAGGCAAAATTCTGCAAATGCCAAACCCTAATACTTTGTCTCCTGCTGGAAGAGATACAAATTATGGCATAGCAGGAAATGTTTACTGCATCTCACATCGCATACTTCTGAGATTAGATATGTGTGTGTGTGTCAGTGTGTAGAAATAACTGTTCATGGCTACAATTCTCTTGAAATCTTACTAAAGTGGAAGCAACACTGCCCTCCATCTTTCCTCACACACGCATATTAAAAACTTCCAAAGATAGAGACAGAAGCTCATTAACAAACTGAAGACAGAAGTAAGATGAAGCATCCTTAAATTATTATTTTCCCATTAATTGTTTTGACATTACAAGATAAAAATCTGTGAAGAGACTGTCACAGCAAAGCAGTGTCTATAAAGCATTATGTAAAGATAATAAGCCTTTACAGATAAGATTTTAGTCTAGTTCCCCAAGACACCACCTATTTCAATTTGTCTAATAAAAATCGCTCAATAGCAAAGAAATTAAATCAACATTAGTGTATGCTTAAATTTTTAAGCTCTGAGAATTGTTATAGATGTAATGTCAACCATATGCTTACTATCTAGCCGAATGATCATCACTTTATCTGATGGTGATTACAAATTCTCATGAACATGTTGAAGAAATCTATTTGCATGTTACATAAGTCATAGTGGATTATGGCATAATAAATATAAAACCCACATACATCTATTTTTTCCTTTCTAAACTGAATTATGCTTGTTTAAAAGAAATTACTTTGTATCATGTACAGCTTTTTATCTTACATTAACATTGTCAAAATACGCCTGATGAAAATATTAAGGAGTGTTTATATTGTTTCCCAGACGTTCCAATTGCTTATTTCCTCTACCAAGAACAATCAATAATTCATTGCAAAAATGTGTGCTTCACATTTGTTTTCAGTACTCATTCCATTGCCCTTTCACTAACATGAAGATGGCCATAATCCAGTCTTGACAAGTACCCATCTCATTAATGCCTTTTTAATCATCAAGGATGGAATCCCTGTCAAGTTCTAGATAAATTATGTCAAAGCACATTGAACACACAAAAGCATCATTCTCTCATACATTTCAGTATAAATGGGTTTATTATGGAAATCTGAAGTTAAAAAGCAGTAGGCAACAACACAGCAAAAAGCAAATGAAAATACATAAGAGCAGGGGGTTTAATGATATGTTAAAGTACCAAGGAAGGTTTTTTGCTTTGGGTTATTGGGGTTTAAGTTTGCCGGGCTTTGATTTTTTTCTCCAATCCCTGTTCTCCCCTGTATCACAAAAACATATGAACTCTCAGGACTACTACTTCTTTTTCCTCCCGGTACCATTCCACTGCCACCAAAACGCTTCAGCCCTGCTCTTTCCCTCTTGCTTTGCACACTCCTGTCTGACAGCTTCTTACACAGCATTGCCTCAGGGCCAGCACAGGGTTCACCAAGAGCGCAGCAAACAGGGGCTATGATTTCAGTTTCAATGCTAGTTCTTCAGCCAGAAGCAGTAAATGCAGTAAAATGAATCCAGCTTTAACGACATAGCTCCAGGCTAAAGCATGTTAAGTATCTCGGGGTAGGGGATGATGTGTGCACAGACTGGTCAGCACTAGCAGAACTGAAACATGCAGAAAAATGCTGATATGCAAATTCAGAGAATTCAGGAAACTTGAAACAAGAATTCACCAGTACTAACTTCAGTCAAGTGAGTTCTCTCCCCTGGCTTCCTCCAGAAGGAATGAGGGAAGAGACCAACTCAGCAGGAACCTAACTTTGATCCTTTGAATCAGCCCAGGAAAAACTTGTGTCCCATTAACTACAGAGAAGATTAGCTTTTTCCAAAATCTCCCTTTTGTCTCTATTCAGCCCGTGCAAGCAGCCTTTAAAAGTTTGTAATTTGGCAAAGGAATAATAAAAGAGATACCCTGGACAAAAGGCCACCTGCTCCTAAATTTCAAGGCAGGGCTCCAATTATTGATCTCAGTAGATAAAGCTAATAATTATTATTAGCAGCTAGAATTATTTTGAATGTAAAACATTTTTCTCCTCATCTTATTTCTGGAAACTTGGCAATAGTTTAGTCCAAAAATTTAAAAATACAAAAAATAAAAATTCAATTATAACAAAAATTTACACTTGTAAATGTAGTGCTCAGGCCCATCAAAAATATTAAATCTTGACTGCTCTAAGTTATTCCAGTGAGGTGCAAAATTGTCTCAAGCAATGGCAAATTTCCATACCTCTAAATACCTGCAACATTGAGGAAAAAAAGCCCCACAGAAGGGAAGAGTCATACAGAACAATCCATTCTCAGGGGTCAGTTTGCAGCCCTATTAAATGTTATCACCACTAAACACATAAAATATTTCTTAACCCAGATCCTTATCTTCAAAAAGAAAACTAAAATAATGTGAGAGCCAAAAGCTCTGAATAAATGTCCTAAAAACCACATCCCTCCCCATCAAGAGAGTACCACCAAAAGCCCTCAGACCTACCCTTCCTCAATTCTCTTCTCGCCCTAAGAAAAAGGAATAGCCTTGCAGCAACATACACTAATTTAGCTGCATTTCACCACATGCTTTTTAGATAGAAATTTATGGCTTTGCTATTAGAACAAAATGAGACAATAAATACATTCACACCACACAAAATTGTAGCTCAATCCTTCATTTTAGGAGTTTCTGTATTCAAACATTTAAGCAATGCATCTCACGCCTTTTACTGTTGTATTAACTGACCACATTATAAAATTTTTATTATAAAAGCCTCATAACATCTTAAGATCTTAAAAATACATTTTTAAAAAGCTACCCTGTCTAGTCAAGGCAAAGCAAGACAACTACCACACAACTGAAGGAAATTTGAAATACATTTCTGAATTTCCTTCCATATGCCACATTTCAGTAAAGTGAAACTTTTAAGACATAATACTTTTCTGATAATATGTGATGAAAAACTTTCTTGCTATTATCTGTGGCTAGGCTTTGGAAAAGTTCATGGGGAGTTGATAGCCAAGTGGTAGCCTTAATGCTTTGAGGTTTTTAAAAAACAATTAAAAGAGTAGCTATGTTAATACATCCATATTCACTGAAGGCTTCTAGGCATGCCCTTGAAATAAGGTTTTGAACATCTGCCAGGCAATGAAATTGCCTATCTTTGCATTGTCTCGTCTGACTCATGTTGGCTGAGCATCTCCTCACTAACACTACAACAGGACTTCTCACACTCAGGCTTTCTGATTACCACCCATAATTATCCATTCCTTCCAAAGAGACTGTAACTCTTTGTTACAAACAAGAAATAAAATATTATGTTTTGATATTTCACAGAGATCAGGAGAAAAAAAAAATTGAGTGAAATATGCTGATAATAAAAAAAAAGCCCTCTAAAGATTTCCTGCTTTTCCAGATATTGCTCCTTTTTATGTTTATTAGGTTCCATCCACCGAATTTAATGGCACTGCATGAACATATCTGAGAAGAGAATTTGGCTAAAAGTGATTACAAAGTATGGCAGTGGGTCAATATTTAGATTTCTCTGCCAAGGGCAATAGAGTGTTGAATATTATAAACATTCTGCTGGGCTTCAGGGTCACTGTATGCCAACTCATTCTCTTCCCACATATGGACCATAAACTTCTGAAGGCAGTGATCCTAGGCTTTAAAGCAGCATATGAAAGTTAGCCACTGAATGCCCCACTGACTGAGCATTTCATTCTTCAGCTTTCCTTCAGTCTCCTAGCATAATAGATGCCATACATATAAATTCATGTCCCCATACATCAAATTTCTCCAGTTATTCAGCTGTCTCAGTGCCTAATTGGATTTTTAAAAGCACTGAGTAATTTAACATTTATTGATTTCAATGGAAGTATGCATTCACGTGATTACCTGAGTCAGGAAGTACCCTAACATCTATAATTTAACTGGACTTATAATGAGATCACCTAATTGGATACTCAAATTTTGTCACTGCTAGTGGTGTGACTTCCAAAAATGCTGAGCCTTTGAAAATCCAAGGGACTCAGAGCTTTGTAGATGCTCAGCACTTCTGAAAAAGCAGACACTAAGCATACCTGCCCTAATCAGAAGAAGGCTACCTTTGATCAAGTATGCCTGACACAGCATGTTTATTTAAAGTGCTGAAGTATCATGCACTGTATACTGAGAGAGTCTGCCTGAAGACTGAGGGGTCCTTCCACTTTCATTCAGCACAGACTTGACATTCTAGCAGCTGTGTTTAGGTAGGCTTGAAGAACAAAAACAGATTCATATTTCAAAGGTCTTTAGCACACACATCAAAAACCAGAAGGTTCAAGCTGAATTGTCTTTAAAAACCTGTCTTTGCCAAATGCAGTGTAGCCTCCATGCTGTCCTACTCTTTGAAGAAAAGGGACCAAAGACGCATATCCATTTCTGTGAGACCTACTTTGGAATTTATTTATTTATGCCTGCTTGGAAATTTGGCTGGCATATCCCCATTGCTCAGCCTGTTATTCATGTAGCAAGAATCTACTCTACTGGAGACATTCCTGATGGAGTAAAAGTGTACCTAAACACTACAAATACCTAATGTCAAAGGAATGAAACAGAGTAAGGAAGTGAAAAATTCAAGCACATACAAAATTTTGTCAGGGAGATAAAGACTACTAGTTCTTGAACTACTCTCACCTTTGAGACATGCTTTTAATCTATGCCCTTTAGGGAGCTCTCACTCTAGCCAAAAATGGAGCTCAATGCAACAAATCGTCTACTCTGTCCATTCTAAAAGAAGGTTTCTCATTAAGTTGTGGTGATAACAAAACTGTGTTTCTTCAGCATTTAATATGGAAATCTATAATATAAAAAAGATTCAAACAAGATAAGGAAAAGGCTTTGTCTTATTAAAGTAATCTTATTAGTACTTGTGTAAGGTGCAGAGTAATATAGCAGTGATAGTTATGTTGTGCCTTTTTTTTTTTAACAAGACAAAAGAGATCGAAGTAAATATTATAAATACAGCTTTGGTTAGGACATAAAAAGGGTAAAAATCAAGATATTAATAGAGCCAAGACTAAAAAACAGACCTTTGCTTCCACTGCCAGAAAACAATTTCAAAAGAACAAATTACAATCGCATGATACAAACAGTCTTGTAGATCAGCAGATCTTAATTCTGCCTCTGAATACTTCTAGATGTAGGTTTTGGACTGCACTGGTCCATGGATTTGAATCCACCTCGTGGTCTAGGTGAGACAATAGGATTTCTCAAATGTTTTTATACTACAGGCTGTCTTAACACAGTCTTACATGCAAAGACCTTTCCTTTCATAAGAACTGACAACTTTCCTTTTTCTTTCACAAGTTGTATAACATCTTTGCAATGACTATATAAGTTGCTTATGTATGAGAGTAATATTAGCAATGTGGTTTTGTCTTCCTTTTAATTTTAAAATTAAAAATGAAGAGGACACGCACAATTACCTAGCTCTCTAAGGAACAAATGCTTGCCACATACTTCCCAAACCATCAATAACTTGTAAACCACAGAGTGAAAACCTCTATGACACAGTGGAAAGTCAAGATAAATGTAGCTGAACAATGAGTTTTGCTCATTTCACTTTACTACTCAAACAAATCTTAGCACTGTTGCCTTAAATCTACAGGATATAAAAGGGCTAATATAATAGCCCTTGTATATACTTGCATCACTAGCAAGTGATATTCAGTAGCATTTTAAAACTAGGTAACGAATTGTGCTTAGAAGGTGGGGAGGAAGATTAAGGGGGAGAAGAGGAAATCAAGGAGGAGAGTGAGTGTGAGAAAGAAAAATGTTTTTCCAATTTCTGATTAGCCAGATTCTTAAGATTCTTTAGTCAAAGAAAATATTTAAGATGCAACTACACAAAGCTCTCTACTCCTAAAACAAATGATAGTGTTGCTGGTTACTCTTTTCTAGTAAATGCTTAGACAGTTAAGGTTTTCCTTGGGGCTTTTTTTGGGAGGAGGGTGAGGGGTGGAAGGCAAAGAAGTTATTTGTCGGTGTTTTTAAAGTACTTATTTTCAGTTATAAGAATAGAAACAAGTTAGAAGAAAGAAAAATACTAAACACCAAAATACCACCTGTTCAACTGCCACGGAAAGCTTTTCAATTAACAATTGGTCTGATTTGTCTTTCAAATCCCAGTATTTAAGAATTTAAGAATTTAGGGGAACAGGAACATTGAAAATTCTTAAAGATAAGCTAAATAAAGCTTTCGCCCTTGGAGAAGACTGAGGGTCTTCCTAATTCAAAGGAGTTTTATAGAGACAAGTTTTCTATTTTCTTCCTTTAATAGATTCAGGATTTATTTCCCTGGTTTTCCAGCATTCTATTTTCCAGATAGTCCTGTTTGCTTGGTTAGTCACATGCAGACAGCTACTGATATAGTGCAACTGGAGATTTCTGCACAACAAAGTCCAGACAATGAACACTTAATAGTTATCTTTAGCTCAGTCTATAGCTAGAAACAGAATTATATCCTGGCTCAGTCTTCAGTTCCCAGAACTCAGATGGAAACCAAGCCAACGTAAGCTCAAAGATCCCTAAAATATCTGTGTTTATAAGTAAATAAAATGGATGGAAGCTGAAGGAACCTGAATATGGTGTTTCCTACGTAGTCAGTTTTGCTCAGGTCTGAACTCCTATTTAATTCAAAGTACTTGTTTCTTGTTGCCAGTAGTTTGCATAAGTTTGATGCCAGCTGGCAAAACCCAGCCTATCACCTCAGTAAAACCACCTTCCCAAACAGCACAAGCGCCCAGCAAAATGCCAGTACGGACAAACTCCAATTGAGAACATATGCCCTTAGCTCCTCTGACACTGTCCTTTCACAGTATAGCACCTTCTGCAGCACGGCTGCATGGCACTGGGAAAAGCAGCCAACTCTGCATATGTTCCAATAACACAGCAACACTGGCAGCTGTGGGCTGGCAAGTTTTTGGAGTGTTGTGCACACCAACACAGGAATAGAGGAGGCGTGGTTTGCATTCTAGGATTTAATTAAAATGAATACAATTTTCTTGAGGCTTAAATTCCTCCTCTTGTCTTCCTTTTGTACCTGATAAATTAAAAAGGAGGAAATTTTAAGGGAAGGTGGAAGAGAAATAAAATAGGTCCTTGTCGCTGAGGAAGACAATCTGCTAGCAAAAATGCAGCCATGGTAACTTAGCAATTACATCCCAGCCTGTTGTACGATAATTAGAACTGACGAGGTCACTTATACCTTGGCTTCTACAGAACAGAAAGGGAAGCATGAACAACAGTTTCAGTACTTTCAGGTGACTACGATTTCATTACTGAATAAACTGACAACTGCTTTAGTCATGAAAGGAAAGATGCCAAATATCAAGTTTTAATAGTTATCTTTAAAAAAATCCACTTTTCCAAAAGAAGTTACAAACCCAGCAGACCAGCACGGCACACACAGAATATCCTACATATTGCAGTATGCAGAGAAGCTTTTTGTTTTATTGGTCAAACTTGTGCACATCATTTGTGGTCAAAACACTTCTCATTCCTATCTGATAAATGGTATCTGTCAGATTGAACCAGACAGGCTGACTTTGCCAGACCTGACCCAAATGGCAGCACGTTTTCAAGCTACACTGCGAGGCAGCATGCCACAGATAAGAATGCTGGGAAGATCATGACTTACTGGCACAAGGTAAGCATGTTTTTGAAACTGAAAGCAATTAAGCAATTTGCACCTTTATACAGTAACATTCATTTCTGCAAGAGCTTCTTCTGGGTCATGGCAAAGAAAGCATTTGAATATCATTCCTTCAGATTTTAATGACACATTATCTAGTCACAAGTATGAAAAATAAGCAATAAAAATAGCTTTTTGCTCAGAGGAAAAGATACAACTTTAATAAATCAGGCTCTCACTTCATGTATAACAAAATTCAACAGCTAATATTGCTGCTCAAGGGACAGTATCTCAGTAGACATCTGGAGAACCCACTGATTAATTAATAGATTCATTAATTAGACAGCTGTAGTGTTAGAAGACAATTTAATTGTTTGGATTAATAACCCTACTAATTAGTCCTAAAGAAAATCATCATCAACCTATAGAGATGAGAAAACACTGACTTCCTAAATGCCCATCTGCATGATTAACTTCGTATTTCCAGAACATGTTAACTAAGTACTGACAGACTTACAAGACTGTATGTGCCATAGGAACATCCAGAGCAAATCTAAAAGCTGTGATTTTTCTGGTATATAGCATATATACACCACTGAAGACAAATGCTACTAACAATTGATCCTGAATTGATTCCTATTTCTTGATTCTGAAGCATAGCCCTGGCATGGGAATCTGAGAAAAACAATTATAAACACTAAGCCTGTGTGGGGCTATATAAAAACTGAGGTAGCCTATGAATATTGCTTAATTTAAAATCATCAAGGTATGCAAGTGACACACAATAGCAAAGAGGAGCCTATGCAAAACCATGACAGGGCTGCAGGGTTTGTGAATAATCTTATTTCTCTTATCTCACCAAGATAGACATAGCCCTTTCTAGAAAATAAATACTGAAATTATATGAGGTACTTCATATGAGCCATAATCATCTACAATATGTGACAGCCAGCTTAGAGTTCTGTTTAATAATGAGCTAAAGACCTCATTGCAGAATGTTCCTGTCAACAGAGCTGAATCTGACAGTATGTCTGTTTGATGCTAAATATGCTAAAAATTCTTATGTTGGTTTTCCTTCTTTGTGTCTAAGTTACCAAATGCATAATGCAGGTAGTACATCAAGGAGTATCGTTAAAATAAATTAGTGAATTTTGTGAAGCACAAAGACGCTTCACTGTCATTCACCTCAAAACCCCACAGATAAATGGGTCATTTTGCACGGAATATCAGTTAATTAGCAAACAAATATGTAGCACGGATATAGAGTGGAAAAAGGGACATTTTGCACATCAAACATCCTATGTGATGGATGTAAAAAAAGTTTACAATCAGCTGGAAAAAAATTAACTATGAAATAGTTACACATGAAAGGAGAGGAGTTAGGGTAAAGTAGTTAAAATTGCCCAGGAAACCACAACTTGACTTTTTCTTTCCGTTCCGAGTACTTGCTTCTGCAGACATAATATTCTCTTCCTGCATTCATGAAGTCTTTAGTTTTTTAGGTCTTTGCATGCTGTTTTTGAAAAATGAAGTGTATTGGCTAAGTCAAAGACTGAAGGAAACCACGCCACATCAAATTATAAAAGCTACTTAGTTAAATAAAAATTCATAGTGCCTTGTAGAATCTTAATGGAGAAGAGATACCAAGGATGTTTTTAAAATTCTACAGCATCACTTTATGCACAGCTTCCACTGAGTAAAATAAATCTCTTCATGAATGTGTGTCAGATTATTATAACAGACTACATGACATTAGGAAAGAAACCAATAGCTCAACTGAAACTATGACTTAAATACATAGAAATCTTGTCTTTGTTAGCTCTCATCGGTGCTTATTTTACCTGCACTGTAACACTTGGATATTACCATCAAAACAAATACTTCTTCTCCCAAACACCTACAAATTCTGTGGTTGTATGTTAAATCAGAAGTTTCTTAACAGAATATTCATCAAGTAAGTTTAGCCATTAATTTCTGTCCTACCAAGAACCTGCACACTTGTGTGTACCATAAGCCCAGTGCCTCCAAAACACACTACAACTCACCCAAAATGCAATCTGCAGAGCAGGAATGGAGTAAAGAGTGGGAGACACTCTTAGGGAAACCTTCAGTGACTGCTTGGGTAAACACAGGGTAGAAAGATGATGCAGTTGACCATGACTGGACACCAGGTGCCCAAAGCTGCTCATGGGTCAAGGTAAGGACAAGAAGAGGTGACTCATCAGTTACTGTCACAGGCAGAACAGACTTGACTTGTGGAAATTAGTTTAGCTTATTACCAACCAAATGAAAGACAATGAGAAATAAAACCCAATCCTGAAAGCACTTTCCCTTCCACCTCTCTTCTTCCTAGGGTTTGTCACAGGCCTGATTTCTCCACCTGATTTCTCCACTCCCATGAGCAGTGCAGTGGGACAGTGAATTGCGGTTGTGGCCAGTTCATCACACTCTGTCACTCCTTCCTCCTCACAGGGAGGATTCCTCACACTTCCTCCAGTGTGAGGTCACTCCCACAGAAGACAGTCCTCCATGAACTTCTCCCACGTGAGTCCATCCCACAGGCTGCATTTCTTCACAAACTGCTCCTGTGTGGGTCCTTTCCATGGGGTGCAGTCATTCAGGGACAGAGAGCTGCAGTGTGGGTCCCCCACAGGGTCACAGGTCCTGCCAGCAAACCTGCTCAAGTCTGGGCTCCAGGAGCCAGTGCAGACTTGCCACACTCACAGCCTTCTTCAGGCATCCCTCTGCTCTCCACCATCACATTTCCCCAGAGCACCATATTAATAATCAAATTATAGGCTAGAACACACTGGAACATTTTTTGTCCCCTGTCGAACTGTATCTGCAAAGTTTGCCTATACAATGACAAAATAAGGGTTAAAAGGTAAGAAAGGGGAGGGAAAAAGAAAGTAAATAACTCCACAGTCTAAGACAAAGACATCCATTCACTTTTTCACCAAACAAAACCTTCTTCTAACAGAATTATTTGTTTTATGCAATTATTATTTCTATTTCATATAGGATAAAGACACAGATAGCAGAATAGATACCATAATACTGAGAACTTCCCCATTAAAATAGTTTATTTCATTTAGCAACTTTTACAGTTCAAAGAGCAACTACAACTAAGTGAAGAAGTCCTCTGAATAAACTGTAAAGATGATAAATGATTTTAAAAAATGAGATGCATCATGCACTGGGATGAAGGGGGAAATGCCCACATTATTTCAGGCTCTTTTTATATCCCATTTATAAAAGGAGCAAAGGATTTTTTTCAACTGACAGAAAAAGAACAAATGTGAATTGTAACAAACAAATAGAAAATACAGCAAAATACATTCAGAGGAATGTTGTGTGTGGGAAACCACCTTCCTGCCTTCTCCAAGTATACCAAAAGTTAAAAAAACCCTTCTAGAAAAAAAAAAAAAGAACATTAAAGCCTATGGTAGAAAAATTTTTCAAGTAGATTTATTTCAGGGATAAAATCCACAAATTCCTATTACGTGGTGCTAGGGAAAGACAGATACCTATTTAGGTTGCAGTGACTGCAGTCAATAAGTGTATTTCATCACTGCTGCTGGCAAAACAGACAGTATAGAAATGTGTCTGACAAGTGTAAAGAGAACCTGAATGATTTATTATTTGCATTACATTAATAACTGAAGTGTCTGAAGGAAGATGAACCAAGCAGGATCAACTGGTTAAAAATAAATCATTGTCACTGCATTTCAAGAAATAACCTTTATCTGTAACTTATAAAGTGACTTTTTCATATTACTCTTTCTTATGCATTTGACACTCTTTCCTCCTGATGCCTGTTTAATAAAGTATCACACATAGTCAATGATTCTGTTTACCTGGCAAACATAAAAAGTTCCCTAACATAAGAGTTACCAAATCATATATAAAAATTGCAAACGTCAACTAAAAGCACATTATTTTCTGAGCATGCAAGAGACTTATTGAACAGAAAAGTAATTTAAAGGAAAATGAATTGACCCAAACTACTAAAATTAAGCAAAGAGCACAGGACTCCTGTTGATGGCTTAAGCAGCACCTCTAAGGTCCTTCAGCTTTCCCTTTTCCCTTCTTTTCTGTCATTTTGGCATTTGAAAAAATAAGTTACTCAAACTACATAATTATTTGTGGTGGTATAGATTAAGACAATTAAGAGTCTTTTTTCACCTCCTTCAACTGAGTTATCAAAGAGAGAAGACAACTTCTAGCTAAGTTGAAGCATAACTGCATTCAGGCATTAGTAACTGCATCAGCAGCAGACGAGAAGTGATTTTAGTCAGCAGATTAAAGGTAATGCCAGAGGCCCTTGCTACAATTGCTAAAGACCTCTATAATGACCTTAAACATATACGGAAAATATTGTTACTGCTACAGTTCTAGCTACTGGAATACCTCTTGCAGCTGAACTAATTATTACTAAAACAGTCTCCTTAAATTGTTTGCATTATTATGCTGTATTGAGAGCAGAAAAGTGCAATAAAACCCAATTCACCAATCCAACAAATGCATATTTGTTTTAAGAGAGACTAATTTTTGTAGTAGATGATGCAAAAAAAGGAAAGTAAATTAACACAGGAAAACAAAGGTCACATAAAATTAAAAAAATTAAGAGACAAACCCATATGGAAACAAACTTGAAGACTGGAATGGGAAGAGAGAAATCTGGGATAATGGGTTTTTTTACCTGTGCTGGACCATAACAGAAGTCTCAGGACACCAGTATATTTAAATGCAATTCTCATTTCTTTGTATAGATACTAGCAGTAGAAAGAACAGAGTTTGGGGGTTTTTTGGTTGTTGTTTGGGTTTTTTTCTTGTTTTGTTTTTAATATGCATGTCAGCCAAATAATTTAGAGTGTCAAAATATAAATGTCAAAGTCAGCCTGCCTTTCCGTCAAGAACACACAGAAAATAGGAGCATGTTGCCAACTTCTACAACACTGTCAAAAGTATTATCAGCACTTTTTTTTTTCCTCAAGGCATATGGTTCAGTAACAACCCAACAAGCTTCCATTTTTTAATAATGTGTTATTTGTAATTGGGTGAAAAGCTGAAAAAGCACAAAAGCAAACATAACAGACAAAAATTAATTGATGATAATACAGTGACAACACAGCTGTGGTGGCCTGGAAGAGCTAATAAAGGGCTACAGCACTCAGTAAGATCTGTGGAGGCAGTGCCCTAAAACTAATCAGGAAGGAGCTGGAGTAAGGAAAAATCACCATCAAAAGCACAAGTACCATCATTGTGAATATAGCATCAAAGCCTCAAGTATGTGCTCCCCACACAATCAAAAAATCGTGGCAGCTCCTCACCCTCATCCAGCACAAGAGAGATTTACTGCAGAATCCTTTACATTGGGAAGAATGAGGGTGATGAATGCAGTTAGAGTTTTGTGCAGGCTTCTACAGCAAATACTCTCCACTGCCCAGAACTGGGTTAAGTTATGCCCACTGCTGGACCAGCACTCTTATTCCAGAGAATGCAACTGAGATTTTCTGGAATGAGCATGTAACAATTTCACAATATTGTTGCTCACAACCATTAAGAGCCATCTGTTTGACACACCTACAGATGTGGTACTTTTCCTTCCCTCTTTTTGTTAAAGAAACACATTTGTACTCATGGACATGATACTGTCCCTGGTTCCCAAAGAGAGCCCAGAAAATTGAACTGAAACACCATCAAGAAGTTGTAAGGACAGCATCCTTTCTACCTCATTCACCTCATCCTCCTCATGGCATGAATTTTCTGACTGTGCTCCGGGGCAACAAGTCTGGCCCTTCTAAAAAGTAATACACATTTCCCTCTTTTCACTTCTTTATGCACACTGCATCCTAGATACTTAACATCTACCTCATGGTTTTTGATAAATAGAGTTTTAGAAAGAATGCCACTGCTCTGCAACAGATTCTTGTCTCAAAAGTCCCATCTCTTTCCATGGGACTTTCTGCCAAGGTACTTCAATGGAAAATAAGTAAAGCTGCACCATAACAAATACATTTACATATCAAATACACTCCACTGTGCACAGGGTCTATTTAATGTATACATCAAGTATAATGACACTTTCACAACCTGCTCCACATTCCTATCACAAATGCCTGAAAATATTAAAAACTATGATAAAAAGTAAAAATTATGATTCTTTAATGCCTTAATTTCTAATTTTCAAGGTGCATTGGCACTTCCCTGAAAGAGCAGCTTTTTTCATGGCTCTTCAGTGTACTGCATTATGGAGAATCTTACACTGGATCTTATAAATCAAATCGAGAAAATGTATGCATATTAGTGTAAAATAGATACTATTTGTTTTGGATGAATCTCCACCATGTAAGAGATTATGTCTGCATACATTCACTGTGAATTATTTAAAAAAACCCAAGCAACCTAAAAACCCCAAAAGCACCAACAAAAACCTGCTACCACAACAGTATGACTTTCAGGCAGCAGATATTCCAGCAAGAGTCATGGATATATAACATTTAATTCCTGATTCCCTTTTTAATGGTCTCAGGTTACATGACTCTGGATAAATAAGTAGAAATAAAAAAGGAAACCCCTTGAAGAGAAAAGGTATTGCAATTAAAATAAGTTCTGAAGAAACTTCTGACTTTTAATTTAATTGCTCTGGATTTATTTCTATTCAACTGTGGACAGTATTAAAGCCACTGGAGTCCTGTACTTCTTACTATAAGTTTCAGTCTCTATATCTGCAAATCAGCTTGCTTGCTGCTGAAAGTACAAGTAATACAATTCATGGTACATGTGGAAAATAGGAACAAATATCTCCCAAATCCTTAAATCAGTTAAGCTATTCTTTTTTTTAGGAGCTACCTTTTGATACAGCAAAAAGTAACAGAAGATACCTTTCTGAGTATAATTCCAGCTATTAACATTTCCATAACTATTAATTTGGCAGAACATTTCATTCAGGTAGCAGATAATACATAGATCTTTCACAATACTTGCACCAACATATTATATTTCTCCAATGCTGTGACACTTACAACATATTATTATGGCTTATCATAATGGATTAGTGAGTGTTGCCATCTTAGGGTATTTTTCTCCCTCTCAGCAAATTGTTGTTTTCATTTTGATGTCATCTCTTTGTAGGACATCACACTGTTTTGGGAACAGTAGCCCAGGTTGGTCCCAGGTTCTGCTCCACTTGTCTCACTAGAGCTCTTTAATGTTTTCTACACTCTTACATGCAGTGCAGTTCATGCAGCTCTGTGCTGCCCAGAGATGTTTCTCAAATCCCACATGCAAATAAACCTAGACAAAAAGAACCCAAACACCTCATACTTCTTACAGCTCCATGAATCTTGGGTTTTGTTTTGTTCTGTTAGTTTTTTTCTCTCACCTTTATTTTGTGCTTCTCATGTTTTAGAAAAGCATGAGGCAAAAACAGTTTGTCAGGAATTCTTAAATCCTCTTAAAATTTTAATCTCTTTCCTCCTCTTGAAACTGCCTCCTGGCAGTTCTTTCCCCTAAAGTAGGGTGATGGCTGTACCTCATATCGGAGCACACAGCAGAGAAAAGAGTGTATTTACAGGAAACCATTCTATTTCAGTACTACAGATTCTCACTACATAATTTATTCTTAAGAGCAGTAACTCATAGATTAAAGTGGTAGATACACACACACACAACACCAGGTAGAACACAAGATGTAAATTTTAGCTCTGAAACACAGAAAAGACAAGGGTGCTCTTTATCCCTCTGAGCCAATTTATGATGACATGGCAAAGTAGGTCCAAACCAAGAAGGATGACTGAAATCAAAGCCACGTGCCACTGCGTGAAGTGCTGCCAACAGTGGCTGTGAAAGTGTTCCTCCACCAGTCTTAGGATTTCTGTGTAAACAACCAAAGCACGTGCCCTCTCTCAACTGAGCTGGCTCAAACATCTGACTGACAGCTTGCTGCCTTTAATGAACTGGAAAAATGTGTTTTCTGCCTCTGTAGATTTGGGCAAGTTCAGCTGAGAAATCATGAGCTGCTCTTTGCCCTCTCCATCATCCCACTCTTTTCAACAATCCATTCTGAGTAATTAAAAAGACAAAGGCTTGTTGTACATTTCGAAAGCTTTTCTTGACTCTCAACACATATCACTTTATCTTCCCTGTTGCTTTTTGTCATTTAGACAGAAAATTCAGATGTTTGGAAGGTACAAGGCCTCCATGAGAAAAGCTTTTATTCTCAAATGAAATGGGGTCTTCCTTTTTCTCCTTAATATATGTTTATATTCATTAGCAGGATGACATTTTCCACGAAATTGCATCTACAGAATGTAGCAGATCACATTCACAGCACTAACACCTTCAAAGAACTGTGCTGACTCAGAACTGCTGGAGCCAATATCCACACACTGTGTAAAAGATATTATGCAATAAAGATAACTGAGTTGCCCATCACCTAATTTTAACTCCAAGTTGGGTTGTTTTTTTTTTTCTTATTATAGTTATTAAAACTAGGAAAGGCATTTTGATTAAAAAAAAAAAAAAGACAGGAGGGCGATAGGAAAGCCATTTCCTTAGCAAAGCACTGCTAGACAGGATGTGGAGGTTGCTACAATGCTTCCTTGCTGTGAAACTAAGTTAATCTCAACATAGAGCTGACTAACCACTGCAACTGGTACCACTTAACTGTGCAGCAAGAGTATAAAGTTCATATCCCATTCTACCTTTTTGTAAAGTTGTTTTTAATTTTTCTTCTTCATACTTCTTCGACTTCAGCAGTCTTCTCCAGTCCAGGAAACATTTTCAGATTAGTCCTGATTTCCTCCTGGCAGCTTCTCCAAGAAGCACATCTCTGCAGTAGCCAGAGGTTTTTCCTCTCAGGGAAGAGGAATCTCCTTCTGACACTCCTCTTGAAGATGGAGCACCTTACACAGGAGCTTGCAATGGGCCCCTGAAATCCATATAGATTGTTTTACAGCTGCTAAATGAGAAGAAATTCTGTTTGTGATGAAGGTTTCTGAATCTGTGTCCTGACGCTAGAATAATAAATTGAAACCTTCCATTCTTAACAGCTGCAACCTCAAAAATCTATGAGTGACTGAGCTCACTGGACGTCAGGCCACACAATTCTAGATTTCCCCCCTTTCAGTAGTTTTCTTTCCTCGGGTGCATGGAATATCCATTCCCTCCAGAGGCCCCCCGTGACATCTGTTGAAACATCTGCTTCGTTTTCTATTCTGCAAAATACCCATAAGAAAACACTCAAAAATCCCACAAACCACTAAAAGAGTACTTGCATTTTTTGCACTGGAAACATAATAAAAGCATGCATCATTTGGAGAACTTTTAACAACTTGTTCTCATCTTGAGTAACATAGTAACAAGCTTTACAGAGAGAGTACACTTAAACACCAGTATGGCCAGTGTATCCTATGACATTTACTTTTCTCTACCAGTTCCAAAGAAAACATGTACATATACACTATGCAACAGAAAGTGGAAAAAACTGTATCTCATCAGGAATCCACATTTGCAACACTGCCAAACTAAACATAATCAAGGGTAACCGAACACTCCTCCTTTCATCATAACCCAGCTTTCTTCCCTCACGTGTCCTTATTCCTTTAGCATACAAGGATAAGGACTCAAGGATTTTTCAGCCAAGGTCTTTAGCTTTCTGTGCTCTGCTTCTTCCCTAAAAATAAAGTCAAACCAATCAGTATGCTTATTACACACTTAAAAATCAGTTCAGAAGTGATTTCTCTTCATGATATTGTAGAAGAAATGCACTGTTGAGAAACCATACCTACTGATGTATTTTAACTGAAGAGTAATACATTTTCACAACTGAAGGCCAATTGCTCTTGTTCTTTTAAAAAATTCTTTATAACAATGAATTTAGTACTTATCAAAGACATTGTGTTTACAGTTCTGAACAACTATGACCCTATTAATTCTGACAGAAGAAAAAATTGAACTTTCAACCTAGAGGTTAAAAGACTTGGTCATATTGCTGACAATCCCTTGTTCCACCTCTGCAGGTAAAGGGGAACAGCGTAACGTAGCATAAGAAGGTTAAATCAAGAAACAGCTTCTCACTAAAACAAAGAAATGCCTTAAAGATGGTAATATTAGAAACTATTCTTAAAAAAGCATTGTTCAAACTGAAGAAGATAAGGCTACCTGCAGCTACACGTTCTTATACCCTTCTCCAAATTACACTCTTACCTTTCCAGACAACTACCTATCTGACAACTACCAAAGTAAGCACAATCTGTTAAAAACCCACGTACACTGCACTTGCATCACCTGAATGCAGCCTCTTTTAGGACCATCACACCAGGAGATATGCTCCAAAGACTCTAGCTATCTGAGGAGTTGCCATTCAAAACAATAAGGATTTCTAGGCACTGAACAGAACAACTCTGGTATAGATATTCTGCCAGCATTTCCAGAGCAGAGCCTACAGCACAAGCCATAGCCTGATGTTCCTTGGATGTGAGTCCACCAGATCCAGAAAGTCTATATCTTTGCACTACCCCATTTAGTTCATGTTACTTCTCTAGACAGCATTTCAAACTCTGCCATAACAGTGTGAGGAACATATGATTCAAAGTAAGTGGTGCAAGGCAGACTCCATGCTGATCAGCACTGTGTTCATATAAAAAATTTAACTAACAAGAAAAGAAAGATGGTCTGCTGGAAAAATTCAGCCCTTTAAAAAAAGCCCAAGTGCTTCTAATTTAAAAACTTACAACACACTTCTCCTGACATCCTTTCTCTTGATTTTGAAAACAGGAGAGTTTGAGAAAGCCCCAGGAAGAGTAGTCAGCATAAGAAAATTAGTCATAATAGTCAAGTCATAGTCAAGCATATGACTATGCATTATTGTATCCTCATAAGTATACAAAAGTGCTTTTTTTCTCCACCAAAATTTTCAATGAGATTTATTTGCAAGCACTGGCTTTCTCCTACAAAACAGTATTTTCTATGACATAGCATATAGATTTTCAACCAAGAAGAAAATGAAGGTAGAATCAATTTTGGTATTTTTCAAGTTCTGCTAGAATAATTTCGAAGAATAAAACCTGATGAGCCATAGCTTGTTTCTAATGTATCTACTCTTATTAAACAAATGCAGATGTTAATCCTAAAAATATTAAGGGATTATCATACTAAATCATTTAGCACAGCTTTTCATTTTCTAAATCAACACTCTACTAACTTCACTTAAATAACCTGGGGATTTTTTTCTTCGCAAAGAAAAATTCAGAACTATTACACAACACAATGTGCAAAGCATCAGAATTTCACCCAGAGGGTGGTTGGGCACTGGAACAGGTTCCCCAGAGAAGTGGTCACAGCACTGAGCCCGACAGAGTTCAAGACGCATTCGGACAATGTTGTCAGTCACATGGTGTTACTCTTGGGGATGCTGCTATGCAGGGCCAGGGGTTTGACCTCATGATCTTTGTGGGTCTCTTCCAGCTCAGGATATTCCACGATTCTGAGATAATACAATAAATTTTAATTATAATGCTAGCCTCCCTAGTAGTTACTGTCAAGAAATCTTTAAACCAACTTAGCAAGATTTCTGAAGTCTTTAATAAAGGCAGATGCCAATTAATACATTTTGACAAGCGATAGATTGAAGATGAGCGTTTTGAAATACTGTGAAAAATAAGAGAACACATAGACTGTTGTGTAAATAGCTGTATTTCAAAATGTTTTATACAGTAAAGGGCTGTCAAATGCACAGTTTGTCTCTTGAAATACCATTTATTTAATAGTTCTATTAGTTTGATGCATTTGATTTTTTTTTGCAATCATTTACTTAATATTGCCGTACAGATCTCAAGGGTCTCTGTTCCAGGTTATTTTTATGCAGCCCAAAAGAATTTTAAATTAAACTTCTGTTTTAAACATATCATTTTGCTACAAATGCATCTATGTATGTGATATTTGTTTAGCACTACAGACTGATGTGACATTCCATTTGCTTTCTTTTTCATTGTATAAAAGGTCCTTTTTATCAAAGTTGCTGCCTTGATTTTTAATGAAGTGTGCAGTTCAAAAAGCAGTAAAACACAGGGTTTGCAAAGAGTCCAAGTCACTGTACAACTAGATTTTCTTCACTTGACATGCTTTGTATGTGACACAAGGGAGAAGCCTGAAGTAGAAAAGAATTTCTTATTTTTATCAGTTTAAGTAGAGAACATTCAGCCACTGCATTTAATATCACTCAGAATGACACTGCAGGCAACCACAGTTGTCATGTTCATATCCTGCTTTTTGAGATGGAATTAAATTCAACCACACAATTTTGTATTCGATTTTCTATTAAGTTTGTTCTTATTTTTAAACTTAAAGAAAACAAAGAACTTCAGTGAGTTTATTCAAGGGGTTGCAGTGTCAAGAGACACCCACAAGAGTGTTTTTCAATATATTTGCAATATTACAGCTCAGTGGAAACATTGAGCAAAACGGTTGCATCCACTGAAGCAGATACAACTTGGTATGAAAAGTTATGAACCCGAATAAAATCTTCAGACAGCAAATAAGAAATTACTTCTGGATGAAATGAGAGAAAAGATACAATTAACAACAATATAATATGTAGAGGAACTAAAAAGGTAAGGTAAAATGATGGAAAAGCATACAGTATCCATATAAATTGATCAATGAGACACAAGTACAATCTACAGTAACACAAGACAATCCAATTTAACTGTTCTTAATACACACCAGGAGCCTGAGAGAAGATCTGATTATGGCAATTCTGCAACACAGTTGGTCTAGAAGAGCCTCTGTCTTTCACGATAAACACTGGATGTTAGGATGGCTGAACCTCCAACACACGAGTCTCCTTTCAAAGTATAAATACCTTCAGGAAGGAAAAACACTACAGAATTTTCTTTTTTTTTTAAACTGTGCTTTTAAGTTCAGCACCATGCACTTTTTTTTTTCATTTTATTTTTCCTGCGCTTGTAGGTTACGCAGCTTTTCTATCAAGCTACTTCATAAGGGAGATTACAAAACCAAGGACGGAGGAAACGGCAAAGCAAAGCAGCATCTGCAACTCCTGTGCATAACTGTCCCCAAGGGCAGCCTGAGGTGACAGAGCCCCCCAACCTACTGCCCACAAGTCTGTCTGCTCTGTGGTTGAGTTAATCTCAAAACTGGATAATCTGCCCTGGGTTAATCAGAAATAGACCTCAGCAAACCAAGACCTACAAATACCATTTTATTTCATACAAAAACCGGGCAGAAAGATGCCAGCAATGGAGGGGGCAGGGGGGGAGGAAGGGTATGAAACACAGGAAGACTTTCAAGAACAGTCAATATTCAGTGTTTGAACTTTTCTTTTAGCAAACTAACAAAAGTATCTTAAAAGTAACACTTTCATCTCCAGAAAACGATGACCCAGATCCACAACACTGCCTGAGAGTCTTCTTTCATGACTATCATCTTTTACCTAATGTTTACAGAGAGCATTACACTGCAAAACCAAAATGTTTTCATTATCCTGGAAGTTTGTTTGGTTTTGATTGTCTTTTTTCATTAAAACTACTGACAATAATGCAGTTATTTGATTTTAATCTAACAACTTCATGTGTGTAGTCTTGTTCAGAAACAAAACGATCACAACTTCACAAAGTCAGTATTAAGACATTGATAGCTTTTTCCCTGATGTTTGTGCTGGTTAAACACATACCTTTAATTACAGAAATGTACATTGCCCCAAGCAAGACTGAAAAATGACTGATAGTCACATTTACAGTTTATTCAAGGCTCCTCCTTTGTAAATAACCTTCTTTCAGCAAGCAGAATACATATTAGACATATAACACCATGCTATTTAACTGCTTTTTGAGTTGTATAAGGCTAGATTTTGAATTATCCCATTATTGACATATGATTGCATAAATCAGTACATTCTGAAAATCATTATTCTTCTTTGAAATATTAAAAAAATTCTATGAAGTAACACAAATTGTAAATCTCTTAACAATTATGAAGATAACTACTAGTTCCAGAAGAACTAAACATTTTAAAAGCTGTTTTTATTTTGACCTTACAGTTCATAAAACAAATTCTGCTCAACTAATATGACCAAGTGATTAGAAATTGGTATTTACAGAAGTTGTTTTAGAATCTGGATTCATAAATTTAATTAAAAAGCTTCAATTTCATCTAGCTAGTAAAGGACATATCAGATCATTAATACAGAACAAGCAGGATTAATTGAGGTTATTTTAAATAAGAGCATCCAATACAGTGAAAGTACTTTCAGGAGAGGAGCAGAAGGGTGTGAAGATGTAAACTCAAGGCTTCTAAATTAAAAATCATTCACATCCTTACACATGCATTTCAAGGATACTACCTAGATAAACACAGGCAAAACTCCTTGTGCTATGTATTAAATTCTCATCTCAATAAGTAACACACTCTTTACAATTTGTCAGGGAACGCTTCAACTTGTTTCTACAGATGGATTTTTTCATCTCATCTGTTTTGTACTTTGTCTGGTAATGGGAAAGAACATGGCATGTGATACAGATATTTGAATGAGATAAATTACTTCTAAGTTACTTTAATTTTCTATCCAACAACAAGCAATTTGACTAGATAGCAAAATAATTTCACATATTCTTCAGCATATGTTAAAAGTTTATTTAAGGTAGAGCTATTTTCTCCTCTTATTTAGCACACTCCCTATGGAGAATACTTTCAAGTTTTGTTATTTTCCTTATTACTTTCCATTATTTCTGGGACTTTCAGATGCAACTCTGCAAGCTCTTCTCCCCTCAATCCTGACCCCTTCTGCTTGAAAGGCTGAAAGAAAAGATTTGCCTTCCATTTTTCCAGAGGAGCACAAACTCTTCAGATTACTGAAAATATTTAGACTTTATTTTCTTCAAATCTGTAAGGGTGTTTGGGTTTGGTATTTTCTAGTTTTTGACCTCCTGAGTCTTCTGGAACCAGACTGGGAGCGAAAGAACCATGGATGCAAATATGTCCTGCTAGAACATAGTGTGGAGCTATGGAAATAGAAGCCTGGAAATTCATCATTTCATGACAGCTTTTTAAACAAAATTGCAACTATATAGGACCCTGTCAAAGTAGGTAAAACTACACCACATTTAATAAAATAAAATAAATAAACCACTATTAAGGTAGGTGCTTGGAAAGCAGGATGTTTTGCTAATCTCCTCCTTCCTAATTATGAGAATTAAGGATGTGTGTAACATTCAAGTGTTATTGAGACTGCCTGCAGCTATAGCCCAAGCAAGAGTTTCATTCACCCTTTTTTGAAAATTACCATTTTGGTTGAAAAGAGTTTGGTTTACTGTCAAACAGAAGAATACTTGGTTTATGATAGGCTTAGCAGAATTGTTAGAAGATCGCTTCAGTTGAAAGACTGGGAACTATTTTTTACCCTCTTCCTATGTCCCATACAATCCCCTCACTGAATATGCAACCAGTTGGTTTTAAAAGAGCAGATGTTGAAATATTCTTTCAGTTTCACAATGGACTTGGAGGCTGCAATCATCCGTTTCTGACTCTAGAACAACAAGCCTCACCTACATGCCTCTGGTTTACCTTGTCCAGTCAATCTTTTAAGCAGTGATTTTAACCTCTGATAAACTGTACCTTTTTATCAATAAATACAAGGCCTCCCACATCTTTGATGGCTGGAGCTGGCACAAGGCTGCAGACCACTGCCACCAGCCTACACTTGCTTTGCTCACACTTGGTCACAAGCACATTTTACTTTCAGTGGCGGCCCAATAAAAATTTCAGAATAATTCAAAGATAAGCTGTTATTCAATGGAGATAATGGCATCAAGTATAGCTCTACTGCAACAATGGCTATAAGTAAATAGAAAGAAAGGAAAAAGTAACATTTATGCTGTCAGAAAAGAATAAAAAAATCCTTCAGAGATACATGTCCCTCAGGAAATCCAAATCAACAGGGAAATACTTTTAGAACAATATCTAAATAAAATAAAAGACCTCACACACTCTTATATAAGCACTCGCATAGTTAAACAAGCCCCACAGTGATTTTTCAGGGACTGGGCAGATTCTTAGAGGATTTCAACAAATTAAGCCATTAGCACTAGTTCCTAAGAATGTTAAACACTTTGACCCATTAAAATGAATACAGAAATCAGTGATATGCGTGACATTTAGTCCCAGGGACGGTTCCTTATTTTATCCCGTACATATTTGAAAGACTGCTTCATTTTTGAAATAATAAATGTTGTCATTTTTATAAAAGTCATGATACAAAATACAACCATAAAAGATTTTTCCGGTCTTAAATTATCTTTAAAAGTTTATTTCCTTCCTAATGTTCCAGTGGAATGACTTTTTGGCAGAACTAGCTGGAAAGTAGAAAGCAGATTGAAATGCAGAGCTTAACCCATTTATTTCTGATCTGAAATGAATATTAATGTTTGTAAAATTTTGAAGTCTTCCCCAAGCTTTAAGTCACAAATACAATATTTTTATTCACTTCACCTTATTTGCTTTTTGATATTTATTCTCCTGAGAAATTATAGAGAGATTAGTTGAGAAACTAAGTGAAAAGTCAAACTTTCCCTTTTTCTTCAACTGTTTAACTTATTTATTCATGACTCTCAACAGCCCTTTCCATTGGGAGAAATTCTTCCTAGCCTGACTCTGCAGTGAGCTATTCACTGCAGCCCTGTAGTGTTTTGTCTTAAGTAATACAGAAACAAGGATTAGAATTAAACACATACATTTATTAAACACCCTTGTAAAACACTCTCTATCCGAGAACAAACCCATCACTAAGGCATGCAGATTTTGACCCAAGACCAAATGGGGGAAAATAAATTAACCAATCACACCTCACAACAAAAGGGAAGATGCCCAAGCCTCGAATAAAAAAAGAAGTATCAGTAAAGCACATGCAACATATTAAGCCAGGAACTACTCATGGTTATAAAAAAGAAAACTAAACAAACAAACAAAAAAAAAAAAACCAACAACAAAAAAAAAAACAAACAAAAAAAACAAAACAAAAAAAAACAAAACAAAACAAAAAAAAAACCACGAAAAAAAGAAAAAAAAAAACAAAACACCAATGCAACCCACTCCCCCCAAAAAACCAAAAACCCTTTTGAATCAAATGGTCAAAAAAATCATGGTAAAAACTTCCTTTTCTTCCAAACACTGAAATGCTTCCAAACGAGCATTGTCTCTCTCGTGGAATATGCAAAAACTACAGTAATAACTGCGTTATACTAACTCCCATTCCAGAAAACACCTTCCATGGGACTAACCCTTGAAACCTCTGAACTTTAGACATGAGTGAATTATACTTTTTCTTCCAGTGGAACAACTCAGCTGAATAAAGGTAAGTTAACATCATTAGAGTTTATAGACTCTTATTCTCCAAAGCCAGTTAATTGCTCAGTGTATCAGTTTTATTAGTGCACTGCAGCTTTATCTATATCCTCCAGTAGCTGTAGTCATTCCTAGAGTGCTGTATTTCACTGTTAGCTGCTCACAAATTTCCAAAAGTCAATGTATCTCTTCTCCTAAACAACTGTTTCTTCTACATTACAAAGGAATAAATAATATAAAACGAAAAAAAATCAATTTTATCTGCAATAATAGCTGAAATGAAGGCAAGATTTGGCAGTTTTACATGGAGGTTCTGAAGCTTTTCTTGGCAAAATTCAACACAGTGATCTCCAAGTGTAAGCACATGCTTTAATTAAAAATTAAGCAAGGGCTCTACTGTACAGCTTCATCATGCAAAGTTGTCACCGGTTGACTTTGAATTAAATGCTTGGAGTTTGTACAAGGTGTCTTTTCTTTCTGTAGAAACAGCAGTGAAGAGAAAACAGATGTAGTGATGATGAGCTTCCACAGAGACACTATGCAAAAATATCAGGTCATTGTATGGCATGAAACAGCCAGGGCAAAGCAACTATTGCCTTCTTTGCCTCAAAATAATGTGGGGAGAAGGAAATTTAAGTTCTTTTTCCCATGTGTAGATTAAGTTGGACAATTTTGCTATGTCAGGAAGTTAAAAGTCCTTTCTGAATTGCACCTTCAATTAAGTATATAAAATGGGTTATTGCCTTCGTAGCCAGTGTAAATTCTCCATAGCTTCATTTGTTCTTTTTCAGATGTTCACACAACATGACTTACCAAGAGCATTGCAAGCTCAGCAAGTGCCTTCACAAGTGCTGCTGCTGAACTTCACTTGGCATTCCATTGCCATACTCAGTTCTGTTATTTTAACTAATAATATACTAAGCGTCCTACTGCTTGAGGATGGACAACACACACACCTCTCTGAAGCAAAGTAAGATTTTTGAGGATAACACAGATAAGCCAATTATTGCAGTAAAACTGATTTTTGTCAGAGACTATCATCTTATAATTCTACAAATATAATGTATGTATGTAGATAAGTGTACGAATAAGTTTTCATAATAAATAATAACTGAACACTTCTATAGCATCCATGTGATTTGTACAATAAGAACTATCCATTCTCACTATAAATCCCTCCAATCATGTAGGGTCACATAACTAAAAAGCTCATGCCACTTAAACTGAAATAGTCAAATACAAACAATAGTCCATGGCTAGTGGCAGCTGTGTCTTCAAACAATAGTCTATTCTAGTTAAAACCACACAAACCAAAAGACAGAAACCTCTTCCAGTCTGCATGAATCTCAGCAATCACTTTACACATTTCATGACCACCTCCTTGATGATTACTTTCCTTGGTGATTACTTTATATTACAATACTCCACATTCTATTTCATTTCAAAGGATTTTGCAAGCCAGGCATCTTCCATAATTTGGTTTCCTGCTTTGTCTTTCTGGAAGAACCTTTCCAAGGGCTCATTCCTTTCTACCTTCCTCCCCTAAAGAGGAGAAATTACTTAAACATAAAGCCTTTTCTTCTAGAACAATAAACAAGTATCACAAATATTACTAACTGATAATGATATTTGCTTCTATGTTCCTACTCAACCAAAAGCAACTACATTAGTGAAGAATACAAAAAAACTTCTGCCATATATTTTATTACTGAACTCTGTCAGGAAAACACCAAGCAAGCGCTGGAAAACGTATATTTAAGTTACATGAAATTATGTGCTGCATAATCATGGCATATTTATCCATGGCACTGTAATTAATAATCAACTGTCAACATCCTGGAGTGGTTTTCCAGACACATTAAACATAGGATGCTTAAATATTTTTAACTTCTTTTGTTAACATGCTTCTTTGAACAAGCAGATTTATTTTTCCAAAGCACTGCGTTATTATGAATGCCTGAATAGGATTAAGAAGCTTTCTTGAAATACAGAGACCAAGTGGACTTCATCTGCTATGTGGGAAGCCAGCACTGTTCATGGGCTGCTCAGGTTTCTATTCCATTCATTATCCCCAAGCACTGTTAGGTGTTGACAGTTCTAACTGCCTTCACTGGAACGACAGGCCCTGCGAAACTGAACACGCGCAGAATTTATGATTCACCTCCCATCTGCCAAAAGGCTGAGAGTCAGCCCTTCAGAAGGGCATGTCACAGCAGGCACATCTCCCCCCACCCTGCTGGGGGAAGCAAGAAGGGGGAGTCGGGGCCAGAAGCACAAGGGGTGCATAGGAGAGGACCCTCAGCTGTCCCTCTAAACTTCAACTTCACCCAACATCCCACTCACCAACAAAAATCCTACTAAGAGGTTTATGCACAGTTTAAATGGCACGTAAGTTTGCACCTCAACCTGCTATGCTGGAGGAGTCAGCATGAATTAGTAATTTGATAAAGATTTGCAGGTCCAGAGGAGGACCTCAGAGATGAAAGAGAGGGCTGAAGGACATTTCCTGTGAAGAAAAGCTGAGAGAGTTTGGGTTATTCAGTCTGGAGAAGAGAAGGCTCCAGGGAGACCCTTTTGCAGCCCTTCAGTTCCTAAAGGGGGCCTACAAAAGAGCTGAAGAGGAACTTTTTACAAGGGCATGTGGTAACAAGACAAGGGGGAATGGCTTCAAACTGAAAGTAGGTTTAGATTGGGTGTTAGGAAGGAATTCTTTACTGCAAGGCTCTGGAACAGGTTGCCAGAGAGGCTGTGGATGCCCCATCTCTGAAGTACTCAAGGCCAGGTTATACAGAGCACTGAGGAACCTGGTCTAGGTGAAGGTAGCCCTGCTCATGGCAGGAGGGGTTGGAACTGGATGATCTTTAAGGTTCCTTCAAACCCAAACCATTCCAGGATTCCACAAAGAGTACAGAGACACAGGTGAAATTAGGAGAGATTCTTTTGTCAGTGATATGAAGATGTTTAGACAATCTATTTTTATGTTCCAAAACCCTTCTCCTAAAAGGAATCAACAGATTCTGAAGTATTCCTATTCTATACTTTTAACATGCCCCTTTCCATAAGGAACATAAGTTTTGCCCAGAGACCACATCATTTTATTTCAAAGCATACTCAGATACATCAAAAGCATATTTTTATCCTATACTATTTTCATTATGCTAAAAAAAGAAGTCACACTTCAAATAATTGTCTGATGGTGCCAGCATGTTAACTTTAAGGCTGTTATTAATTGATTTTGTGTCCAACCACACTGTATAGTGCAACCACAAAATGCTAGACAGATTACACAGAGAATTTCACTCATTAATCTTCCCAAACTACTGCTTACAGAATTGTTAGAAAATAATAACTGATATTAAAATATTGAACTAAGAAAAATAAACACAGAGGAAAAAACAGATCAATGTTTTAAATAAAAATTTTAAAATTATGTTGTGTTGTTCCATACCAAAAACACCACTAGGCAACCTTTAGTAGCAAAATTGTTTGACAAAGAATAAGCTTTAAAGTATATATAAAACACCAGTATTTTATACAAAGTTGATATTGAGAGACAAAAGTCAATGATGACAAATAAAACCTCTTAACCAATACTGGTTGTTTACAGCACACATTGCATTATTTAATTTTTTTACAACATAAGTGAAATTTAAAAAATAAAGCCCTGATGTTCACTCTTGAAGATAATGGTATAAAGTAAATTATCTTCCACAGTTACTAAAAAAAGTTTTGGGAGGTACAGACAAAAAAACTACTTTGAGTCAATTTTCAACAGCAGAGGATAGAGAACACAAAGGCAGGAGATAGGAACAAGAGAGGTCTGAGCTCTTAAACCCATCAAGGCAGAGGCTTACGCCGGGATTTGGAGAACTAGACGAACAGTACTCCATAAGCGTGAGCAGGAATAAAAGTCATCAGCTCAGTGAGAGGATTTTTGCACAAAGCAAAGAGATCATTTGTTCCAGAGGAAGAATGTTTTAGTAGTTTAGACCACTCAGTTACATATTCTGTCCCTAGCAGCAGGGCAGGCACGTGAACAGTTTTATTTAATTTCTGCAGTTTTAGAAGTTTCTGACTTGCTGTGTCAGGAACAGCCTCCTTACCCATTTTACACCCATGACCTACAAGTTTTGAGTCCACTGTAGTTTTCACATTGCAAGATTTGATGAAGAGCAAATCCACTCTGTCAAGTTGTGATGTTCCCAAGTTGTATCTGGCATTTCCAAAGTCAGAAGCAGGTAGGCCTGATTTGGATTATTCTTCCTTTTGATGTACTACTTAGCTTTAGTGCAGAACAATATATATATCTGATGCCTTCACCCACTCAGCATCGTGAAGCTCCTCCCCAACACCGACACAGCATTTGAGCACTCAAAGAAACCAAAGAACAAAAACCCCCCATCAACAAACTCCCCCCCACCCCCTCCCAAAAAGGAAAAGAGAAAAAAAAACAAACCAGCTCAACATCATCCATATCATTAAGGATTTAATATGAAAAAAGGAGCAAGTTTCTGAATGTTACAAAGCAGAGAAGGGTCACCAACACACAGGAGGGTCAGTCTCAGACAGAACAATTGACTCAAGGATTACTGTACGGAAAACAGACAAGTATAACACTTGAGAGTTAAAGGTCTGTTTATAACAAAACACTAGAGACCTGTATTTAAATCAAACTGCAATTAACCATGAGTGTCAGCACCCACAGGAAAAGTAGATGGATCAGCAAGGTATATACAATGAAAATATTCAATTTCAGCTGTAATAAACCCAATATATGTATATGAGGCATTCATGATAAAGACAGAAAAAGTTTTAATCCCATTCCAGAATTACTTCCTTTGATCTATGCTGGAAGCCAAGAATAATGAATATTAAAAAAAAAAACCTAACAACAAAACTTCATAGAAGAAAGAAATCTCACTTCATGCAATAAACCAAATCTAATCAATTTTCTTCTCATTCTTGAAAACTATGGAGATTGATGCTGTCATTGGAGAAAAGACAGCTTTGCCTGATTGAATTTAAAAATGATATTAGCATTGTAGATAATTAGGAATATTAATGATACTTATAATGTACAATAAAATACAACCTTGCAGATAGTTAAAATAATTAGTGTTTGCAAGGAGGCATCAGCAGGCATGCTCTATACATAGCACTACCTGCATACATGTATGCTACTTGTTACTATTATCAGTAACTGCCACCTATTTTTTTGGGGGGAAAAAAAAATTCAGGAAAAAAAACCTGTCTGCACAAGAAAGTATTTTTTTTTACTGAACAGAAAACAGGAGAGCAGCACAGGAATATTGTGGTTTATTTCCAGATCTTCAACTGATCTAATGAGCACACTCAGGTGACTTAATTTGCTATTATCCATAAGTTTCATCACCTGTAAAATGGTACTTATTTCCATTGTAAGACACTTGAAATGTACTGATGAAGATCTCTACATAATCAAGTACTTTTATTTTTTAGTTCACTAAGTAGGCATCTAGGTCAAGAGATTACAAAATCTAAGATTTAAGGAAGAAAAAAAAATATCACATGCAATATTAAAAAGTATTCCCACAACCTTGAGAGTATCACTGCTGAGATAATACAGATTAAAAAACCCAAAACTCTACTAAAATAATTGTTCCCCATTAGTAAGAAAAGCATTTTGATGAGAAGTGATTAATTTATTCCAAAAATAACCTATAGCTTTCTTAAAAAACCCCAAACCTCTCATACTTCAGTTTAAGTACATATTAATATAGACTTCTACATCTTCTACAGAAATGCAATTGCACTAGCTAGAAAACAAAAAAAAAAACTTACTAACTATGAAGTGGCCCTTTCTCAGCTCCTATTAAAATCAAATTCCTGGAGTATTAAATATTAACTTGAAATAATTGACACTGAGCAACAATATTAATTAAAATAACAAACAGAAACAAAAACCAACAGTAGCACAGAGGAAAGTAGTCTGTAATTATTATTTGCAGAACTACCATGTTCTTATCAAGTACTTGCTTAATATATATATATATTATAAAAGCATTTTTGTCAATTATACTATTTTATTTGTGCTCAGGTTACTCTATCACTGAAAATAACACTCCAAACTTTACATTTCCTTTGTCATTGAAAGATGACAGGAACTGGGAGGCTGCCAGCCAGCTCATCGAGCTGTCACTTCTTTCTACCCAAAAGGGGAAACAGGAAAGTTCTTGTATTGTTTCAAGCAAGACACAAAATTACATCCCTTGGTACAATGGCAGCACCAGAACACTAAATGCAGACTATATCCCCATTTGCAATCAGCCAAAAAGAAGATTCCCCCAACATGTCTACAGGGCTGCTGAACCAAGGACAGGAGTGGCTAAGGCAAAGGTCCCCATTTCCCTTTATCAGCAGAGATTGAAGTCAGGCAATCAAAATGGAAAACTCAGTTCAGCTCTATCTTTCATCTATTTTTCTGTTTTGCTGTTCATCTTGCCTACTCAGATGGCAAGTCCAAGAGCTTCTCAACATGGCAGCACAAAATAACCTGGCATAAAGATAATTCTTACTAACAAATATCACAACACTCTGTGACAAACTAGAAACTGTTCAGCCTGACACCTCAGGTCACAGATCCTGCAGGTTAAGTGGGAACTTGGGTGATACAGACATATTAAATAATAAATTCAGATGATCTCCATTAGCTTGCAGGTCAGTTTTTTACCACTAGTCTCACAAACCATTCACTGTTGGCTGAACTTGGTACATCTAAATTATAAAGGATATAAAACTATCTAATATTTACTGCAATAAAAAAATTTCCTACAATAACTATACATTGACTAGCCCTGGAGTTTTGGGATTTGTTTCTGTTTGGCTGGATTTTTTTAAATGACACTTCCCTCCTTCTCACATTGATTACTTGAAGTTCTCCTCCCCTTCAAAATTTTTTCATGAACAGCTTGGTCCACTTTAACCTCCAACTGCTCCTTCTGCCATACCCCAAAAGTTCTTATCTTTTGAGACCCACTGCTTCTAGGTGGAAAACCAGCACACGATGTACAGAATAGTGCTGTGCAGATTATAGCATAAATTCTGCACAGCGATTAACTCTCTGAAGTCCTGGGACTGAAGTAGTGAAAAGCTAATTAAAAATGCATATAAACCCACATTATACAAACAAATATGTATGAAGCTTCCCATTCAATTGTTAGTTGTGTATCTGTTTTCCTGACTCCAGCTCCAAGNAAAAAAAAAAACTTACTAACTATGAAGTGGCCCTTTCTCAGCTCCTATTAAAATCAAATTCCTGGAGTATTAAATATTAACTTGAAATAATTGACACTGAGCAACAATATTAATTAAAATAACAAACAGAAACAAAAACCAACAGTAGCACAGAGGAAAGTAGTCTGTAATTATTATTTGCAGAACTACCATGTTCTTATCAAGTACTTGCTTAATATATATATATATTATAAAAGCATTTTTGTCAATTATACTATTTTATTTGTGCTCAGGTTACTCTATCACTGAAAATAACACTCCAAACTTTACATTTCCTTTGTCATTGAAAGATGACAGGAACTGGGAGGCTGCCAGCCAGCTCATCGAGCTGTCACTTCTTTCTACCCAAAAGGGGAAACAGGAAAGTTCTTGTATTGTTTCAAGCAAGACACAAAATTACATCCCTTGGTACAATGGCAGCACCAGAACACTAAATGCAGACTATATCCCCATTTGCAATCAGCCAAAAAGAAGATTCCCCCAACATGTCTACAGGGCTGCTGAACCAAGGACAGGAGTGGCTAAGGCAAAGGTCCCCATTTCCCTTTATCAGCAGAGATTGAAGTCAGGCAATCAAAATGGAAAACTCAGTTCAGCTCTATCTTTCATCTATTTTTCTGTTTTGCTGTTCATCTTGCCTACTCAGATGGCAAGTCCAAGAGCTTCTCAACATGGCAGCACAAAATAACCTGGCATAAAGATAATTCTTACTAACAAATATCACAACACTCTGTGACAAACTAGAAACTGTTCAGCCTGACACCTCAGGTCACAGATCCTGCAGGTTAAGTGGGAACTTGGGTGATACAGACATATTAAATAATAAATTCAGATGATCTCCATTAGCTTGCAGGTCAGTTTTTTACCACTAGTCTCACAAACCATTCACTGTTGGCTGAACTTGGTACATCTAAATTATAAAGGATATAAAACTATCTAATATTTACTGTAATAAAAAAATTTCCTACAATAACTATACATTGACTAGCCCTGGAGTTTTGGGATTTGTTTCTGTTTGGCTGGATTTTTTTAAATGACACTTCCCTCCTTCTCACATTGATTACTTAGTTCAAGTTCTCCCCCCCTTCAAAATTTTTTCATGAACAGCTTGGTCCACTTTAACCTCCAACTGCTCCTTCTGCCATACCCCAAAAGTTCTTATCTTTTGAGACCCACTGCTTCTAGGTGGAAAACCAGCACACGATGTACAGAATAGTGCTGTGCAGATTATAGCATAAATTCTGCACAGCGATTAACTCTCTGAAGTCCTGGGACTGAAGTAGTGAAAAGCTAATTAAAAATGCATATAAACCCACATTATACAAACAAATATGTATGAAGCTTCCCATTCAATTGTTAGTTGTGTATCTGTTTTCCTGACTCCAGCTCCAAGACTTCAACCACTCTCAATCAATTGCTTAAAGACGGAACATCTCAGTATCTTTTAACTCAAACATGAATGACAATTAAAAAAAAAAAAAAAAGCAAGCCATGGCCACTTCATTAAACCTTCCTAGTATTAGTTTTTAATGCTAATTAAAGAATTTTCACTTTCAAATGTTTTGCTTTTCACTTATATGGCAATGAGGAGTTCAACCACATCTGCTATTGTGAAGTTTTTTTTGTGTTTTTAGTATAAACTGCATCTATCTATCTCTGTTACAGCCCCTTCTGCCATCTGTGACAGATCATATTTCTTGAATTCATCATCAGGAGATGACTTGTTTCGTATGTTACCCCTGTATGCTGCTTTACGTGCATTCCAATTGCTGGTATTTTACCTCTGGGAAAGTAATCCTTGGATTTCAAGAAGCAGAGAGAGACTAATGACAGAGCCCTCAGCAGGACACTGCAGCTTCTCGACACCAATCAGGGATTACATTTCCTGCCTTCCACTGCAGCAGGAAAGCACCAGCTGAGCAGTTCAGAGGAGATCTAAGTCATTTAGAAAAAGCCCTGAGTCAATCACAACTGCCTACTGGACACAGCAGTTGCAGAGAAATGGATTACTATGCAAAGCAGTAAGAAGATGCAAGTTTTTATTAACTCAGTCATCTGGGTGCCTTGATAAACTACTAGAGAAGAGGAGAAAGTCAGAAAATGACAAATACTACGTTAGGAAAAAGTCTCCCTCTTCTATGACAACAACTAATTTGATAAACCCAGTTATTCAAATATCAGTGCTCTTAGACAACTGATGCAACTCTCTACTGCCTTATCTCCACACAGACTTCTTTGAAGGCCAAAAGAAGCCGGAAGCCATAGCTCCCTTCCCAAGCACACTAACCTACATAGACAGGACAACGGCTGGAAATATGAGGGCCTGAGACCCTCAGCCAAACAGCCTCCTGAACAAGAAAAGGTTGCCATCTTGTCTGGACAAACAGAAACCATGAGAGAGGTACCATTCCTAGGCTGGGCTGCACTTCTTCCTATCAAGTCAACAACAAGAAGCATCTGCAATGAAGTATCAAAACTAGTATGAAATGGGAGAGTCTCATTCCTGAAATGATCAAGATAAGCAAGAGCAACATGAAGAGATTCTCTGCACATCACATAGAGGAGTCAGACTGATGGTATAAAGAAAAGCACAGTTAGCACTATAACATGTAATGCTGCTGTAAGTACAGCATCTGATCTCCACATTTCAGCTCCCATGCAGCAGCCAAGGTCTGTCCTGAGTTGTACACATGTAACAAGAATAACTATGCACACTTTGTGTGATGCATTGTGCATGATGCTGCAGTACAGTCCTAGTTTTGTGTGTATGAAGGAAGAAAGACAATGGGGAAAAAAGCTGCTCTTATTCAACACAGAATACAAGAGGCTCTGAAAGCAATCAATTGCAACAAATCCTGATCATAAGGGGGTTAGGTTGCAGAGGAACAATCCCACATGTGTAGGTTGTCAGCAGACAGAAAACCTGTCATGCAATGCCAAGACCCAAGTTTACTTTGATATACTGCTATGCAAACCTTAAGGGTATAAACAAATCAGCAAAATGTAGATGGGCTTTAGAAGACCCCAGTTATCTACAGCAAGTCAAACAGTCACTTTCTTATCCAACAGCATTTACTATTCAAACATTCAACAACAATAACTATCAGTTGATATGACAGGCCACCGCTTTATTTAATATGAAACCAACTCTCGCCAAAAGCCACCATAGTCACACACACAAGGCTTTATACTTTGGCATAGGATGGCTATACTAACCTATACTTCCATCTCAGCCTTCTTTGTGTTGCCTTTACTCTGCTACATTTCCTTCCTAGTTTCCAAAACACAAAGAATAAACTTGTAACGACTCTCCTATGGGGCCTCCACCCCATCATACCCCTTACTTTCACCTCCCACATTCCTTATATCTTGCAAGTCTTCCATCAACACTTACTTTTTTTTTTTCCGAAGTCAAACTCTCACTTACATTGCAAAGAGTATCACCATTTCCCTAGGAGGTAAAGACAAAACAAACCCTAAAACACAATACAATTTTATTTAAATAAGTCTGTACATCAAATTAAAGTACTCTATTCTAGACTGATCATTTAAACCCTTGTTTAAAAACTATGACTGCTCCTGTTTATTGTGAAAAACCAGAACATTAGAAAAAAAATCAAATCTCACATACTTAATAAAAATATTGCTTCACTAAAATATTGTCATAAAGAAATGCAGCCAGCTCTACTATCCAAGTAAGTATGACAACTGTTTTTAAAATTTTGAAAGGAGAGCCAGAGGACTCTGAAGTTCTGGGTCAGAATAGTGAGAAGCTAAAAACTCTATGGAAAGAATAGAAGCAGCAAAGTCAAAAGAGCTCATTTGTGCATCAGCAACAACTAGCAAAACAAATAAAATGTAGTTGTTCACAGCAATATACATTTGCTCAACAACAAACCCAACATCTTCTCTAGTCCTTGTAAGGCAGAGTATCCTGTTTGTACCACTCTCCTCATTTATACTTGGAACAAGAGAATAATAAAGCTCTGGCCTGCCCTTTCCTCAGTTAATGTATTCCTTCTATTCACGCTCATGAGATGTCCTTGGCAACTAATGATTTACCTCACCTGTTCCAGAAACAAGCTGATTGTAATAAATTAATCTGGCTTTCAACACCACTTCTGCATCCATATGGCCCCTAGTATACACTCATCACTTATCTACAATATTTTCTGAAACAAGTGGTGCTGGTGAAGGAAAAGCTCACACAGTAAAACAATATTCTCATTTATTTAAAATAGGCACAATTTAGAATGAATACGTTCAGTACTGAAGCTTAGCTTAGTCCTAGGACTGATCAGCCACAAGTGTCTGGATCCAAATAAGCCCCTAAAATTGCACCTTTTACAATTATATTTAGGCCAATTACTGAAATAAAGAGTCTGCTACATACTGCTTCACAGACAAGTGACAGCAGTATGGCTGCAGGAACCAATACACAAGATATGAATAATGCAATTACTATGATCACAAGATCACACTTGAAATTATGTAAGTTCATGCCAGCTGCTGTCATTTCATGCATTCTCTTTATTACTCAATTTCCCCAATTTAATAACATTTTAGAACTTGTAAGTAATCAAAAGCATAACACTATGTCTTGCCTCCCTTTCACATCCTCACCATATAAGTCTCAGTATTTTGGTTGCTGGTGTAGAGCATTGCACGCTTTGGTATTGCATGCTGTGAAACAAACAATGTAACAAGAATAACAAAAAATTTTACTTAACAAAAAATTTACAAAGATATAATTTGCAATATATCAAGATGGAAACCAGTAAGAGGGAAAGAATAGTATAAGCTATGTTCTGTCTCACACTTCATCACATCATTGCATAAACTAAATATAAAAGGCTATTACAAAAGTCATTCTGGGACAAAGAAATGAAATTTCTGATTCAATAAGAAATAGAAGAAGGTATGACTGTGATGCAGTTCTGTTATTATATCCAAAATAATTATCCCAAAAGTAAATAATGAAGTGGTTCAGTTTTCCTAGTCTTCATAAATCTATTTTGTGACAGCATAATTTACCACACATCATGCCTCAAAATATACAGTATCTACAACATAAATCTACTTTTTTTTTACTTAGTATTTTTCATTTGATACTACTGTTTTAATATGAAAAAAACACACAAGACAAAACATACCAAATTCAACTCTGCACTGACTCCACTGACGTGTGTCAGTATGTGACACTGGGGGCAAACACTGCCCCTCAAATTTTGTGAGCAGTCAAGAAAAAATCCCAACCCTATATACTCTTGCCATACAGGCACATAGACAGAATGCATCTACAACCCCTATAGAAGTAACCTGACCTAGAAGAAAGCACCAGACCCTCGGACAGCTGGAGAAGATCAGCACACACTCGCATGTGGTCACGGCAGCACAACTGTCTACCTATATCGCACACGGGTGTGCTGTGAAAGGGTCTGGAAGCCCAGGACAGCCTCAGGCTGCAGGTGCAAGCACTCCAACTGCCTCAGGTATGCAGCTCTCAGACATCAGAGAGGAGAAGCTGCTCTACCATCAGCCAACTGAGATGCCCAGACATCTGATACAGTGATGAACACAACAGCTTTCACTGCTCGCGATCCTCAGTGTCCTGATGCCTTTGCAGGCACCTAAAAGTTTCCCATGTAACCTATATGGAACTGATAATGTAAAAAGACAGAAGTGACTAGATCTTTTGTTAATAAGTTGTATTGAACTATCTCAAGTTACACTCCAATCTCATACGCAGTCACTGCAACAGTTCAAACTCGTGTTTTATATTTGCCACAAGAAAAACCGTTCATATAAAGTTCATTTATGTATTCATATAGGACAACTCTACATCCTAGCAGACTCAACGACCTCCTTTATAGATATACAGACTAAACTCATCTGTACCTTCAGTAATTTCTGTATCATCTTTTACTACTTCCGAGATTAATTTTGGAAGTAGTTCATCCCTGTCTACCCTAGTTTAGCCCAGGTACTTCGAACAGTATTCTTGAGCCCGAAGGCTTACACAGCAGTTTAACTCTACAGAACAATGAAGCCTTAGCTAATTATGCTAATTAATTAAGCTAATTAGGCAGCTTCAGCTAATGTATGTAAATGCAGCTGGTTTCAGTATATTTCATTTTAAAAGGCTAACATAATTCAGCATGACTTAAGGCAAACAGACACTTTTACAGTAAGTGTTAGCAACAGCTGTAGTGGGTTGTTTTGCACAGGAAACTACTGCTGTCATACTCCCACAGAGAGAAATGCTCAGGGGACACAGCATTACTTAACAAATCGAAAAGACTAAGCTCAGCTCCAGGACAGTCAAAGTGTAACTTGTGCATCTACCTAACGTATGTGCCTTGCTGTCCAGAAAATTCCCAGCGGAATTTCACAGCCAACACTGAAGTCTAAACTGTGCTAATGTTGCCGTCATCTAGTTAGCTTTAACCCAAAACAATCTTCCTTTGCCTTTGCACAGGCAGAGGTCATGATTGTAAAAAAAGTCATGGGCCTATTTTACCTTATGGACCACAAATACCCTATTCAAGCTTCGCGAGCTAAACCATCAAAATAGAATTAGTAGGACATAATTCACTTTTTACATAATATTCACCTCCAAAAGGGATTGAATATGTAAGAGTATTTCTGGGTTAAAAATGTATTAACATGTCTTTGATTTCGCTAGCACAAAGATTAGCCACAGATTACTACGGCCCCATGAAGGTCCAAAGGCCTCAAATGTAATTCCTACTGCTAGGCTGAGCTTCAAGTGATAGATCATCTGAAATCTGGCTTGCTAAAATGTAAAATGGGTGCTCACATTTGCAAAGTATATCTCTTTCTCATCTTGCTGCATAAAAACACTAATACTGTTAAAAAATAGTATCAATATTTGGTGGGTAAGCATAAGGCTAGAGAAAATAAATGTCAAAAGAAACCACCAAACTGAGACTCTGACCTACATTCACTCTGGATTACTAGCAGGGTAAAAGGCCAACAGCCTGTAAAACTAGAACTAGAGACCCTATATATTTGTAGAAAAAAGGCACTGAAAACTTAGAGAGAAAGAATTTAACATGACAATCAACAATTCTGATTAAATAAGACTAGGCGCGACTGTACGTACTGGCAGTCTATCCCATTTTTGCTTGCTGTTTATCTTATTTCCTTTTCATTAAGGAAATGCCTCTTTTCCCTACATGGAACTGTAGTGACATTTGACAAAGTAATTAAGAGCAGGATGATCATGATCAGCTGCCTTTGCCCTGTTACCAAACACAGTCAATACACAGTTCATGACTCCAGCAGATGTTTGTGCTTTACAGGCTTATTGGGAACTTAAGGTCTTAGTTTTCCTGTCCTTCCTGTATTACATGGAAAAGAGAATCTAAACAGAGAAGCTCCTGAATTACTAGAAGGAAGTATTAACCCATCCAATACAATCTACTATAAAAATCAACAAAAAATAAACTGCCCAACAGTTTTATTTCCCCAAATACAGAGCTATAATGAAACAGGCAAGCTTCAACTCTCTTGACAAATGGCAGAAAAGCTTGTTTGGGCAAAGGACTCTGTCAGGGTCGTTGGTGACTCATCCATCACTCACTACCCCTCCCAGTTAATACTTGGCTAAAATAATCCTGCTCACAAGACATGAATCTACAGTGCAAAGGACAGAGGGTCACATATTTTAATGAGGCAGAGTCAAACCCTGATTGTAAAGACGCATTTGTGAATTCCCCCATCACTTATGACCTCATCTCTGCCTCTATTCCATCTTCTAATGCCACCCATCTTCACATGACCGTGGACTTGCTGATGTCACAGGATTAATCCAAATCAAAGCTAACCCTTCTCAAAGGACACAAAGAGGAGTTTTGTGTGTGTGGGTGTGTGTGCTCAGACAAGATGAAGGTAACAGGAATTTAAAATTAACTGCCTAATAAAAAGGTTGGACTTCAGGTTTTGTTTGCTTGTTTAAACACAACCAGTTTAAACTGCTTATAAAATGAGGACCTGATTCTAATACAGACTACTTCAGCTAATTCAGTGAAAGTACAGTAGTTAAAATCTAATTTGGCAAAGGGCATCTCTAGTCATGCAAGAATGCAATATCACTGAGCAGCTGTGACTGGTGGCAGGATACATGGCTCCTAGGCAAACTCTTCCCCATCCTCAATTCCAAAACACTGGAGTTTTGACTACACCCTAGACACCCACCTGAGCTTCACCGATATATCAGATTAGCTGCAGAAACTGGGGATAGATAGCAGCTAGGGATTCTCAGATCCTCCAGTAAGAAAGCTGAGAAGGAGAAATGAACAGATGAGGCTTTACAGATCAGAGAGATTCTGCAAGGAGCCTGGGCCAAGTCTCATAAAAATCAAAAGTTCACACTAAATGTAAGATAAATAGAACACTTCAGATGCTTAATTTTAACCAAAAAATATTCAATAATCTCCAGACCCAAACAGTCTATGGTGAAAAAAATCTTTTTCCAGGTTCAATTTTGGCTGGCATCTCTCCTGCTTGATTTTACAATACATAAGTCCTTAAGGAAAGGATAAAGATAAAATCTTGCTGTTTTCAATTTCTGATGCATCCTGTTTCACACTATCATAACCACTAAATGTGCAAAGCTGAAGAGAATCTGCCAGAGTGCAAACCCCAAAGCCACCAGTACTGAGGTGATCTCTGTTGCATTTCAAAACCCATTTTTTGATGAAGAATCTTAACACAGAAAATTTCTAAAGAACATTCTTAAAATATTTTGCATCGGTGATATGAATACAAGCGTTAATGCAAGACAGTGACTGAAACCTTAGCCAGCTAGGAACTCCACATAAAACACAAGCTAAAATAAAATACTAAGTTTATTCTTGTAACACTACTGGTCAAAAATAATAAAGGCCCTGCATGAGAGCATGTAGAAACAAACCACTGTCATTCAACTGTTCAGAAACTTCCCTAGATTTGAGTTTTTCATTCAGTATTCCTGACTAACAGGTATATAATCAGTAACTATACCAGTACATTTTACATCGTGACTTGACTGCTAATGTACCTGATTGCTATCTTATCTTAGTTAAAACCCAAGTTTAATAACAACGGAAAAATGCTCTCTATGCTAATACTCAAGAAACATTATTAAAATGGCTTTAACTCAGAGTACCCAAAGCCCAACTCAGAATCATAGAATCATTGAATGGTTTAGGTTGGAAAGGATCTTGAAGACCATCTCATTCCAACCCCGCTAACATGAACAGAGATACTTTTCTAAACCCTACTTCTACTAAACCAGGCTGCTCAGAGCTCCCCATCTAACCTGCCTGGAACACTTTCAGGCATTAGGCCATCCACAGCCTCTCTGGGCAATGTGTTGCAGTGCCTCAACACTCTCGCAGTAAAGAATTTATTCCTAATATCTCAACCTACCCCTTTTCACTTCAAAGCCATTCCCCCTTGTCATGTCACTACATGCTCTTGTAAATAGTCTCTATCCATTTTTCTTGTAGGGTCCATTCAAATAATACTACTTAAGGGTAGTTGTCTGCTCTCCTTGAGTTTTCATGCATGAAGGTTCCTCCCCACCCTCCAAAAAAAAAGTCAGAGAAGTGAGAAAATGGATAGGAAGAGGAAAATGTGAGCAAAACTCCTCCATATACTTATTCTATTCAAATGGCATTTAAAAATAATTTGCAAGTAAAATCGATTCCTTCTTCCTATAGGATTTTAAGTGCTCAGAACTTCAGTATATTAGCTACCTTTCCAAAAACTCATATATACCTAGATATGCATTTGGGGTGTGGAAAGAAATGAAGAAAAAGGACTTAAATTATGTGCCTTAAAGAAAGGAGGTTGGCAGCTAACCTTAAAATTCTTAGATCATAATAGAAACAAAGAGAAAAAAACCCATCTGTATACGTATGCGACTCTGGCTGTTGCAGTCCAACTAGGTCATTTTAGCTGCAGTTAATTTCCAGTTACAAAAGGAGATACAAAGGGCTACATGTGTATTCTTTAATATACAAGATTATAACTAATATAAAGTCTTTTCTAAATTTACTGTTGCCATCTATTAAAAAATAACTAATTTTACAGCTTTCTAACGTGTAGCTCTTAAGCTCTAAATCACTGACCATAACTAATAAGCAGTGTAATAGCATGAGTGTCTGAAGTAAAACCACAGACTGCAATTTTGTTGATTGTAAATCATCATCATTTTAATGCAAAAGCAACAGCAAATCTCTGTAATTACTGGGTGCATTTTGAATCACTTTTATGATTACTGCTCTATACCCATTAAAAATCCAAAACACTGAACTGCACAGGGTATAAAACTAGAATTATGATATACTACAAACTGTAATTGAAATCCATAAATTTCCTTACCAGTGTTCAAAATTACTTTGTTGCCAAGAATTGCAGCTCTGCAAAACTGACTTAACAAACACTTACTTTAAGAAAGAAGTAGGGGCAGGGATAGTAGCAGTTGCTTTGAGATATGTAAATAAAAAATTAAAAACATCAAGGATCAGATTTGGCACTCCTGTTTGTTTATGTAACACATGTGGCTACCAAACTTGCCAATTAAAAAAAAAAATCTAAGTGCTAGAAGGAAAAACTGAAAAGGTCAGCAGTGGTATACACACAGTTTGGACCTGTAATTAAAAACTTTAAGACACACCTTGTAACACCTGGGATAAACTTACCACCTACAGCACTGTCCAAGAATATTCCACAAAGCAGTAAAACACTATATATCATTTTAAGAAGAGAAAACCAAACCAAACCCAACCCAGCAAACAAATAAGAAAATGCCTACAACATTACTTGAGCAACCTACTGCAGTTCCTCAGTAATAAAAAGAAAACTGGCTTCTAGAAATGTATGCTTTTTCGGAGAGGTGGAAAGGAAATCAGGAAAATTAAATACCACATAACAGGAAAAGACTTTAATGTTTCTAGAGATATGAAAGTGTATGCTAGCTGGACATCCCATAGAATACCAGATTAAAAATTCATCTGAAACAAACCCACATTCAAATTTAGCTGGGTGCAGGAAAGGGGGATCAGGATGCTTGAGGCTTTGGGACATTTGAACAGCCCAGTTTACAAGGAGAGACCAGAAGAGCTTTCCTTGTTTCAGCTATCAGAACAAAGGCATTGAAGAGATATGCCTGCTCCCATCGTTCTGTGAATCTGGGCTACCCCTCAAATGGGGACTATTGTTACAATTCATATCTTCACCCATGGATATGCACCCATGTTGGAAAATGCACAGGGGGCTACGTTGGGGTTGTTCTTTTCGCACAACAACCTGAAAGTAATTTATACTTTTTAAAATATGAAAACCAAATCCATAATAAATGTAGGTTGAAAATTAGAAGACAGCTTCTATTTAAAACTAAAAGAAAAAACTGGAGAACACAGTTTTGAGGATCTTGCAGTGTTTCTATTAGAATGACTGATAGGAATAAACCAGTTGCTAAGTAAGAAAGATTCCTCCACATCTACATACTGATTTCATTGGCTGCTTCCTCTGATCACTGAAGTTTATTCTAGTGTGCAATAAAAATTGGTTTTTATTCTGGTGGGGGTTTCCTTAAATTATTCACACTGCAAAAAAATCAGTAAGATAATTTGCAGATCCTTCCTGCAGAACCTCCAAGGATAGAATTTGAACAGAACGAGGTAAAAACTGCACTTTGCCCTTTCTTTTCCTCTAGTCACCCTTTCTTCCCCTTCCCTCCCCACCCACCCCTCCATCCCCCAACTTCAACACAGTAATTTCTACATTATCAGATTATACATTCTATTCTGTAACATTCTAGTATGAGCCACAGTCATGGTTGAAGAAGTATTCTTTAATCTAAAAGCCCCTTTACACAGATTTATAACCTCCTCTAAGTGATTTCCTAATTTTCCCAAAGCTCCAAGCTAGGAGCAACTGCAAAATGTTGACCCTAAAAGCAATATATTGAACTGTTCATTTTCAGGAATTGGGCAGTGACAGTGGGTAACATCAGTATTATTTAAGAATGTTTTTTGCTATTTAAAAATAAACTGTTGAAAACACCAAACTTCACGTAAGTAGATGAATGTGTGGCTCAGCAATTAAGCATAAAAAAATCTCCAGTATGCTGCAGCTTGCCGCCTTCTCATTAAGATCAGCATTTGTGAATCCAAACATATTCAGTCCATTAGGATAATAATGCAGACAACATTCAAAGACACTGCACAGGCTTCACCGCATTAACCAGATCTGCTGATTATACAAGTATAATAAGATATACAGCACTAGAGAAAGCAAACATGGGGCTTTTTCTCATTTATCCCTTGAGGAGACACGAGTCAGTCGGCTTTCTTTTCTCTTGCCTGTCCAGGGTTTTTCCATGAACTTGATTTCCTTCAGCAGTACATCCCTTTCCCTGGTTAAATTACCATGCAATGTTTCACGATCTGTGCATGTCCTTTGCAGACTCTGCTTTTGCACACACACATTCCTATAGCACCTGCGGACAAATCCCACTAAGGCACAAAGTGTTTAATGTGGAGAACAAAGTTACCCTCGCAGCTCCCTCTAGCCACTAGAAAACCAGCAGGACTGAAATGCAGAGGACACATGGGTGTCTCTGACAGACATTGTCGCCTACGTAGGAGTTAACAGCTGTGCAGAAGTGCTCACCTCCGAGGCTGGGTTTATGATCACAGCATGGGAGAGAAATCTAGACTGCATGCAAGGAGATGGGCTGCTGCTCAGCAAGAAAACATACTACCCTCACCCAAAACCGGTGGTGTAAGTGACCAAGAGCAGTGATTTTCGGGTAAAGGAAGATACCAGAAGGATGAAACAAATGTTTATTTTATGCTGTACAGGATACACTTATTGATCCTCCCACATAAAAATGCTTCTGTTTCATTAATCGAAAAGTGGCAAGATGCTTAATAGTCAACCTAGACTTGTCTAGAATTACTTATGCCAAATCAACCTAATCTCTTTGTATACCAGACAAGAAGTTGCCAGGAAAAAAAGGCAATAAGTGGATGCCAAAAAATCTTTACTTCATTACATCTTTTGCTGTTGTTTCATGAGACATTTGGATTATTAAACTAGAGAAGCGCAGTATAAATCAAAATAAAAAATTAGTAAAATTTATGTGGAAAAATATTTTTACAAACAAAAATTTAAAGAGGAAACAAGACAAGTTTTGCAAGGGGCTGTCCTCAGTACAGCAATAATCACTAGTTCTAGTACTGATTTGGGTAGAGAAACAATGATTATTTTTGTATCAGCAGGCCATACTCAACTGGATGGAGCATTAGTGCATAGAGCAACAGGATTAGACTTCCAAATGGTCTTAAACCAGAGGGAGAGGCTGGTAAATACAGGAATGTTATTCATCAGGGACAACAGCAAGAAAGTACAACTGACCACAAAGCCTTACATACACCAATAATACAAAATAGACGGCTGGCTCTGCTACCCAAAGTCTCAGGGCCACTTGTGGATTCAAGGCATGAATCACCAGTATCACAACATTACAAAAGGATAGCAGCCTAAGGGGGTAAACAAACCAAACTATCAACTGTCAAGAGAGAGTAACTTATGTCCAACACCAGCAAGGCCCCAATGGGATTCAATGCTCAGAGCCGTTCAGCCCAGCAAGGGAAGAGACCAACTTCAAAGGACAAGAACCGGCCTAGCAAGTATAACCTAAAAGGATTAATGAACCATCTTTATGAGTTAAGCAGAGACCTTTTGGTAGAACCTAGTAACATCCTTGGGCAGCTAAAGCTTGTCACCAGAGGACAAGACAAAAACCTTTATTTTCCATGACCATGGCAGAAATGGCAAGAAGTAACACACTAAAACTGCTGCATGGAAGATTTAGGAAAAAATTTGAATGGTAAAGACAGCTTAGTGTTCTCAAATGATTAATAGCCAAGATCAAGATCACCAGTAACATGACCTTTGCAAAGTTATACAACTACTTGTCAATCACCAGTTTCAAAATCCAACTCACAGTTGAGGAAAAAAATACTTACCAGTACGTCAGCTCTACTCAAAGCTATTGGACAAGTATTTCAGTCACAAAAACTACCAAGGGTTAGCGCTACCAATTAGCTGAACAGCCAAAGGACATTTAACTCCCTGTGTGGATCTGATGTCACATAAACAGAATTATTTTTACGACTTTGGCAGCATCCATTTGGTCAAATCTTAGCTACATTGAAAGGGAACACATGGAAAACGGCTGAACCATTTTCACTCCTTTTTCTGGTATTTAGAAATACACATTTCCATGAAGCACTGCCACTTATTTGTGCAGGGGAAGAAAGAAGCTTATATAAAACTGCAAGAAACATTCTTCAGCTGCAAGCTGTCTAAACAACATCCAGAGCTGTGATTTAAACAACCTCTGAAAAAAGTATGCTCTTCTTTTCCAGTATTTTCTTCTATTTAAAAGACACTGACAGTATTCGGAAAGCCAGAGTTTAACTATTCTTTATACACACTTTTGAGAATACAGAAAGAAAACATCCTTAGGGTGTTACTAGCATACCCTTTCAGGCTTTTATTTTTTCCCAGGCTGACAAAATGGTCTACATGAGCACAAGCAATGGGCTAACAGGTCTAAAAATGTGTGTATTTATCAGAAAAGGGAGCAGAAACCATAGATTCTGAAGAAAAAGCAAGGAAGCACATGCACAGCCAGCCAACAACTCCTCTGAAGACTTGACTTTAAATTTAAAAAGAACAGAAAATTAGTTACAATGTCTGTAAAATTTCTACCTTCAGGATTGACCAGACACAGAAGTAAACCAGTCTACCCATCTCCAAACAAATCCCACCCCTTCACCAAAGTCAGAATGATCTTGTTCTTGGGTCATGTAGTTCCAAAACCACATGATACAAACTCACAGGGAAAAAACCCTTTTTTCTCAGTCAGGCTTTCTTGCAATTTCTTTACTGAAACTCATACCTCCTTTCCAAGTTTTGCTCCTCCCAGGCAGTTTAAGTCTAGTAAGGCACTAATAATTAAAATATAGTATTACTCTTCTTAAATGGGTTAAAAAACCTTTTGAAACAGGTACACAGTATCACAGTAGATAATTAGAACACAATTATCAATTTATTCCATTTCTTGCCTTCTAAATATTTTTCATGTACCAAGAAAGCATCTCATTCTTACCGACTACACTTTCTATTCCCTAACTTCTAGCTGAAAAATGGAAAACCATTCAGAATTTCACCGGACTGTTTGACAGGCTACAACTTACAAGCTTCCAAACTGGAGAAAGAAAAGGGGGTGGTGGGTGGGAGGGTAAGAGGTAGAGGGAGAGAGAAANGAAAAGAGGTACAGATTTATTTAACAGCATTTGGCTGACATTAAGTGGGGGGGAGGGGCACCCACAATCTCAGCAGCTCATTCCAAGGAGGAAGGACTTCACCAGCTCATGAAAATAGCAGCTAATAAAAATATGTTTTAAAAACCATCTAAATCAAGGCAAGATTTCAACCAGAAACCATAATGGTTACATTTTTTAATGTAGTACTTTAAAAGCACAATCTTAGCTCCTTGGCAAAACCCTCAGACCATTCCAAACAAAATCAATAGCAAAATTTCCACCAACTCACATGATGGGAGTAATGACCACAGACTACAAACCTGACAGCATCTACTGCAAACATGTGTTTTTTAATTTGAAAACCCTAATATAGAAAAGATCACTGCTAACACCTAAACTGCAGAAGTTTCCTCTTCTATCAAAGAGCTGTTTACCCAGCAACATACAATCACATATTCTGTAGGTCTCACTTTCAAGCCACTAACATGCCGACCACAAGAAATTGGTTAAAAATTCAGTTCTGTAGCCTGTTTAGGTTTTAGGGGTTTTTGTAATACTTTTAAATATTCATACATGCCCCAAAACCTATGTAATATTAAAGCTGTAAATATTTATCTTTTAGCTTATTATTGTCCACAAGATACATATCACCACTAACAGATGATTACTTATCAGGTAACTATCTGAAAAAGTCTAGAGAAAACTCTTTTTTGGTAAATGGAACACTTTGCAAGACAAACACACACTCAAATAAAGGAAGACTGATCAAAAAGAGGAGAACAGAAAACAAAAAAAAGGGCAGCAGAAAAAAACCCAAAACCACCAAAGAGCAAAGTTCTGGGAGGGGCTGTATAAAGTAGCAAGGTCCTAGTAAAAACACCCAAGTCATTCTGAAAGTCATTTTTAAGATGCCAACTCTAAAAGTTTGGAGCAAAATTTAGATACCATGATTGATTTGAAGGCAAACCAATGCTAGCACTTCAGTTAAAAATAACACATCTTGAAAACATTTGATTAGACATCTATGAACTGAAAACTATCAAGTACATGAAACATATATTCATACTGCACACTCGGGAAAAACAACAACAAAAAGGGAAGATTTTAAAGTTATAATGTGCTAAGTAAAAGGATCACATTGTTTTTGTCTAGTCATGTGGCAAATTCAAATTAGAGAAAGACATTTTTCCATAGTAAATATGACAAGAGATGCAAGGAGAAGAAAAGAAAAATAAGCTCTTGAAATTCCTTCACTACCTTCACCTTGAATTTAATTCCTACTCATTGCAAGTATAAAGCTACTATTTATTACTGAGAAGATGATACTCATTTCCTTGTCCCTGTGGGATGAAATATGCTCAGCACAAAGGAATTTCTGCCTATTTTCCAAAACGAGATCAATAATATTAACTATTACATCAATTTCAGCCACTGAGAGGTCTATAAAACAAGTTCTATAAAAACCTAGACAAAACCATGCTTCTTCCAAACCCAAACCCATCACACACACATAGAGGAATGATATACTGCAATAGCTTATTTCCTGATAGACACCATAGGAATTGACTTAATTAAGCCAGTGGTTGCATAAGCAGTTCTTTTTAATATACATAAGTTAAGAATAAAAATTCTCTTTTAAGTATGTTTCCAGCTCTACGATGAAATAATTCCTTCGGGAAATACCTCAATCCTTCACAACTTCTTATAGAGGTGAATTAATGCCCACTACTGAAGGCTCATAGGAAAGCCACCCAATTTCATAAGTGATGCAATATTTTATAAAAAGCACAACCCCCAAACCAGCACATACTTGCTGTAGTATCAGTATAAGCCAACCTCCATAAGAGATTCAGACCACCTCTTATTATGATAATATCCACTTTCATTCACACGCCTAAAACTTACCTATGACAAGGGGCACTGCAGGCAAAACTCCCTTGGAAAAGATAACAATGCAGTGCTACTCATATTTATAGTGGTAAATGAGCACTGAGGCCACCAGCCTGGGAGCACTCAGGAGCAACCCTGGCTCAGCTGATTTCCATTGCTGCCTGATAGCAAATAAGGCCTCTTCCTTTCACTTGATAGCACAGGCACGTCTTTCTATCAAAGAGAAAAAAAAATCCCAGGGAACTATTGCATCAGGACCCAAAGCACTGCTGAAAGGACATTTTTTTAACATTGCTTCAAACTAGGTGTTTTAGACCAAAAGCCTGAGAAATACTGAAGAATTTTGCCTTAACCCTTGCTAGACATACCACTGTTACTTCTTGAAGAGATATAAAATGAGTGACTGAGGGGTTTGTTTGGTTTTGACATTACTGGCAATGACACACATTTTATTACTTCTAATCATTGGCTTTATGAAGTATGTCCCTACTGTATGTAATTTTTAGAGCTGGACAGAAACCAGCTAGTGATATTCTTGTAAAACTTCCTCTTTCTCCATCCTGCTCCACAAACTACAGAGCATTATTTTTAACACTGTGCAAATACTAAGTGCATGTGAAAATGCTCTCTCTGAAACATACTCTTGGCAAAATCTTATTTAGAAGTTATCAAAGGGAAGTCCAGTAAGTTTTCTTCACATGAAAATAGCAGGTTAAATCAAAATTACTCTTGTTTCAGTCCCATTTCAGTCCCATTTCCATATTTTCTGTTTTCTCCTCTTTTAATTGTTCATACTTTAAAAGGAACAAATCTTCTGGGTTAGCAATTTCAATTTCCACCATTAGTTTCTACAGTTTAGTGTTTTAAAATGAGATTCCCTTCTGATGTTTGGTTTGATATGAGAGAGAATGTAGACTCAGAGGTTGAAATAGTCACTTGCCCTTATATTTAGGTTAAATTTTTTAGCTTAAGAACTAGCATGTGAGTATCTGTGATAGTCTTGATGATTCTTTATTCAGGTACTTTTCATTCTCCAACTGCAGAAAAACCTCTGCTAATATCTGAATATTTAGGGGGAATCTGAATATTTAGGGGTAATATTATTACCTTAACTACGCGGTAAACAAAAGGTCAGAGATGCATTTGTATAAAAATTCTCAATGCAGTACAATACAAACAGTTATAAGTAGAACATGTTTAAATAAAATCTGAAGAAAAACATTTTGGTAAACCAAAAACAACTGGACAAGAATTCAGAGATGCTGCAATTAGAAGCAATTATTATCATCGCATTATTAGAACTAAAAATTTTGCAAAAAAAAAAAAGAAAAGCCTTTCAAAATTTTTGCATTGAATGCATTTTGCATTGAGGTTACAACTCATTTTTAAGAACACATTGAGTCCTGCTTCAAAAAGACCAAATCAGTCCCATACAGAGGTTTGAGAGCTATTATACATCCTCCTTTTCCTAGATTGATCCCGTCTTTCTGCCTCAGAACTGGGGCTGGAGGGACTTTGGGTAACTGCTGCTTGTGGCAGTTTTAGGATTGAAATTTTTAACACCAAAGTTTATTTCTCTTGCTTTATGAGAATAATCTGGGTTCAGCCACCTGTGTTAGTCAGTGGGAAGCAGCTGGGGACACTCAGCACAAGGTGGGGAGAAGTGATTGCCCCACTCTCCTTAGTGGGAGAGAAAGTTTTTCTTCTCAGTAGAACATGAGGGAGGAGAGAGAAGGATCCAAATAGCAGCCTGAGGCACTGGGCAGCAGGAGAGGGAGACGGAATGAAACTCATACAGAATGTTGATTAGGAGAGAAAAAGGTTAGGGAGACCAAAGGCAAAAGATGTACTTTCTTGGGTGGGAAAGAGATTGCTCTTAGGGAAGAAGATAGTGTGTCTTGAGGCAAACTGTGGAGATGATTTAGGAGAAGTCAGGGAATGGGTAGCTCTGGCGTACACAGAAGGCTCTAGGACAGCAGGGCTGGGAAATGTGGAGCCCAAGGGACAGGAGCTTGCTAGTGTAGAGGTATTATCACTTCCAGCAAACATCTCTATCCACAAACTAAGGGCACCGATGCAAAAATGGCACACACTCCTAGTTCTGTCTGGAGGTTGTTTTCTTTTTTTCCCTCTCTGGAATATTAACTTATTAAGTTTTCAGTTTACACTGGCTTTTGGCCTTCTTCACAGCATGAATAGCCTAGTTCCTGATCTCAGTCACGGAAGTTCCCAATGCCTTTTTCTCCTAATAATAATATTTCCTTCTGTGCATGTGAAAGCATGGCCAAGTGGCCACTTAACTAACTCTGGGAAAAAAAAGCAGTACAAGCTTTCCTTAGTCCTTGACTGAAAGGCAAGGGGTTTTTTCTGGGTCTTTTAGCTCTTTTCTTTACCAGGCCACATTTTCTGTGTGTTTTTTGAGGCACAGACATGAGAACCAGACTTAACTTCCCCAAAAAGTTTTGACTGACATCATATGCAGTGATAACACCACATGCCTGCATCAGGGCGTGTTTCCTCAAAACCAATGCAATAATTCTGGGAAAAAGCCTAAACCTGCAGAAGACATACATTCGTACCTGGCTGTAAGCTTTATTTGCTATATATTATTGCTAATTCTCCCTGATTTTAAGTTACTGAGAGGACATAACAAACAACTATGTTAACTCCAACCAATACACATTAGTGGAGATTTCAGAGAATATTCACCATTTATTCTAGCACAGACCTGTAAGATCTATGTTCAAAAGTCTGCCTCACTGCTGTTGGAGCTGTTAATGGTGATACTTAAAGCTCTGAAAAGTTCTGATTTCTTTTTTTTCATGCTTCTGTTGTACTTACCGTTCATGTAATCCTGTTCTCACCCACCACCACAATTACAGCCTGTAAGGGTATGCTTGTTAGCTGATTAAAATTTGAACACCTCACTCAAAAAGCAGCATCGAATGAAATCCCTGGCAAAACCCCCACTGACCTCACTGGGAATGAGACCAACTGGAAGAACAGGACTCCCACGAGAGGCATGAATCACTGTCATTCCCATCCTGCTGAGTTTGTGAGAATGAAGATGAGATACTATTTGAAGGCCCTTCTACTTGTGTTTCATGTGACATGCCACTTCTTTTTTGTTTTGCAAATTCATAAGAAAAGTTTTTTTACTATCTGCAAGTAACAAGCTGAAGCAGCTGTATGAGTCACTGGAGACAGTTATGGGCCGGCCTGGCTCGCAGACTGCCGGTGTCAGGGAAGGTTCACCCGATTCTCCCCTTCCTGCTGCACAGCCATTCCCAAAATAACATGGCAGTGCTAAACATAGCCATGCCGAGCTCTTTTAATAAAAGACAATTCCTGCAGGGTGCACAAGCCACCACATTTGTCAAGATAAGCACATCAATAGGAGATGTCATATTAGCCTAGACAAAGAGATTGAACAGATAGCTTTGTCAAACACCAAGCTGAGGGGCTCATTCAAACTGACAAAGCAAGAAATTTAAACGTTGAACCTACAATCTACTATTAACACATTCCATCCTCTTCTGCTTTAGAAGAGTCTCAAACCAGTATGCGAGTTCCTGTAAGTGATATAATAAATTTATTCCTAATCTATAATAATAGTATTCCTGTCAATTCAAACCTCTCTGCTGCACTTTACGAAAACTCTGTAATGGCTGTTAGTGTGGTTCAGGTTATGCATATGGATCTATACACCTTAGTGGATAGGGACTGTCCATAATGACATATGCACACACAGTATAACTAATATGGAGAATTAACAGGCATAACTAATTGCCATGCAGCCAGGTCACCAGTTATTCCTCAATCACTTTTCTGTTACTTACATGTAAGGAAGTTTACTCTTAATCCTAAGGCAATAGACAAAGACACCACAGCGGTGGGTCTCAGTGCCTCATCTGGCTAAATTTTGTCATGACTTTAAACAAATTCAATTCCACATTAGAAATCACAGATGCAGCTGCCCTATATATTACAGAATAAGTGAGATAGTGATACTGGTCATAAGCAAAACTAGAAACATGGCTCACAAGACTACTTCTTTGGTGAGAAATTATCTTGGTTTCTTTTGTATTCCACATGCATAGCTGTGTGTATGGGCTTCATCATCCTACATATGGCAGAGACAGAAGCTCTGGGGGTAGGGTTATCAACACAAATATTTTCCTTAAAATGCATTTACTTTTCAAAAAGACTTCTGATCAACAAACTAACTTAAGACAGATTATGAGTGTACGGGAGTGAAACTGGTAGACAGACTTTTGTCACACCACTGGTGGTGTCCCTGTTGAGGTGCAGTATTTACACAAAAACCCACGAGGTGGGAAAAATCAGTTCAGCTTTGCACTACAGAGCTCTGACTGAATCAAGTCTTTTGGGGGAAGAAAAAAGCCCTCAAGGAACTACCAGAGGTTAGGCACTTCTCTCTTGCCAGGAACCTCTAAGTTTAGCTTTTCCTTCAAACTCAGAGCCTTGTGGAGGATGCAGGAATGATCTCCCTTGCAGAGCAGCTGCTCAGTCCCACACAGCTCCTCTGCCAGCCCACACCACTACCGCAGCTCAGAAATTACTCTTAACACGATCGTGGAAAGGGGGCAAGAAAGCTGTGGAGTTGATACTATCCTCTCTCAGGACTTCACCTGTAATGTACCCTAATGAGATATCCCTCCCCTCAAAACTGAAAAATAATGAAACCATGAAGATTTGCATTCATCATTTCCAGAGGAGATTGAATACACCTTAAAATATTCAGGAACAATTCAAATGCAAATACAATACAGTGCTGTATTGTTCATATTCTGCAACATTTTGCTTTAATGGGCTGATTGGAAGAAGATCTTTTCCAGTTTGTCTTCTGTGAGTTTAATAAACTGGGACTTTGAAACAGCTGCCAAATATATTAGGTGCTATGTTTTCTTTAAAAGAAAACAGAGTTGTTAAGTCAAAGGCAAATTCTGTGGTATCTTATATAAAATACCTTTTTACTTCCTGAACATTGCCTGTAGCTTTGCTAATTTATTGCCATGAAAATATTGTTACTACTTAATGCACTAGTACTTCTGTCAATAGGCAGCTTTCCCCAAGGCATATTTGAGAACGCTCTGCTAATCAGAGCTGATGCAGTTATTCTAAAGCAGCCAGGTCTTTAGAAAAAGGTTCATGTTTAATTCCAGTATAGGTGAGTGTTGCCATTTCTTCAACACACAGTATTTTTAATTTGCTGAATTCACTTCTGTAGATATCTAAAGTGCTGATTACATTATCCAGCCCCAGCTTGAACTAGTGTATTTCAAAGCAATATTGCTGGCATCTTTACCTCTTAACACTTAAACTTATGTGAAATATTCCTCATTTTGTAGTGGCAAGGATTAAACAAAGACTTAATCAGAACCACAAATCTGTGCTATATTATCAGCACATAACTTAAAAAGAATGTGTTTGGGTGTTTAGGCAGATACTCACTTGGATCTGACATTTTACTTTTCTACATCTGCTTGAACTTTTGAGATTATGATCTCATGCATCTGATTTTTTACTGTTTGTTTTCCAAGCATGCTGATAATCATGAAGAGCACAGTGAGTGGCAATGAGGTCACGTACATGTACATATGTCACACTACAGTTTTATTCTCTCTTATAAATATTGAAATCTGCATGACTGTAACTTTACTGAGGTTCAGCAAATCATCTTAATTGGTGTGGGAGATTTAATGCATGTATGTTTTTAATGTACTTGCAATTCTCTGCAGATGAAATGCTGAATAAAGTTCTTCAAGAAACAGGTCAAGCCATTTATTTCCGTTAGAAATAGTAATGAAATTCCAGTAAACTATTAAATGTCACTTAATCTATATTCAAGATAAATAGAGTACTAAATTTCTCTTGGCATGTTCCACAGCAAGGTACCTTACTTGTCTTTATATTGACAAAATTGATGCTCTTCTGCTTTCTCTTTCACAGCGACATTGAGTAACTTTACTCCTGCTCAAACCCAGCATGGACATAATCCATTTTGGAATAAGCCCACCATAGCAAGAAGTGTTTCTGTGTGGAGTTAATGGCTATACTTCTCAGATCCAGGTGGTCCAGGTCAGTGCTGCGTTTTCCTTCATTCATCTTTGCTGTAACGCAGGGGGGCTGCTCATTTTGGTTTCCATCTGCCATCAATCCATTCCCCAAAGCTTTCACTGGGCAAAAGATTGTTGAAAGTCTTTCAACATTGGACATAATTCATTTCCTAATTAAAGACAGAATTATAACCCAAAAAGACAATTCTTTTGAGCAGCTAGATATTTAGAGATGACGAGATCTTTTACTTGACCATGGGCTCTTGTTTGAAGGGCATTAAATCCCATCACCTCCACAAGTTTCTTAGACATGTGAGACTCCTAAAGCTACCAGCCAACAATAGCAAACTTGGAAGACAAACTAAAACACAAGGCTTTGAGTACTATGGAGCATTACCAACATGGAACAAAATCTGACTTCTGTAGAGTTTTCTTCAGTTACAGCTACATGCTTTGGTTTATACCTGAAATACACATTGAATGAGGCCTCACCTCCTCATATTGCATTCTAACTCTCCATGGAAATAATCAAGATGGGTTATGATAATTCCCTGTGTCTGAAGTCACCCACACACATGGCTTCAATTCCAAATCTGCACGTCGTTTAAGGGATTTATATTAAGCTCTGCTAAGTAGTTGTTAGCCATTTCTCCTGACTGTAATCAAACTAAGTTAAACTAAAATTTACCATAGCAGTACATTTCTATTCTGCCCACTCTGTTGTTCCACCTTTCATATCAAACTACTGCAAAAAGGAAGGACAGCAAAAGGATGCTTTTACATCTCCACAGCCACATCCAATATTCATCTTTGATTTTTTGACACGTTTACAGCTCAGCCAGCTAGCAAAAGACTCTGAAGAAGCCAGAGGAATGACACTTCCAGTTCTCAGAGATGTTTTAAAATAAAACACCAAAATTGCTTAAGAACTACGTAACTGAACCCAAGAAGTATTCTTCAGGAAACAAGTGAAATGCATATACAAAGGTGCACATATATACATCAGCAGGCTCCTCCTTTCATGGATACTAATTTCCATCCAGAGATACTAAGAAGAAAAGAAGATGGCATTCTCCTTGTAAACCATGAAGGGAAGACTAATATGCAGCTCAGCATAACCCAAAATGCAAATAGATATCAAATAGGTCAGTGGTCTAGTCCCCCAGAATGACTCCAGAATGTCAACACGACAAGGTAAATGGTCAATGTATGAAAAAAAAAAGTGGTAAATGTATACAAAAAAACTTGACACAAACTTCAAGTTGATTCTTTAATCCTGTGTGCTGCTGAGAATACATTCAGTTTCTTTTGACATGCAGAAGCCTGTATGCTGTAGACTCTATATTAAAAATCTAATGCTTAAATTATACCCACAATTTTCTGAAGTGTGGCTTTGTTGTTTTTTTTAGATTTTGTTGGTTTTTTTTTTTATTAAGAGACTGCTATAATATGGCTCTTTCCCACATGAAAAAAATACAGTATTTCATCTTTCTTGCTCTAAACATCCAATGAATAATGTACAGTGACGTGATCTTTTGCTATTCACTTTAAGCCATTTTGGAGATGGATTGTTATGCTGGGTGGCATTCAGAATAATGCATGTTGAGCAACACACTCAAATTTTGCCAGCTTTATGGTTTCTTACAACATGTTACAATGTGAAGTGATTCACACTGAGAAATGAGAAAGTTTTTTCTGTTACTGTAAAAATAATGTTGTATGCATTTATTATCCAAAATAAATACATTGACATCACAGCCTGAAATAAAATTATGAAAGTAAACTTTGTTTCTCTTTGTATTTCAAAATATTACATTTAGATTTAAAACAATTAAAGCTGAGTGATGCCTTCTGTGTACAGCAAGCTTGTCCTGACAGTTAATCCACATTATTATCAGACCCATCAAATTAAAATAATGTGAGATAAAGAAGAAATCAATGCCAAGGACTTGAATTGCCTTGATGTCATATGAAGGCATCTTATAAAATTTACAGTTCCTGTGGAAGGGTATCATAGAATCATTTAAGTTGGAAAAGACCTTTCAGACCATTGAGCCCATTCACTACACACCACTGTGAAGTCCACCACTAAACCACGTCCCAAAATGCCACTTCTACACAACTTTTAAATACCACCGAGAGAAGGCAGAGGATCCACTTGGTAAGACAGAATTGCTAACTAAGAACACACACAAAGTCAAAAGGAAGGAGTGATACATAGCTGTGGAGGTTGGTAATGTGGTGCAGCTCCACTGAAAAGCCAGAACTTCCACAGAATTTCTTTTATATCAGACATGTAATGGTAATTTCAGTCTAATGATGTGTTGCTCCAAAAGGTGGGGGGAAAAAATTTCCCCAAAACAACAATACAGTAACTTTTGGAAGATGCTGTACTTAGACTATATGTTCATGGATGTTAAATTTGACATAATGTCTCTTGACTTTATCAGAAGTTTCAGAAAAAGGGAACAAATAAATGTCTCCAACCAGACTACTGTGCTCTACTTGAGAAGTGACTATGGGCTTCTGTCCCTGAGACGTTAAAAAATTGGAGTACTGAAATGTAGTTTCAAAATGTTATACAAGTTGAATTTTACGCATTATCCTCACACCCAGGTCCCCGACAGCAGATAATAGATTCTCAGTTTTAATTCCTCACATTTCTGTAAACCCAGACTTGCAGCCCTCCCCATCACCTTGCTTCCATACAGTCACAAGCATTTCAGAGGAAAAAAGCACCCACAAGATGAAGGTCAATTTCAACTGCTCAGTCTTTCTGAAAAATGAGAGTTCAAATCATTGAAGAAAATCTAAGCAACTTGGGTCATGAAACTACTCTGAAGCACTTTCTTTTGAACTCTGAGGCCTCCAAGCATTATAATACCTTACTTTCTTTCACAAATCATTTTCTCCTCCATGGTATTATTAACATTATTCTATTGTTTTACTTATTCTATGTATTATGCTTCCAGCAGGAAACCTACCAAAAGTTTCAGACAAAACAATTTCTAACTTCCAAAACTGATGAATCTTACACTGTAACCTTTTCAAAAGATAAGAATTAGGTAAACACTGAGGTTTCATCAAACTCGAACAGACTCTTCTGAGATGTACCCTTTTCTGGTCTCTCAGCAGACTGTGCATCCTGGAAATTGACTGACCTGTGCTGGAGCGGCTGATGAATAGTTTTGACATTCACCAGTCACTGCCATCATCCAGCAAATAAATCCAGCCAACAGTTCGATTCAGCTACTAGAGTTCTTCCTCCAGCCAGTTGACCACTTGATTCAGGAGGCATTTCACCAACAGAAACTGACCCTAAAACAGGACCACTAGCAAAAGATGAGAGAAGCCACCTCTCTTCAACAAAATGGAAAAGTTTCACAGAAAAGACAAACAAACAAACGCCCAAACCATTAAGACCATCCTGTCAATTTCCGCTTTACCACCTCAAACTAAACCGGACTGAAAGAACTGGTAAACGAAAAAAACAGGAGGCAAACCCAAAAACACTGCCATGGCATACCACCAATACCAAGAAATGCTGGCAGATCTGACCTTTGCTGGCCCCACTACTCTTCACACTTTGCTAGTGCTCAGTCCCTACCGTATTCCCCTCCGAAAATGCCACCGGCACAACTGGTGACACCACCAGGCAGAGGAGGGACCAGGCCCTGCCGGACCCCTCATCTCCAGCCCAGCAGCCCCGCTGCTCCCGCACCCCCGACAGCCACGGCTTCTCCTGGGGTGGCGGCCGGCGGGGATCCTCTTACCTTGTTGGAGTAGGGGGGTTTACTCAGGTTGATTCCGTCGCGGATGAGCTTGTCCCGGATCATGATCTTCAGCTTCAGCCTGGGGTAGGCGGCCAGCCCCCCGCCCCCGGCCGCCCCCCGCCGCCCGCCGGGCCGGGCCCTGGGC
>VZRF01014225.1:282870-420492 GCA_013396875.1 Vireo altiloquus | reverse complement strand
CCGACCCTCCGGGGGCGCGGGGAGGCGGCGTGCGGCCGGCCGGGGGACAAGGCGGCCCGGCCGGGCAGCGGTTCAGTGCTGCCGCCAATTCCGCGGGCTCTCCGGCGGGCTTGCCCGTCCCCGTTCCCCGCGGCAAGGGAACGCCGAGGGGGCACGGCCCTGGAAGCTGCCCCCCAGCGCCCTTGGAACAGCCGGACCGACGGCNNNCCGCTGAGGCGCCGCGCGCTGCCGCCAACGCCGGGCTCGCAGCGCCCCCGCCGGGCGGCCTCGGGAAGCGCCGCCGGCCCCGGCCCGGCCCTGCCACCGCCCCCAGCTCCCCTCATCGACCCCGAGCGGGCTGAGAGGCGTGGACCCCCTCCCATTATAATTTAAAACTGCTTGAAACTTGTTTTCTTGCGAAGATTCCTCCCCATGCGGGCCGCGGAGAGCTGGGGACAGGCGGTGGGGCACCCACTTGCCTCCCGCAGCACAGGGCTGCCGGAGGAGGGCCACGCTTCCCTTTTGTAATTTGGCGGGGGAGTTATTCGTAACAGGTTTCCTGAAGGATTGTTGTGAGCAGAGTTAGGCGCACATGTGTCCTCGGGCTTCAGGCAGTTCGCCACAGGATTTCGCAGCACAGTGGCATTCTCACAGGAAGCATTGCACCGCAAGGTGTTTTGGAAAAGGTTAGCTACTTACCAGCGGTTGGTTAAAATGCAGCCTCTGGGTATAAAGCCTAGGGATCACAGGTTCGTCTGCTAGAGAGGGAGAAAAGGAGGAAAAACATTTTACTCCTTTTAAAATCTCCTTCCGTGGTTTTTTTTTTTTTTTTTCTCCTCTTAATCTTATTTTCCTTCCAGACCACATAATATGTCAAACCCTCTTCTCAGCCCAGAGACAGATTGAAGTAGCAATTATCTTCTCTTCACAGACCGGGTGAAAGACTGACAGCACCGGCAAAATTAGCAAGGAGTTTCTGTGATCTGGAGCTGGAACTGATGGTATGAGAGGCAGGAAAAATTGACTGATGCAGGCCCTATTCATTAGTCTTATTGACAATACATACAGAATTATACAGTTTTAATGTGCGTTTTGGAAGGGTCTTGAAAGGCTTTCAAGGTATTGCAAATGTTATGATTCAGATGTCCTTGGTAAAAGGGTAAGACCCTTCTGATGGGATGGCAGGAGAAGTGTTGCATCCCCATTGGGACTGTGGAGTCTGGCCAAGTTACAATGTTGTGAAACTCCGGTTTTTTAGCACTGATTTTAGTTTTACAAAATCAGTTCACCTGTCAGCAAATATGGTAAAGTTTTATGTGACTTTGAAATGCAAAAATAAATAACAATAAAAATAAAATATTATGTCCCCCTTTTAGAAAGACAATCAGAAGTCCAGAGAACAAAAGACTGGTCCACCTCACCTCAATCCCCCAGGGAAAATCTGGGGCAAGTCTTTGCGGAGAGTTACATGAAATTTTGGTGGGTAGTTAGGAGTGTTCCTCAGGGGTTGATATTCGTGCCAGCACTGTACAACATCTTCACTGATGCTCCCAGTGACAAGGGGGAATACATACTCAGGGAGTTACCAGACAACACCAACTTGGGGCAGGGGGGAGGGTAGTCAATATGTTGGGAAGGTAATTGAAGAGGAAAGAAGGACGAAAGTCAAAGAATGGCAGAGCAGAAAATGTTTTTGAGGAGACATGTTTTGATTTGTAACAGAAGACTCAGTTTGAAAAACTCCTTTATGTGCTTTTTATTAAGTGCACTGATATTATTCTGGAACACTTAGAGTTGTTTATTTTTTCTACCTTCAAGACTTACTTGATTTTTGACACATTAATGTAGGAGCATGGGCATTTGCACTGGATACCTGACTACTGTCCAGTGTTTTGAATCATGCACTCATATACTTGATGGCTGAAAAAAAAACTAGACAAGAACACAAACACTTAGAACTGAGTACTCACATAGTGGATGAATGTGAGGAAGACTCTAAAATTAATACAATTCCATCAAGATATTTGTGAAGGTGTCCAGGTAGAACAGGAAACTCAGATTCACACACAGTATGAGTACCCCATGATTATGTTGCAAAGAATAATGTACAATGAATGAGTGGAAGCTAATATTTCTGAGCTTTATGAAAAGAACAGAACCAGACTCTCAAATATTTTTCTAGGTTTTCCACTAGGGCACAAGGTGAATAATTCACTAGAACTGCTCATACACAATGGCAAATGTTTGCAGAACCAGGCTATTAGTTTAGGTAAACAGACCTATTTATTCTTGTGTGTAAAATGTTGCGATTATTTGACTGTACGTGGTGTACGTTGGCAAAGAGTCCAGAGGGAAATAACAATGACTGTGAGAGAAGGTTTGAATATAACTAATGTCTTATCCAAACTGTTAATCCTAAAAAACATATAGCAATATAACTCGGCATGTAAGGGAAGATTTGCCCATATAAACTCTGCAGAGAAAGAAACTTAGGATTTCAAAAACTGGTATACATCATGTCAATTCCCACAGCTGTACTAACTCTAATGGAAAGTACTATCTGTTCAGTGTTCTGTAGATTGACTTTTCCTCATTAAAAATCAGATTACCATTATTTAAAGTACTCTTTCATAGAAGATTAGGAAAATTTCGATTGGAAAGGACCCCTGGGAGTCACCCAGTCCCATACCCCACTCAGGGCAGACCTAATCACAAACTCCTATCAGGTTGCAGACAGGTTTTCCCTGTTGACTTCGGAAAATCCGCAGGCATGGAGGTTCCCCAGTCTTTCTGGGTGGTCTCTTCCAGTACTGACCTATTCTCACCATGAAGAATTTCTTCCTCTTGTCTGGTCAAAGCAGTTGTGACCTTTGTCTCATGTCCTTTTGCTGAGCACTTCTAAAAATGGTTTGGCTCCATCTTCTCCATGGCTTTCCCCACAGGCAATGAAAGACTGCAGTTTGGTTCCCTTTGCCTTTTCATCTGTAAGATAAACAAATCAAGTTCTCCTAGCCTCTTCTCATATTTTGTCAGCAGACAAAAATTTGAAAACATGATGCTTGTAAGATATGTAAGTACAAGTTTTATCACAGAAAAGACAAACAAAAAAAGGAGACTAATATTAAAGAACATTGCAATGAGGAATTTATACGAAATTTAAATGTAAAAATAGAATGGTTTACAAAACAGATTTACCACTTAGAATTTTATATAAACAAAGCAATGTTTTAATTATAAAGGAAACTTTAAAATATACAAAAACATGACCCCGCTCTAAATTTACTCACTGTTTGTAATAACTTAATGCTTACTGAGACTATACAACAGGGAATATGAAAGGATCTAGCTGATGAAATATCCATTTTTCTTTGTTGTGAATATAAAATTAATTTTTACTTGAGAGTGCATTTGAAATGGAACAGATACTTTATTTACTGTGATTCTTCTTTCCCCATAAAAATTTACAGGCATTAATTTCAGTTCACTTTTTAATGAGATAGAGAAACTGAATAGAAATGGGAATAAAATCAAAATCAAAAGCTATCCAAATCAAGGCTACTGTTTTCATCAGACCAAGTTCTGTAATAAGAATTCACTCTAAAACTTCTTTTTCCTTAGTAACAGAAAGAAGAAGTACAAGAGCCCAACTTCTTCCAACACTAGCTACTTCTCCATTAACCAGTCAACTTCAAACACCTTATTTTTGATGTCACAGTGAATGAGAAAGTAAATGGGCTTGCACAACTCTTACCTTCTTGGCCTTTTGTAACAAAGACTCTATCCTGAAAGAAAACAAAATTATCCTAAACCAAAGCAAAAATACACTCTATTCCTAAAAATATATTGTGGCTGCTATTTTACCAGCTGCTGGAACCAACTATTTCTAATGGTTCTTTATAATAATTCAAGGTGGATTTGTCTTTATAAATATAAAGCACTGACCAACTCTCACTGCTGCTAGTTTTGAGCCAGAAGGTAGTGCTGATACAGTGTGTACATGGAATTTTACCCCAACTCTCAACTTTCTGGTTCACACTGAATGCTCTTTAAGTGGACTGTTTATTGTAGGTAAATATAAGTAGAAATCCTAAATTATTACTAATACCTGCATTCCTACTACTCCATAAGTTGTGGAAGTCCCTAGAAATACCAGCTGAATATCAGCACAGCGGATAAAAAACTAATAAATATTTACATCCTCACAATTTACAATCTAGTGCTTCCATATGATACTGTCTGGTAATTGTAATGAAGAAAAGGCTTAAAGCTTTGCTCTCTTGGTCATTTATTTCTGTTTCATTTTTTCTATGAAGTTCCACTCACTCTTCTTCATCAAGAAGAGCTTGTTCATCAGACACGTGTACATATAATGAAACAACAATCTTTATGCAGCTTTCAAGTTGGATTTATTTTTTTCCAGTGAGCAATTTAATTTAAAGCATTAGCTAATGCTTAACAAAATTGAACTCACAGTCAGTATAATCATATGCCTTAAACAAATATGTTGTGAAAATCTGCAAACATCAAGCACCAGGTTTCCAGGAAACCAAAGGGAAGGATTTAATAAAATGGGCAAAAATGAATCCATCATTTCTAACTAGCCTGTGCAACTTGCCCTAATACTTCTGGCACTAGCTGTAATTACTTTGGAAGAGAAAGCACATATCAGCATACCCTCCAGGAATTATCCTCTCCCTTCCAAAAGGGTCCTCCAGTGTCCTAGAACCTCAAAGTTACTACTTTTTACTTTATCCTGACAGCGGGGGATATTAGGGAAAACCCCCTGCCATTCAGTTCAGACCAGTCGAGCCTTCTGTGTGCTCCCAGAGCAATGTCACCCATTCATCCTGCAGAGCTTCATCAGAGCTGCCCTATGACAGACAGCTCCTAGTTTCTCCCATGTTTGTTTTTACTCTGTCTCTCTTCAGCAATATATACATAAAGGCCCAGATTTATAAAGCATTTAGGGGAAGATACATAGAAAATAATGAGATTTTCAAAATTACTCAAAACCCAGACTCTCTTAAGTAAATATGCATTACAACTGTGTTCTTCAACTTCTGCCTGTTATGTACGTAGCTGATAATAGAGACTGACTGTTCCTAATACCTGCTGACATATGTTCAGGTTCCCTTATTCCATAGGCTCTTTGTCTGACTGCTTCATTCTTCCATCCTTCCTCCATGTCTATTATCCCAAGCAATTTTCTGCAGTTCTCTCTGCCTCATGGACTCATAAAGTTCACCATCTCCTACTTTCACAGTTCCTCCCCTTTTCCTTTACAATATCCCTTCTGAATGGCTTTTTTGTTCACACTTTTCACTTTCAGTTATTTTCTCCTTCTCTTGCTATGTCCAGATCTAATTCTTTCTCCCTACACTTCCAACAAAAATAGTTAATTTGGAAGTTTACCTTGTAATGTTTTTCCTACTCATATACTTAAATTTTTTACTTAGGCACCTGCTATCTGGACAGAATATTGAACTAGAGGGACTTCTTGTCTGATTCAGCATGGCCATTGCTAGGTGTGGTTTTCATGAAGGGTGAAAGCATCATCCTAGCTTTGCCCTTCTCCCTTGAGCTCAGTTATTGTAGATGTTATAAACACACAGAGCTTCCTGAGTGGCACTTCAAACACAAGGTGTTAAAGCATGAGCTGTGCAAGGTAGAAATCAGCAAGAGCAAAGATGCAAATACTTATTCTATTTCTTGAGGGTCATCAAACAAAAAGTGCTTCCTCACAGGAAGAAGGCAAGATTATTATCCAGGTGGCTATCAGGTAAAAATTACTGGAGTGAAGCAGTCTGCAAGTTTGCAGTCATGATTTGTCCTCTTATGGACCTCAGTCCATCACATCAGCAGGACCATATGTCCTAGAGGAAGAGAAGGAACCCACTGGCGTGAAAACATGGGCCAAGTATGTTAGACCATCTGAAACAGCTAAGGATTTGTTTCCTGACTTTGAAATAAAGAGTCCTAATACTGCTGAGACTGTTAAGAACCTCTACCAAAAAATTAGAAAATTCCCACTGTGCCATTTCAAAACAAAGACAGGATAAAGTGTTTGGATTTGTGCAAAAGCTTTTCTCCAAATAATCAATGTTTGAAAGAATCAAATATTTCCTTAATTCCCCCCAGACATCCCCATTCTGGATGAGTAATGAGAAATTAATCATCCTGTCAAAATAAATGCTATGAGACCTTTTAGTCATGCTCACCCCTCTCTCCATAATAGATTTTTGTCAGTCATTTAGCTAGGTGTCCCAAAAGACAGCACTGCATCTCAGCTCCTGCCTCTTGCATGGTCTTTTTCTTTCCTGGCTGGGACTCATTCCAACATTCCTTGATATGTCAGAGGTCAATCAAGGATCACAGGAGCTCGACCCACCACACCCTCCTTGCCTCCACTGACTGCCACATCCCCACACAGCACCAGCTCTTCATTAAGTCAGTGTTGATTCCAGCCTTCCTGCAGCTGATACCCAGGATCTTCCTGATACAAGCAGACACAGCTGGTGCATCTGTGGGGTTTTAACTGCTTAGATGGATAAATACAAAGCTAGCAGAATATAATAAGGTCAGGGAATTAACAAACAAGGTTTCTCACTCTCATATGAGTTCATTTATACCACACGTATTTCTGTTAAAGTTGATATAACAGTGTAATTAGAAATGTGAGTAAGAAAAAGGAAGAAATAACTTGGGTTTTCTGTTCCTCTGAGTCATGACAGCTAAAAGAACCTGGAGTTTTTCTGTAGATTCAAAATTGGGATGATGGGTTTTATCCCCAGGAAACATATCCATTTTATATTTTTGATGTCTTAGATTTTAATTCCTTTTTCAACAGCCAATAGCTCAACTGAAGTTTTTTTATCTTTGTATTACTGTGTCTTCATTTCTCTATAGCATGCATGCAGTTTCCATTAATTTACAAAGACTTTCATTAGAGTGAACCATTATCTATCTTTAATTATCAGTTTATAGTTGAAGTGAATCTGAGAAGACTGCTGAGAGGGTAGAGACCTTGGCTGCAGAAAGAAAGACTGATCTGAGAGTTAGTCTCTGCACCTCTGGTGGGAGAACACAAGAGAAAAATTAGTTATAAAGCCAATAACTTTCAAATTTAAAAAATACCAAATGTGCAAATCACTGATGCTTTTTAACTCCGGAAGTGTTGGTAAGGGGATGGAGAATGTTTTCTTTCCTTCCATGCACCCTTCATATCTTACCCACTTCAGCTGAGTATGCAATATAGGCGTGTTGTAGAAGTGAAAAAGAGCTGCCCATGTGAGATGATCCAAGATGTAACACCAACTGTGATCTAGACATGGGTTAAACCTAGCCCAGAAATAGCCTCATTGACAACAGCTTGGCATTGTCAGCACCCTGATTCTTGTCGTCATTTCAGGTTGTCACATTCAGAAGACACAGTTTTAAGTCTATAGCTCTGGTTTTTGAGTAGTTGAGAAAGGCTGTATCTCAGCTTGGTGGCCCAAGGACATTTCTGAGCTCCCAGATATGCAGGTAAATTCTCCAGCTGTGTCACAACCTCTCACCTGTGTAGAATTTGGGGAGTCCAGTTAGTTATCTTTGCATTTACTCTTATGGTAAGAGCAGCAGTCACACAGCCTGGAAGACAGCTATTGCTGATGTCAACCAAAACCTCAGTTCAGATGTCTGAGAGAACGTGAGTCCAAACTATGTCATGCAGCACAGCCACCTTCCCATCTAACAAGCCTCTGCAATCCTGCTAATGTTTTGAGACAGGCCAAATCATGTCCTCAAAGTTCAAGATTCTGACTTGGGATTGAGAGTCAAGGTTTGATCTAAAGCTAACATAATGATGAATTAGCTTATTTTGGATGAATCAAATATTAGGACAATTCCTCTTTCATTCAAGCCCCTGGTTGAAGACCAGGTAGACCATCTTTGTCCCTGACCAATCTTAGCCTTAAAAAACCATCATTGGTTCAGGCTGGTCAGCTGAAGTGTCAGAAGTATCATGAGGATACGTGCTATAATGAATAATTTTTCCTTTTTCCAGAAAATAGAAAAAGCCAACTCTTTCTAGTGATGCCAGTCAATAAGTTTATGAAGCAATATGTAGCTTACCTTTCCATTAGCAGGCAAATAAGATATTGTTGTGGACATTCCCTGTCTTTTTATAATAAAAACTCATCTCTCTTGCAGCAGCAAAAATCAAACCAAAGGAAGCTTCACCAGCTCCAGCCCAGGCAAAATGCCCTACTTTCAAGTGAAGGATTCATGGTTTTGTGTTACAAGCTTTTTAAAAATTCCCATTTCACACCAATGAGCTCTTTTACTTTCAGAAAAAGATAGTCCTCTATGGATGCTTTCAATCAGAGCTTTTAAACTCTAAAGTTCCTATTTCATGGATATTTTCTCCCTTAGTCACTGCTATGCTGAGCTACCCACTACCTGTCTACTGTGATTGTAGGAGGGATCATTGGAAGTTGCACATTTTTTAAGTAGGAGCAAGAGAGATGCTAAAGATTTTTGTGAATTAGATAAGTAATACGAAATGGAAGATCCTATTAACAAGATCAAAGAAAACCGTAGAAGTAGAACATTTGTCTATGCTCTGCCTAGTAATTCAACTTTAACACAAATAATTATAAATTTTAATAAATAATTAATTTGATTTAAAAAATCAAATAAAATTTTGAGGGGACTTTGTAGAAAGCATGTAGCTAAACCTTTGCTATGCTAGAAAACTGCACTGAACTTCCAGAATAAACTAAATGTGAACACTGGCTTACTCCTAAGTGAGGTGTATGGCAATGAACAGTGTTTATAGATGCCAGACTAATAATGTTGGGAGCTTTCGGAGCTCAAAAAATAAAGATAGAACACAACATTATCTTCACTTTGCCCCTGCTTGAAGTACAAATAGAAAGATGTCTTCTTCCACTGCAAACAAAACATTTAATGCTGCTCTTTTAATATTTTCTAATCTGACCTATGTTCCAAAAGTCTCCTCAATGCCCCTGAGATCTAACACCCCAAAAACACTGCTGCAGTCGTCAGCCAAAGATGTGGCCTCTAAAGTGCTAATTCTGACAGTAATATGTCTAAAGACATATTACTCCATTAACATATCACAACTGCTTGTCACACATGCTGGTTTATATGCTAAAGTAAATATCACACTCATGGCATTGCATATCCATTGGAAATCATCACACAGAGATGGCAGCAGTATATGCAGTCCCTCCCTATTTGCATTTAAGGTAATCGTATTAAAAGTTTGCTGTAGCAAGATCTTATTACAGCAAAAACAAACAAACAAACAAAAAAAAAAGGAATGCATTGAGCAGGAATATGTACTGCTTTTTGTGAGTGCACAGCTCAACTTATTTTGAAGGTTTTAATTTCATGAGGAAGAATGTTAAAGCTTCCTTATTTCACCAGATTTTTTACTGCTAGAATAAACAAGAAAGAGAGAGGTCTTGCAGCAATCATTCTTGACAGCAGTGCACTGTAAAAATGATAATAATGTTTAGACACTGGTAATGCCAATATCATTTTTATACTTTACAATGGGAACACCACAAATACATCTGCCTCTGTTAATAGCAATGCTAGTGAACCAAAGCAAGTGACTGAAGTGTAGCATTCTGGAGATCACTAAAGTGAGTTAAGCATTATAAATTCAATTCTGTTTTGCTTCTGTTATTTTCTCTATCAAAATTTTTTTCATGTTTTTAAAGGGGTAACATAGCAATTTAGTTAATTTTATTTTCCTTTTTAGTTGCAGAACTAGCTCTTGCAGACTGTGCTGCCTAACCCAATGTCGTCAGCAAATTATCTCAAGAACATCTTGAGCAGTTCTGCATATTTCAGCACAAGTTTTCTTTGAAAAGATGTCTTACGTAGATCCATCTGCAAGAAGAAGCTCATTCGGTGAGTTTGACTTCAACAGACACTTAAATGTCTTGCAAAATAGAGGCAGACTGAACCTGAAGTAATTTCCTTTTTGAATGCTGCTAGATGATGGTTATTGAGGAGAGATGGAAGGAGGGGTAAAGCATGCCTGGAAAACACTATTGCTGGTCACTAGCCTGTACTGCTTTGAGAAGAATCGTTCACTCACTTGAGCACTTGAGCAGATATTTTTCTCCATGTATTCCAGAGGTCATAGAGATTTAAAGCACTCTCAGATCAAATTTTTGGCTCTGTTTAGCCATCTCCATTTTTTCAATGTAACACTCGGACACTACAGAGACCACAAATAATTATTCATAGTTTTGAGCAGTTGAAGAGTAATTTACTTGAGATTCCTTAAGTGAACGGCCTACTGTTCTTTGCTTCTGTAGCAACCACTGTGTTTTCCTTCCAGAATATTGAGAAATCATGAACTAGGTCTGATGTTTGATTACATTAATTTGATTTTCATGGCAGCTGGTTTTTTTTTGCTGGGGCATCTTAGAGTGTGGAGGAGTTTTCTTTTCTTTTCTTTTCTTTTCTTTTCTTTTCTTTTCTTTTCTTTTCTTTTCTTTTCTTTTCTTTTCTTTTCTTTTCATTTAAAGAAAGAAAGAGAATATTTTCACAAAATCACTTGCTTTGGTGATTTGGAGTTTTAGTGAATTTTAGTAATTTTTGTACTGCCAGCTGTGCAAACATCTCAGCACAGCAGAGTAGAGGGGCAGAATCACCTCCCTCAACCTCCTGATGCAGCCCAGGATGTGGTTAGCATTCTATTGTTGTAGTCACTACAACAAGATAGTATTATTTTAGTATTACTGAAACAGTAACATATCACTATATTAGCAATTGCTTCTGACTTCATTGCTTCCCATGTGAATGCCAGAATAAATACCCAAATAACTGCAGGAGTGAAACTGATGGATCCTGCCCATGGTTGTGGCAGGCTGTGCTAAGCCAAGGCCACTGTGTGGCTTCAGCCCACTTTTGGCTCAACCCCATGGGTGCTCAACACAGACAAGGGGCTCTGTCTGTATAGCTGCTCCTGGGAAAGGATAGAAATAATCTTCCCTGCCTTCCCTTCACCACAAACAGCCTGGCAGACATCTGAGTAGCAGGGACTTGTCATGCCTGCCTTCATCAATAACGGAATTAAAATCTTGATTGCCATTAAAGAAGCTTTTTTTTTTTTTGCATTTTTGCTAGGCTGTAACAAGCATTTCAACTGTTCATTTCTGCTAATGTTGCAAGATAGGGTGTAACCTGAAGACTAACTAATTAAATGCTCTTTGATTTTGAGTGAAGTGTTTGGTACAGTCTAGACAACAGAGTCTAATTAGCGCTGGATGTTTAATGGAACTAAAGACCCATGAAAAGCAAAAGGTGCTGAAATAAAAAGTCAGTGAGAGAGATGTGAAGATAAATGAGAGTGAAATAAGGAAAACAAAATAACTCTTTGCTGTGCTAGAAATACCATTCCCTCAGAAAAAATTAACCCCATATTAATTATGAAAATTTGAAAAAATCCAATCAACTCCAATGTCCAGCTGTTTAGGGTAATATAATGGAAAGCTATCCAAAACACATTATGTCAGCAAGCAACAAATTAAGGCATTTAACACTATCTCACTGCATTTCATTTCTTCCAGGCAACAAATTCACCCCAGTATTTTTACAATAGAATATAAACTCTGTGTGTATTTCTTTGTGAGCTATGATTCACAGCCTCTCAGCAGGAAATTGAATGTTTGCCTTAGCAGCACCTTATTCTGTCTGTAAATGTAGCCAATGTATGGTTTCCCTCATCTAAGAAAAATGTGGATGCAACTTTCAATTAGAATGTAGTTAAGTCCATAAATAAAAAAAAAAACCAAAAAACAAAAAACAAACCCTCAATAGATTGGTCAGCTTTAAACCAAATAACTTTTATTCAATGCATGTGTTGTCTCTAAGAAGGGATTAAGTTGAATGGTTTAGGAATAACAAAGCTAGATTGCACCCCCAGCTCTGCACTAATTCCCTGGTACTATCATCTGCTGAAGAGCTGGGAGCAAGCTGTACCAAATCAATGCCAAAAGCTATGTCCCTTTTGGTTTTTCAGCACCTCTCATTCCCAGGAACCACCTTGTTTTGCAAAGGGGAGTTAGTTTTAGTTTTAGGTTTGGTGGCACACTTGGTTTTCTTCTCTTTTCCTTTAGGGCTTTTCAGTGTAATTTCAGTTTATTTATTCTGAAGGAAAGAAAGTGAACAATGAAGTCAGGAAGCCAGTAATACACTGTACATATACTACTAATACTAGTTCCTGAATAGGATGATTTTAAAAAAACCAAAGAAAAAACGCCACCAAAACACAAACAAACAAACAAACTAAAAAAAAAACCAACCAAACACCCAGAGCAATTGCAGTACAAAACCAGATGCCTTAATCCTGCAGCAGCATGTCAGTAAATTTATAATCCAGCCCTTGCTTTCTAAGAAATAACATTTGCCTAATGATGTACAGCATCCCTGCCTGGTGGATGCAGTAGGGCAATGATCCCTCCAAGCGCAAAGCTTCCCGAGGAGGAATGTGTGCCCTGTGCCTGTGGCAGACTGCTGGGGAGCAGAGCTGTGCTATGGGTCAGTGCAATGCAGAAGTGGCACCTGGCCTCTGTCAGACATGAAGAACAGTAGCTTCAGACTACTGTTCAGCTGTCATGGGGCAGGAATAAAAATGGCTCTGTGGTTCTGGAAGCCCCTCCTGCCTCTGAGCTCTGTGGCTATTCTCCTCGCACCTCACTGCCCACATACAATGTCAGACAATGTTTGTCTTCTCCATGAAGGCACTGTACCCTCTTCTTTCTCTTCAAAACATAAAAACCAGGATGATGTGTTCCCGAGCTGGACTCCTGTGCAGCAGTGAGCTGTGTGTCCTGGGACAGGCCCCAGTAACTCATGGCCAAGGCTGTTGGGCAGGGCTTGCTCACAGTCCCCAGGATGAACTTTGATAAACTCGGTAGAGATTAGCAAATGCTTGGTGGGCATACAGTGCAGCCTTGGAGCACAGGAGCTGTTTTCCTTCTGGTCAAAAATAAACATTATTAAATAAAAAAATATGTGTTACAGATATACATCAATGTACTTCATCTGCATATTGGAGTTCATCCCAGAGGACCAGAATCAACCTTGTCCAAAGCAACCTTCCTGACTTGGGTATAGCCTGAAAACCAGATATTTAACACTGAGCATTTCTCACTATCTTTCTTTCTATTACTATTTTCTAATGCAGCTGTAGCCACATTTCTCAGATGACAGGTTAAATGCTTTCACCTCCTCTACTTGTCAGTCCTGAAGCTACTGCTATTGCTAAGAAAAGGAAAGAACTGACTCAGCAGTCACAGCAGCAGGGTTTCATATAGATCAGCACAGCACACAAGGTGGCACCATATGTTCCTGCCCTTCAGCATCTAACAAATATCAATTAATTCCAGCAGGCACCAACACAGAAGCAAATACTAATTAGAGATTTGGAGAAAGTGGTGGTATTAGCAGTCTAAATATTGGGGGAAATTCATGCTATGCTTAGAGGCACTTGAAGGAGGACAAACTGAAGGTCATTTGCATATTTGCATTTAAAAAGCTGTGATAGCAGGCAGCCACCCCCCACTCCCCACAACATGCTAAACCAGAGTTAGCTTGGTCAGAGGAGATTTAGAAAACAGGTTTAGAAGCTCATATTGGATACAATGAAGAAAGGGCTCTTGTGTGACTGGCTAAGAGAAAGAAAATACTAAGCTAAAAGAAAGATAGCTTCACCCTGGAGTTTTGAGAATGCCACAGAGCACCTTGGTCCTGCTTATCCATAACAAAGTAACAAAATAACAAACAATCATTTCTTCAAAAGTACAAAGTTATGTCATTTCAATTATTTTCAGGGATCTATCCCTACTTATATATAATACATTTTATTTGAATTTACTGTAGTCTTTATAAGGCATTTATTCTCTGTGGCTGGGAAGCTTGCATGGTGACAAGGAAGAAGGGGCTTAAGAGCTCTTATTCCACAGATAGTGACAAAGCAGACATATATCTTATTTTCTTTTTTATGGGATATTTGTTATATCTACCAAAAAAACCTGCTGTTTTTTTAGAAGTCTTTTAAGTACCGTTACCTGATGACAGGACTCTCCTGCCAGCAAGGGAGTGGAAGTTACAGGCAGGGGCTTTGTTTAAGTGAGCCCTAGCAGTGGATTGGAACACTGCAAGATTAAAGTTCAGCCTTAAGAGTTTGTGCACCCAAGCTCTTTCAAATATTCCAGTCCAGAGAATTAGAATATCAGCAGCAGTGACATAATCTTCAATCTGTGCAGTTGATGAAAAAAAACCAAACCAAACCACCACCACCAACAAGAAAACAAAACAATACCAAAAAACCAAAAAAACCCCATGAAAACCAAAAACAACCCAAAAAACCTACCAAAAAACCACCCAAACAAAAAAAAAACCACCAAAACCAACAAAAAGAATCAAACCCAACACAGATTTGAATGCAGGTCTGTACTTTGAAAGGCAACAAAAGGAAGCAAGGCCAGAGTGCCTAAAGCCATGGAAAAGTAGCTTTCCATGCTACTACAACTTCACTGAGCCATTGACTCTTGTGAAATCCCACCCCAGCACCTACAGTCTGTCAGACTATTTCTACTGCAATGTATGCTGGCAACCAGAACTATTTGCACAGAAAAAAATAGAGTAAGGAATACTTACTAAGTTTCCAGGTGTATTTTCATAGAATTTAGAGGTTTTCTTTTCCTCCAGTGCCAATGCAAACACAGTCTCTGGAGATCAAGATCCCAAGTATTTCTTTGGGAGCAGAGGGTAATCATACCACTGGTGGCTTGTCCATCAACTATTCTTTGTTTTCCAAGGTAGGTTAGTGCAGTCCTTTGTTTTTCTGTTTTGTTTTGGTTTCAATGTCTTTCTTTGTAGAAACTTTGTTAATGCTGGATGTGAAATGACAAAGAGCTGGTTCAAGCTTAGAAGGCGAGAAATGTGGAAAGCTTTACTCCAAGGCTGGTTTTCATGACTGATTAAGTAGAAACAACTGGAGCAACAAGACTACTGCAAGGTCTGCATGTCGTCTGCTACTCACACGGATTAGTGCTGAGACTGAAGAAATTAAATGGATGGAGCTCAGAAAAGTAGAATGTATGCTGGAACACTGCTCGTGGAATTATTTGAAATGAAACTTCTCAAACATGAACTAATACCTGATGTTGGGTGTTTCTGAAGTCCCAGCTGTTTCTTTATGAGGAGGAAGGCAAGGGGAGGGAGACTTCAGCGTTGCTGTTTGTGCTTAACTTGCTGCAGCAATACCAGATCTCCAAAATGGAATCACAGCCCCAAAGTATGGCCTTTTCACTATCCATCAGTTCACATTCCTTGGAAGACTGTGAGTGGCACAAGGTCACACAACTTCAAAACGCATACAAAAAGCTCATTAAATGCTTACAAGGGAGAAAGCACTGAGGTCTGGGAATGAAACTTTTGCACCAAGGGCATTCATAAGAACAAGCCACCTCCTAATCCTGAAAAATTGAAGGGCATGTGAGACAAGACTTCAGGAGGGTTAAGTAGTTAAACAAAAATGCAGACAAAATATCAAAACAAATTGTCATTATACCTGTAATAGACTATAGTTTCCAGTGCATTTTTTTCCTCTCTCCTTGCCTTTCTCAGCCTAGTGGCTTCTTGAAGAATTTACATATCAAATAATCTACCTTAAAGGCAGATATGGCCTGACTTTGTGCCATTGTCACCATCAGCAGTTTTTCTGTTCACCCTAACAGCCCAACACTGGCTTTCTTCTAGCTCAGGTCTAGAATTTCCTTTAATCCAAGGACTCTAAAATTCCCTGCACTAAGCTTTGCTGGATATCTGACAGAGCAGGTAATATTCAGGTAATTTACTGACCTCAACCCTGAGGTCTGAAGGAAAAGGCAATACTCAGAGGATGGGCAAAGCCTGCTTTACATTCCTGAGACCATTTTATTCATGACCTAGACCAAAGAAAAATTGGAATCCTTATTGGAAGGTTAAGTGCATAGACTCAGAGAGATCTGAGAAGTTCTGGGTGTCATATGAAAAAAAACCAAACCCCAAAACTAGAAGAGAGTAATGGGTGCTACTTATGCAGTACAAACCAAAAACCCTTGCAGTCACATATTTTGGTGATCAAAAGACCAGAAAAAAAAACCCTCACTGGGTTTTTAAAATAATCCTAGCCCCCAAGTCTGGCCTCCAGGTATGTTTCAACCCTGGTGGAAGGCAATAGAGAAGACCGAACAGTCAAAAGACTTTTAGGCAATGAATGAAAAAAAAGAATTTCTGTGGATATCCTGCTCTCAGGAAGGTGAAATTCAATAGTAGAAAGTAAATGTTTTGGGTTTTTTTTCTGAAAAAACTCATCATTTGTGATAGAAACAGTAAAATGCTTAATCCCAGTAAGGTATGGCTCTATGAAATTTGGTAAATATGTGATATGAAAAGAAATGACATAAGTGCTTTACTTGTCTGTCAAAATTCTTACGATACTCTTCAGGCTTTGAAAGAGTCTCATGGGAGAGTTTGGTAGAAAGGAGGATGATGCTTTTGTGATCCAACTGACAGCTGGAAAGGCAGCAGCAATTTTCCTGTTGAATTCAGGCTGCCGTATGATAAATGCTATTTTAAATTGAAACCTTGATATATGAATGTAAATTGTTCGCAACAAGAAAAGCATTGCTGGCCAGAGGACATGTGCTAGGCAGCACAGGTTATCAAAACAATATCACCCCAGTCCTTCTGTCTTTAGCAATTCTATACGTAACTACAATCAAAGGAAAGGTTTGATTCATCTTATTTTGTGAACAAGTTGTAATTTGTGTCTCTAGAGTCCAATGGATTTTGAAATTGGGATTTGTGGCTGGATCAGGACAGTGGGTGCTCAGCTCTGTGCAGTGGCACTGGGGGAGCACCCATGTTTTGTTTCCTCTCAGTTGGTCCAGGACTTTTAGGTTTGTAGCTCACTACATAATGACGCTGAGATGACCAAAACATTTGCCATATTCAGAAATAAATATACAGGCCAATTTTTTTGCCCTCTTGTCTGGAGAAAGAGGTAAATGAAACTTTTATACACTCTGTGTAGTTCTGGGAGGTGCTGGGATTTTAATCACCTCTGTAAAGACTTCAATCAATACATTGCAAGACAAAGGCAAAAAGGGAGAAAAAAAAACGAAAACCATCTAGCACAGAAAGCCCTGCTGAGGCTGCACTCAAAGTGCTTTTACAACATAAATAACAAAAGCAATTTTACAGCTTGGTGACTGAAGTGACAGAGCTGTATGGAGCAATTATTAAAGCAGACAAAAAGCAGATTTTCCCATGGGGGTCAGCCTACACCCATCATTGGGGCTGTGCAAAGTCATAGGGTGGAGGAGGGGAGAGAGCATTTATACCTGACAGCAGATTCTGGGAAAAGGAGGGCTCCTAATCTTAAGAGTGAGCTGTAACCCCTCTTCATGGTCTTTAAAGTTAGGGAACACTGAGGGAATTAATGAATATCAAATAATTTGCTAAACCTTGTCTGTTCAATTCAGCAAATGCTTATCAAGGATTGTTTATTTTCAGTCAGAAAATTATTGATTCAGGAGGATTAGCTGGGGCTGGGAAGTCAATGCCAGACTATGGAACTGGAGACAAAACCTGAATATAGCAGGATCTGAATAAAGTCAGATTGGCAGAAGCTATAAAAGAGACAGAGTAAGAGAGTAGAGAGAGAGCAGATTGCCCTAGAGGAGAGGGCGAAGCCTGGCAAGGATACAGATGCTGGGAAATTGGGGACAATCAGCAAAGCAGGGCCTGGACCTTCTAGGCTTCTCCTAGCACAAAGAGATGTGAGCATGGCTGAGAAGTGTGAGGTGCTGCAGGGCAGAAGGAGCAGCAGGACAGGTGTGATGGGGACAGATCACTGCTCTGGCCAGGGTCTGCAGTCCCCAGCAGTCCCCAGAGGCCAGCCCAGGACACTGGGGTGGGCTGGGGAGCAGTGATGGGGATGGACACTGGTTGAAAACCTGGTGTGTAGGAACAGGGGCAAGGAGAAAAGGTCTGCCTTGCAACCAGAGTTGCTCCCACAACACTCATGTAAAGCAAAGCTATTTTGTCTAAGTGGCTTACATTTTGACTCTTCAAACTAGGAATCCAATCTATTCTGGCCTGTTTACCATGTTTCTGGTAAGCATAAAATGTACAAATCTTTTTGCATAAAACATAAAGCACTAGCATAATTTAACACATAAATTACAGCTTTCTATCATAGTTCTCTGTTATTTCTGTTCAAGATTTGAAAGGAAAAAAACACACTTCTTTGTTTTAAGCTGGTTTGTTTACCCTCTAAGGATTTCCTTGAGAATAAGCCATTCTGACCCACCTGCCCACAGATTTCTGTAGTCTGAAATGGCTTAGTTTTCCAGCTGTCATTATGCCACTAAACCTACTAGAAATTTTTAAAAGCAGAGAAAAAGGGAAGTGGTAAATAGAAAACCTCCAAGCTCTTTTTCTGGATTAACAGATATTGGGGAAAGTTTGATGGAAAATGGACAGCAGACACAGTTGCTCTACCAACACGGTTTTCAATTCTGTGCAAACTTTGTTAAATTTGTTCTGTTTGTGAAGGTCCAAGCTACAGATGTATGAATGAGTAATTATAAGCAAAATAAATAGTACACAAGCTTGAGAATGGCAAGCAGGTCATAGGAACAGAAATTGTCAAGAAGAAGTGCAAACCTTCAGCCTGGCACAAAGGAGACTTCTCTGATGAGCGTGACAAGAAGGGTCATGGGTGCAGGAAGTTGGATCCAGGCTGCCTGTCTCTTCTTTTGCAGAAATGTGAAGTAGCTTGTCAGATGGAAAGCATGAGGAAACAGTATGACCACTGCACTCATTCGAAGGCAACTCTAAGGGAAAAACCTCTCCTCATACAATCAACACATTCAGCTCTTGGCTTATAAATACAAAGTGCAAAGCAGCTGTATGAGATCCCACATACCACTATGGGTTAACAAATTTTACTTGCCCTGGGAGAAGCAACATTTTTCAGGGTTGATCCTACCAGGCGTGTAAGCCCTAGCACAGATTACAGCATTTATACCATCACAACATGGAGATTTTGCTCTGAATTGCAGAGAAAGCATTAATTAAAACATAAAGTGCCTGCACAGTCATTTTCTCAGGGTCACAAACAATTGCTTTGCTTGACATGAAGACTTAATGTAATGACTCAAATCCAGAGAAACAAAAGAATTGGAGGCTACAAAGCATTAGTGTTGGAATCCATTTCTGAAAAAAGTTTGTGATCCTGGTTTTGCTTTTCAGCAATGGCTTTTGATTAATTCATTATAGTTCTGGTTTTTTTTTTTCTTTTCTAATAATGACAGTAATTTTACCACAACAGGGAGGAAATCCAGGAGGTGTGGCATGGGCTGTGTTGTTCTTGACTGGTGGGGGAGGAGGTGGGCTGAGCTGGCAGTGGCCCTGCCATCCCCACCTGAGTGGGGTCCAGCCCTCCTGCCCCACTTCCCTCCTCCATGCCTGCCCTTCTCCCCTCAGCCTCACCAAACCACCTTCATCTCCATGTCAAATAGCAGCCGTGCTGGTGCTGCAGCTTAGGCTTGCAATTAAATTGCAGGCTGAGGTCTTTGGTGAAAATTTCCATGAGATTACAAATGATCCAAACCGATCAAATAAAACAGGACATCTCAAGCAGCAGAGGGCTCCTGCTGCTGGTCATTGTGTCAGGGAAATTGTTCAATTAGTTATCAGCTTTGATACCACTTACCTGTTTTGATTCAATAAGACGATACCTCCACAGGCAGGAATCTTGGTGATACATAGATACCCAAGCACATGGATAGGCACCTGAAAGCAATGCTCAACTCCTCAAGTTCACAGCTTTCTCAGGAAAAATTTGGTGCTTAATTGCTTCTGGAAATTCCCTACGAAGCAAAGCTTTATAGGTAAGCATGGCCTGATTTCCACTTATTTCAAGGAGCTAAATATCTTTGAGGACCTGCTTCTAACTGCTTTATAACATCCAGATTCCAGCGGAAGATGGAGCCAGACCCTAAGTTTGCTCTGTCTTTTCTTTAGCAATGAGCAGTTGCTTTACTGGTGTGCAGAGAAGCGCTAGCAGGCAAACTCCACAATGATTCCCATATGCCCAAATGTTACAAAGACCACACTTGGATTGACTGGCACACTGCTCTCGTCCTCACAATTTTTTGTTGTAGAATTTGAAGAGTTTGAAATAACCACACTCTGTCACATCTGCACTTGAAGGGAACCATCTAAAACTTTTTTTTTATGTTCTAAAAGAATTGAAACTACAAGTAGCTACTTCACAGCTGGCATTAATGAATCTACACCCCACATCTTCTACCAGCCAAGGAGCTTTCCCATAATGCACAAAACCATGGAAATGAAACTGGGGGTGCATAGGGACACTAAAATAAAAGTACAAGCAGCTCTGTAAGAACATGTTTTGTTCTAGAGATACTAAGTTAGTGGATGGGATCTGCAACCCAGTTAAAATAACTGAGTAGACTGAAGCAAGAATGAAACATGATACAAACTCCACTTTTGTCCCAGGGGACAAAACGTGATTTGTTAACACCCACAGGAGCTGCTCGTGTCAGAAATATATCAATGAGTATTGCTCCTATGGAAAGGCAGCAGAAGTCCTGTTTCAGCAAAATCATTTGAGAACAGGGTTTGTCATAAGCTGCTGATGTTACACAGTATCATATCCAAGGCGCTGAAAGACATCAATTTTTTTCTTTAGAACAACTGCCAGAAACATACCTGATGGGTCAATGGCCTCACTATGTGGGATATTCATGGGCCTCTTTTGTCAGGAATGCATAAATAATTATTTGCACTTGTTCATTCTGGAACAGAGAAATTGTTTGCAAGTGAGCAATAATAAATTAGGCACTTTAAATAGTTGATCCTCTGCTGTCAGAAAAACATCAATACAAAAGCAGTTTCCAGTAGCTAAGATTTGTAATAGAAATTCAAGCCCTTTGTGGAAAGGGCATTGGATTTAAGGATCTCATCTTTTTCTGTAGTGGAAAAATAAGTAAGAACCTTGTCTATTTAGGTGAATCTATATGCTTGATAAAAACTTTATAGGATTTTCAACTGGGTATTAGATTTAGAATGAACCCATTTAAACATTGTTATTCTTCCCCTTAATCTTAGCTGAAATGCTGGATTTTGCTAATGCACATGGCTGGTTAATGGGGTCACCACAGTATTGAAAGAATAATTGTCAGAAAGAGAGTAAATTGCTTTCTCTGCCGTTTATTGTTACCATTACGGTTTTGAGATGTATATCAAACAAAGTTACCTAAATTGCCTCAGAGAACCTCATTGCAAAGTGATAGATTCCAACAATTTAGCTGAAAGGGCAGGTTGCCTTATGGTCCTAACACACTGCTCTGTGAGCTGCCCCCTCCCAATTCAATAGACATTTTGGTTTAGTTTCTGAGTAAAGAGTTGCAGTTGTGGTACTTCACCTTCATTACATCACTGTGACTATAACTACTTCAAGCAGTCTTCCTATATATTTTAAAAAATTTCCCAGGGCAAGAATTATTATGCAGATTTTAATCATGGTTTCCACAAAATACTTTATAGCAACCTTATGAAGAAGGTACCATGTAAAACTGAATGAAAAAGACATACACAGGACTCGATCGAGTCCTGCAGTAAAAACTTAGAGAACATTTCTTCTGGAATGCAGTTATGTAAAAATGACTTCTGATTTCTGACTGAATGGCTTCTTACAATATCCAGTCATATCTGCTTAGTTGTTTGACAGAAATTACTTTTATTGCCTCTTCCCCTTGAGATACACTACATAGCAATGCCATTTTTAAAGTCCCCTTTCAGTACAGAACCACCTCTTGCAGACAGAAAGAGACAAAGACTCCAGCAAGGCCTTTCAGCCCTCCTCTCCCCCTGCCTGGGCTCACGCACTATAAGGATGGCCTTTCTCTATCATTTTTTGTTGCTGTCATACAATTTGTAATTTATTGCAAGTATCCAGAGAGGTGAAATGACAGGCAGCTGCATGTTAGGGTGATATTTCTCTCCTGACAACACTAGATGGACCCAGACGTAGGAAACAATGTGGTATCATGAGATATTTTTGCTGAATATGACACTTTGAATTGAGCACCTTCAAGACTGCTTCAGCTTTAAATCTGAATTTGCCAGATAGAGCAAGGATTTGACATTGACCCTTCACCTGACAGTAATACATTTTTTATCTTTTAATAACATACAGTAATGCTGCTTTGTGCTTTGAGGAAGCTCTTTGAGTAAACAAATCACACTCATCGCCCAGAGACTAACATGCCTTTCCAGAGTCTATAAAGATGAGCGATAAGCTGAAAGGCAGGCTTGAAAAAGTTTTCAGCCATCTAACAGAATTTTTTTAGGAGCACACTGCTGCACCAGTTAGAAATTACTAACCTAATTTTTTTTTTTAAGGTAGAGTTGTTTATATGTTTTTGGAATTGATTTCTCAATACTGTTTGATCCAAATGTACTGAGGGTTTCAAACTGGGTCTTTATGCCAATTTCTCAGAAAAACAAATTTTATGTGCATACACTGTCTAGGCTGCCTGTGCTGAGCAATTTATTTTTGAACTCAAGCTTCAATTTACAATTTCTCTCAAATTTCACATCACACTAGAAGTAATCCCCTCCAAATTCTGATTCATTCTGTGGTCATCAACAGTTCGAATGAGAAAAGCAGTCTCACTTGTACCATCACGCCCACACCCCATGGCAGAAAGGCCAATGCCTGGATAGTGTTTGGTCTGGCAGAAATGAGTCAGGGTGGGGAAGCTGACTTAAAATATAAAGCTTTTAGACAGTGATGCTAACAGCTGTGTTGTAACTTTTGAATTGGAAACCTTTTAGGAATTACATTTTTCAAGCTTGTTTTCTAAATAAAAATTATTTTTATTATTTATCCTCCTGAAAGAGTGACACGAAACAATTGGGCTTTTTGAGTAAAAGGGAAGAATGAAGTTCTCTTGACTTCATTCTCCTAAGGAAATTTGGAAATCAGGATGATTAATGACTCATGTTAATTTGATGAAGATGACAATATTGAGACTATCTTCAGTGGGATTTGAACTGGGTACACGTTTAAGCTTTTAGACAGTGATGCTTTAAAACAGAAAATGAAGGCTCTACCAGTACAAACAAGGACTTTCGTTTAAAAGACATTCTTGCAATGGGTTTCCAGGGGACGTCAGCATAGCAGTGTGAAACCAGCGCAGCACCACGTGCTGCATGTGTACCCCTGGGTCCTCCCAGCAGAGCACAGCATGGGCTTTCCTCCAGACCCAATTCTGCATGACAGCTGCCACTTACAGGGAACTTCATTTGGCAGCTGGTGGTAGGAATGAAACATGTCCAGAACAGTAGGATGAAAAAAATTAATTAACTCTGGTTTAGCTTGGGAAATTAGCTGGATGAGGGGAAGCAGCAAGATTTGTCTGAAGTTTGAGGAATAGCCACAGTGAAATATTTCAGAGTATAGAGGGGACACATAAACATACTTGCCAACCGAGAAGAGTTTCCAAATATGTATTGGAAGGTGAAGGCAGAAAGACACAAACACACACACATAGAGGATGGAACATCACCCACATATATGTTTTTAAATTCCTAATCAGACTTTTGGAACTGTGTTCAAACTGGAACGGAATTTTTTTGTGTACCACAGTGGAGAATAATTACTGACAGATTGAAGTGAATAGCACACGTATTGTACCATTTATTTTATCAATTGAATTCTATGATTTGTTCCTTATCCTACAGTCTTGTAATGGCATTAAGTGATGATTGTGTGCTAGCATGGGTAATCAGAATGAAAATTAGCCTTTTTCAGTTGAATTAATTGTCTCTATTTATTCTGCTTCCAATTCAGTTTTTAGGCATTATTTATGGTCTATTTTAAAAAAGATTGCATCTCTTCTGCAAAACCACTGCCTTCAGCAAAACCACTGTCATAAATAAGAGCAGTTTTACAAAAACTGAAATAATGCAGTGTTTCTCATTTCAGTTGGCTGTGCCTTCCATACTTAGTTTTTGGCTTGAAAAGAAAGCCATTATAGTCAGATAATAGTTTTCCCAGCCAAAAGCATGCACTCATATGGAAAAGATTGACTGTTAGACTCTGGCAAAATCCGTAATCTACACACAATGACATTTTATAATAGCAGCCTAAGCTAAGTAAAGGCATTTTGTTTTTATTAAAAAAACTCCTGAGAAACCACAGGGCTGCTGTCTCTGAATCCAGACCAGGAGCCTAGTACCCCATTGTGCTTTTGACAAATACTGGTTTGTTCAGTTCCAGAAAAGACTGGGATGGTTGTATCAGTGTTTTTGCAATATGGTAAAGGTTGCTATCTGATACAGCTTTGTCTTGCACAGGAACTGAGTACCACAATTTGTGAAGTGCTTATTATTGATCAACTATAATAATTGCTGAATGACCCAAGGTTCGATTTATTGCAATCAGACCTAGGTGAAAAATCCACACTATTGCTTTCATTATGTATTTTGGGGCAAATTTTTCCTCTTGCTCTGCCTCTTGGCGCCCCCAGGCAAGCAGTAATCCCAGGTAAAGCATCCTCTGAGAAACAAGATTTTTGTGGTAAACACAAGTTAGAAGTGAGGAGGATTATACGGGGTGCAGCATTCCCAAGTGTTTGATTCAGTCAGATTTTGGGTGACCCACACACTGGTGCTGCTGCTCCTGTCCCTGGGAGATTTTCTCAGAACTAAGGAGAGGTGAAAGGCTGTGTGCATTGCTGGTCTCTCTGTTGTACTCTGCTGGTTAGAGAACAAGTTTAAATTGAAAGACACCAGTATGAGCTGGAAGAGTCAGAGAAGGCAGCCCACACCTCACAGGTATCCAGGGATGCCCAATGTTTGCTAAACATGACACTGGATCCCAGCAAGCAAAGCCAGACTGCTGCGCAGTCAGAGCAGCAACTCTTCCTACACAGACCATTTTCTTCCAGCCATCCTTGGCCCATCTTCTCCACCTTTGAACTCACCAGCTGCCTGCAACACCACTGTGGTGATAATCCACAGGCTTTTCTTCTTCCCATCCCTCACTTGTCCAAAATACAGCTGTGCCCTGCCTGGGCTCCAGCAGACCTGGCTGGGACCTTGCCCAGGTCCCTCCTGCACTGGAAGTGCTGTTCCTGAGCCCAGGTCCCTCCAAATGCTCTCTTCCTGGGTATGCCAGTCCCCTGTCCCCATATGTGGATCCTGCCCAGCCCCAGGGGTCACCTTACCTGGGAGGGGACACAGAGCAGGGGCAAGAGCCTTGAAAAACTCTGAATTCTACACACCCATCCTGCTGCCTCTCATTTCTCCTCCTCGTGGTGTAACAGCATCTTCCTCATGCACCTGATGGGAAAAGGGTGGCTGCTTGTGAAAAGACAAAGTTTCTTGGGGAAACTTTCCTCTTCCGCAAGGTATACCTGCGGTGCCTCCACTCCTATGGCCCAGTGGCATTTAATTCCCTGCCACAGCAAGGAAGGAACACCCTCTCAGCTGAGCTGCCATGCTGATGCACGAAAAAAATATGTGGAGCACAGCTTTTGGGAAAGGTTTTCCTGTACCTTACATGGTGGTAGGAAGAGTTAATATAAAAAGCTGAGTGTGTGAATCTTTTAAGTTACTCGATCAAAGAGGAAGTTTCTAGAGACCCATATTTTAGTTATACAGGAACTTTTTATGGGAAGTTTTACTACAGCATATACTAGTTACTGCATTACTCCCGTGTGCAGAGGACTAAAGGAATTATGCTGTTGGGAAGATATACAACTTCCCCTTGCCTATGCAGTAAATCATCCCATGTAGGAGAAGAGGAGTCTGCAATTTCAGTCATTCTTGATGCCCTATAATGTACCAGCACAGCTTTTAATTAAAACTATGGAGCAGGGAGGGCTTTTATTTCACTCCAGAGCAGGATGGGTGGTAACGACGAGAAGGGGATGACTCTTTGCTTATTAATTTGCAATATTACCATTACTCCTCCCATGAACAGCCATCTGGTGCCTGAGAACCACGGGGTTTATTATTACAGGGCACGTTCACTGCTGAGCCTGAGTCTGCTGCAGATCCCACTGACAGAGACCTGGCCGTGAAGCTCAGAAATCCAGCATGCCCATGTCTCATGAGTCTTCAGCCAAAATGTGACACTTCACTGAAAACTCTGAGAATGAATGAATGAAAAAATGTGCTCCTGTGTCACGTGCATCGCCTGCAGGGAGCAAGTGTCCCAAGGCAGGGCAGGCCTGCGGAACAGCAACTGTGAGGCCAAAAGGAAGAGCGCTCTGCAAATCGATTTCTTTGCACCAGAGGGTGTTTGCATCTGCAGTGCTCTTTGGACAGATGGGGCCACATATCAGTGCACTGAAGGAAGCTGCAGATTTTAAATGAAGAAACATTGCCAGTTAATTTGGCCTAGAGCAGTGGAGGGTTGCGGTCTTTTCTCAAAGAAAAAAACCTGTAAAAATCAAAGGCTGTACCTTCACATTCAGTTCATAGCCACCTTGGAAAATCTGAGGGGTCAGAACCCTAGTCAGAGAAGCCAGCAGGACCACAATGGGTGCCTAAGTCACCTCCCACCAGCTGCAAAGGACAAGAACCCCACTGGAATCACTTTGAGGAGGACAGAGATTCTGGTCTGCAGTCAGGGCCCAATGCAGCAATGTCAGACTCTGGCTCTCAGTCAGTTTCTCACCACCAACAGAAGAGCCCTGGGGTCAGTGCTCTCCACACCCTGGCTGCCAGACAAATTTGAGGCCAGTCACTCCTGGGCTGTCACAAGCCACAGGTCTGCTCCAGGTGTGACTGGAAACATCCAGCCCGTGTTTGGTAGTGTCCATATGTGAAGTGATGCCTGGGATAAACATGGGTCCTCTGGTCAAACAGGTGTCTCCTCAGGCATCATTTCCAGCTGCTCTCTCCAGGCACTGACAATGGGGCTGCCTGCTGCCTCATGAGCCCTTTTTTGTGCCCCTCTTGTAAAGCAAATCCTGTTGCATACATCCCCAGGACAAAGCTTTATGCCAGTGCTCACTTAGATACTTTCCTCTAGTTCTGACAAACATCATCCTACACAACACAGCCACAGATGTGATTTCAGAGCTGGCTGTCAGGCTTGTCACCTCCCGCTGTACTACCTTCCCTCTTCTTGAGAGCAGCAAATGCAAGCAGCTTGTCTCCATGTCCATTGCCTCCTCAGCACCCTGTCCCCTCCAGAGCTATCACTGCTCCTTCAGTGGGCTGCCAGGTCTCTCATGATCAGTTAATTATGCCAAACACTACCACTTCTGCTTGGATTTTTCAAACAGTCCAACTTCCCTTTTTCCATGTTTATGTTAGGGAGTAGCTTCCTGTAAATACACAAACCATCTCTTTTCCTCATTTTAAATGCATTCTTAAAAGCCTTTCTTTGGAACAATAGCTGCAAAAATATGTCAAGAAGAGAATCAGTGCTTTGCCAACCAGCTCAAGCCTCTTGTTTCTGCCTCCTTGCCTCTTTGAGCTATTCTGCAAATTCTTTTACCAGGCTGAAGCCTATGGGACCACAGCCTCAGATCCACATTTTTTCCACATTTTTGCATTGCCTGTAATAATCAGGTAGTAGACCAACAACAGTAGCTCAGCGATAAAGCAAGACATGCTACTCACACTCTGAGTGAGCAAATGGCAACCTTATTATTGCTTAAAGTGCAAATATAAAGAAATTCCTTTAACAGCTACAGGAGAAATTTTAGGTTATTGCTTCCCATAAGTCCAGTGGGGGAATACAGTAAACCACCATTATTCACATATGCTTTGCCTTTTCCCCAGGTTAAATCACAAGGAGTGGGGTTTTCAGGCTTGAAATCTGCCCTCCAGGATGTGGTACACGGCCAATCCCTGTCACTTTATATTTTGAAAGACATCTTGTTCTGAGTTCAAACCCTCACTAAACTCTGCATCCCTTTCAGTCACCCTCATTCCTACTACTGAAATACACTGAAATAGTGACAGGCCTCAGATGCAATGTTTCCCAAGTCCAACACGATGCAAATCCCAAGAGGTTGCCCTGTTCCCTGCAGAAGGCACATGAAGAGATTTTCTATTGTCCCTTAGGGCACAATCTGCTAAATACTTTCAAGTAGTTGTGATACTGGTGTCACAGCCTCATAGGCCCAGCCATATTTAGGTATTCTTCAGGTTTTTTTACCTAGAGAAAGTTTGCACTGGTGACTAGAGCCCACAGGCTACTTGCCAAAACTGGTTCATGCAGCATAACTAGACTACTAGAAAGAAGCTGCTTACAAAAAATCCCAAAAAGAACAAGCAGTAGCATGTCAGACATAGAGCCAAACCAACTACTGGTCTTTGAAAAATGAGGGAAAGCTCCAGAAGTCAATACAATTTCCATGGATCCTGCTCTGACCACAAATTGTAATTTAAAATGTTTCTAAAAAAGTTTTCTAGAGGGGTTTAACTGAAACAGTAGAATAAAGAATTAATTTCCAGCATGTCTTGAAAAAAATCTGTGAAGTGCTTGGGAATTCAAAAGCCCAATCAGAAACTGCTCTGCTAAAGACAAAAAGGAAGGTAAAGGGCCTCTAAGTTTACAACTAGAATTGACTTTGAGTTCGAGCATATTAAAAAGAAAATTGTGATACAATGACCTTGATTATTCCTTTTTCTAACCCCTTCATAGGAGATACATTTAAAAAAGAAAAACACAGTGGTTCTGCCTTATAAAAATTAATATTAGATTCTGACATACATCTTGGACAACACACATGTGCATACTCAGTCTGAAGACAGCAACTCTAAGGAAGAGAAGTCTCATGAGACCTTGGACCACTGTGCTATGTCCTTGGAGATCCTGGAAGAAAAAGCACCACAGTCAGTAGGTGACACTAACACTCAGATAAAAAGTACTTAACCCAAGTGGTGCTAAGAGAGTTGCAGGTGCACAAGAGAATTCGGGGATACCAGCTTGAAATTGTTTTCTGTTCACTCTGTCATGGGAAACTGCATTCCACATTATTCTTTCCAGGAGTGTCTTGTACCACAGAAACCAGAACTATAAAAAATTTCTCATTATGTCTGCTTAATTAGGCAGAGGAGTTCGTACACTTATAAAAACATAAGCACAGTCTGACGTTCTGATTACAAACCCCTTCAAACACTCAACTGTCTATCAAGTCCTGCTCACACTGCGACTGCAGCAGGATACAGAAATGCAGTTACCTGCTCCAAAACCCATCAACCTTTTCATTTTTATCTTGACCGTGGCTGTGCTACAGGCCTCCATCAGCCCTTCTGAGTAGTGTTGGAATCAAACAGCTCTAAATGAGTGTTTGAGGCTAAAGGAGTGTCCCCCAGGTCTCAGCTGGGGCACTGGGGGTGGGTACAGCTTCCTCCCTCTGAGCAGCCTGTGCATAAGCCTTAGCCCAGATTGTCTCCTGTGGCTGAAAAATAGAGAAAACTCTTGGCTACAGCAAGTGAGTAGAACTCTCCTACTATAATGAGTTGCATATGCAAGCCCCCAAGCCCTTACTGAGGGAGCATTAATTACACATTGTGAAAAATCAGCCAGCAAACTAGGTGAGAAACTGGTGCTTGCTGACATCCTGCTCTTGTGGGTTTACCTCAGTGCAGGATTGTGGGGGAACATATCCCATTTCCTTAGGCCAGGCTGGGATGCATTATGCAACCTTTTCTCCTGAGGGAGGAAACAGTCAGTGCCTCTTGCCTGGCTGAGCAGAGGCCCAGGGAGCAGTTCAAGTGCACCAAGGCAGGAGGAGTGAGAAGGTAAGATCAGGGATACCACCGAGCACCCACAGGCCAGTGGGCAACAAGGAGGGGCTGGTTCAGTGACCCTGCCTGGATGAAAACTCCCAATAAAAAATCTGGGTAAGAAAAGTGCTGATGGGCATAAAACCACATGTCTGTAGGTCTTAAATGCATTTAATTTACAGTACATTGGCAACAAAACTGTTGAAACACATGATGTGAAAAGGAACCAAGTTTTAATATAGGTCTCATCAAATCCCAAGTTTCACTAAATGAAAATGCTTCAATTGCAACCTCACTCTCCCCTTGTCAGTCCATTGATCTGGGCAGTCCCACAGTACCCTTAGGGAAGGAGCTACTTTTACTGTAGCTTTTTTACTTTTATTGGAGACTACCAGGGCTAGCAAGCAGCTGGAGGCAATGTGACAGCTCCAAATATCTTGAATTCAATTAAACTGAAGATAAAACAATTTTTTCATTCCAATGTTTTATACTTTTTATAACTCCATGAAATGCAGAGCTTCCAGTTCATTATGTGTAACCATCGGATATTAAAGAAAAAAACAAAACAAGAAGTCTGGAACTAGTAGACCTTTCCCACAGATGAAACTGCATTCTCACATACTAAAACAACCAGCAGTGAAATATTTTGCTATTTGGCATAGTGAGATTTCAAAAATTTCTCCAAGGTACAGCAATTTCACATCTCAGATTTACTGCCCAAGCCTCTCTTTGGATTAATTATTTCCCCATCATTGAGAGTATGTTTACAAAGGCGGGTTGTTTGTATCTCCCTCTCTCCCCAATGCAATAGACAGCAAATTTAATAAGACTGCAAGCTAGAAACTGCTCTGTGGCAAAGCTGAGCCTCAATCCAAGGAAATAATACATCTGCTGTACTGTAAACATGGCAAAGAAAAAAAACGCCAGTTTCATCTCTTCTCCCCATACACACTGGATTCTTTATTTAATGAACCCTGAAAAATGCAGCTACAGAAGATACTTTGCTTTACTGAGTCTGTACAGTGAATGACCTTAACTTTTCTGGTAGCTTACAAAGATAACAGGACTTCACATTGTCACCATCAGTATGCTCATTTCAGAACATTTTTAGACATGGCTGGCAACATCACTGCCGATTAACCATTTCACACCTCTTGGGGTCCTTCAGGGCTACTCCCCATCAGCCTGGCTGCCAGTGCTTCCAGCACTCACTGCTCTGCTCATTGTAAGGCACAACTCACACCTTCCTGCTGCTCCAGCCAGCAGGAAAACAACTGGTCAGGAAGAAAAGGAGTAAGCTACACTCATTTCAGGAGAGATTTGAATAGTTTATTTTGCCCAATCAAGAGCCCTTCAGCATAATGACACATTCATATACACATATATGAACATTTTTTTCTGAAACATTAATGTATAATACATTTTAAATTTAAAATACCAGCTGCACAGGTATTTTTTATTTACAAAAATATTCCATACTTAATTTTTTAACTTCATTATGATGACATAATTCAGTCCAACTACATGTAAGTAAAATAACTCTATGCAATCTAACATAGTTGAGTTTGTAACAGTACAGTTTGCAGTTCATAAGAAACTATATTTGTAGACAGATGGATTTGCAACCCTACCTAAAAATGCATATTCCAGTAATCATCCTCAGAAGAGATAGTGGGGCTCAGCAAGACTTAACTGAAGAATAAGTCGCAATGAACAGAAGGGAAAAAGAAACACACATGTACACACTAACATATACAGAAACGAGAACTGCTACACATCAAGCATGCTTACCCAGGAGTGGGCAATGTTAGAAAAATTTACGGATGTATTTTTTCCCCCGTGGTGCTGGTACAATGAAACAGCAGCATAACTAGAAAGCAGCATGTTTTCCTAGTTCTAACCACTACAGATAGCAGAGCTCAGGTCTAAAATAACACAGTACTGCTTATTTACAATTCTGTTTTAAAAGGGAATATTTAAAACATGTTCCCACCCCTCTCCCTTTCCATCACCTATTACTGAATGGTAGTGGTAATCCACATACAACTCCTTACATGTTTTCAACTGAAACAGTTTAACTTCTAGTTATTTGCCTTGTAATACGGAACTTAGGTAATAACAAAAAGGAATACAAGTGTCAAAGTAACCTACAGCTGTAGATTAGTTTAAACATTTCTAGGCGCACGTGGAAATACTAAAAGAAACACTGATTGACATCTTTCATTTGATTGTTTGGTGTTTCTGCCTCATTTCCTTTCCTTTTTTTCACTTTTTAAAAATGAATGCCCACATAAGTCTAAACTTTGTAAGGTGTAAAAGAACCCAGAAACAGTAGACTCATTGGACTTGAAACAGTAATAAGGTATCGGTAATGAGGATAAATAGCACATCTTCATAATGGGCTTAAGAAGAAGAAATTGGCCCAGGTTAGCTTTTCAATGAAAACTGAAGTAAAATTAACTGATTCACCTACACCACACCTTTTTTTCCCCATTTCTGTTCACTTCTACCCCTCAAACATCATTAATTTCTGTCTACAGAGTATTTGAAGATTTTGTGGGAGTAGCAAAGTTATCAACATCCACCCAAAAAGATTCACATGAATTACCCAGGAAATTGGCTGCCATGAGGGAAGATTCAGCTGACAGCTGCCCTTCTACTTGGACAGGGAGGCAAGGCACTGCAGTCCTTCCCTCCCCCACCAGCCTCTGCCTGCAGTCTAACCCTAACCCAGACCCTGTTAAACCACGAGGAGAAAGTAGTGAGCACTTCAGCCATGGAATCTTAAGTTTTCCAACACATGTTTCGGGTACAAAAAAACCAACAAAACAAAGCCACATAAAACACAACCCTGATTTACATGTAAAGAGCTGATGTGTAATCAAAATACACAGATTACTCAAAGAAAATGTTTATTGGACAAATCTCACTTCACTTTTGGAGAATTTTAAAAGTCCAAGAAATAGAGCTGAAAAAAGTCTCTCATGTGTACCAGAAAAAAACCCAAACCATAGAAAACCAGTCAGCCATAGACTGCAGATATTAATAAAACTTTTATATTAGGCTAGTTCCCTGTCTTCTTGCTCCATACTTGGAGAATTGTTTAAGAATGTTCATAAAGGGAGGTAAAAATAACTGATTCTTTTCTGCAAAGCAAAATGGGATATTTGTTTTCATTGCTTAGTAATTCTATCATCTCGATATGAGATATGAATGTATTCATAAGCTTAAAACAACTTCTATGGATAATATACATACTTTAAGTACTTTGACTTAAAACTTGAACGTAAGTCTTTTTAAAATTAAAGGTAGAAGTGTACATATAAAAATTATTTAAAACTAAAAGTATATTCTTAAGCAGTATGTATAAATATAACAGATTTCTTTTGTATTATCTAGTAACAAATGTGAAAGTGTTGCAGTAATTTATAAACTGAATGCTGACACAGAATACGTGCCTTTCATTAGATTCTATATTGTATATACATATTTTGCTAAGAAAACACACATTCTAAATAAATCACATAATTAGCAAAGGTGCCTGAAAGTAATCTGTTCTAAAGTCTTTATTGAACATGTGTGTTTATATACAAATAATGAACCTGAACTGCACAAATGCAGAAATAAAATTAAGGAATAAAATACCATGATTGAATTAAAGTGCAGGAAAAATTCAAGTTTAAAAGTTCAGGTAAGATCAGTGCCATTAATTAAGCAAAAAAGTAAAAAAAAAAAAAAACAAACCAAAAAGAAAAAACCAAAGCAAAACAAAAAAAACCCAAACCAAAATTCCCACCCCTCCAAAAAAACCAAACCAAAACACCATCAAACAAAAAAAAAAAAACAAAACCAAAACCAAACCACAAACCATAGAAAGGAAAATAAAAGGAAAACTAAAAGGAAAAAAAAAGAAAATGAACTTGCTTCCAAAAATCCTCCTTTGGATGTAGCTTTCCAATATCACCTGCCATGCAAGTACCACCTCAGGCACAAAAACTTTGCATAAAGACAGACAAGGAACACAGCTACATATTACTATACTGTATAACTGACTGTTTGCTGAAGAACAAATCACTGGAGATGCCTGTGGTGTAACACTTTCAGACTGATTTGGAATACACACATATTTACACATACCAGGATTCAAAAGTTATGATTTGGCAGGACTAAGGTGAAGAAAAACTTCTTCAGATTACAGTTCCTAATGACACACACTACATATAAACAGATAGGTAGCAGCAGGTAGTTTCTTACTTTCATTTTAAAAAAAAAAGTAATAGCTCAATTGTATTTTATAGTTTTCCAGACACTCTAAAAAATTTCACACAACTAAAATGCTAGTGAAAAAACCAGGGGTGCTTCCCCACAAGGATTTCAATATACTTTGCTGTACAAAAGGTGCACCACCAATAGCACAATAAGATGCAATGATGTGTGTGATCACCTTCCTTCCATTGGGAAGGAGAAAGTAACATTTTAGACTAAAATTATACATAGCCCCTTTTATTGACCAAGAACCATTTGTGTGTTTATCTCATGAGCAATTGAGTCATTAGCCTTCACATCTAGAAGCATGCCCTGAAAATAAGCAACAGGAGAGATTCAACTACGATAGATTCTGCAACACCAAATAAGCCACTACTCTTCTGGTACTGGCAGATGGTCTCTCATTGCCTCTTATTATTTTGCTTGCTGGTGGTTGTCAAATGCATCTTGATGAGAAACTTAAGTATGCTTTCCTTTCAAGCCAAGGTCATCTTCCATTGAACGATACCATAATTTCTTGAAGAATACTTTTACAATTCTCTCCCCCAGAGCCTGACCAAAATAATTTCACAGGATTCTGTTGCCCTGAAATGCAGTTTATCTTCACCAGGTCAAATCGTAATGAGACATCTCAATTTATAAATGTGAGACAAGTAAGGGGACAAGTGTCAGCTAGGGCGGGTTATATTGGATGTGGTATGGGTAGTGGTTTATCTAGTTTTCTTCTACCTGGATGTCTCACAAGAGAGTGTTAAATATGCATTAATTAGACACTAAAAAAACAATTAACATGCAGAGGCAAATATTGCATGGTAAACTGAGTTAAGTAACTCAAGTAGACATTGTCTCAGTAGTTATGGGACAAAATCATAATACTGCTGTTCCAATTGTCACATTCTCATTTATTAAGGACTTTGAACAGTGGGCACAGTAGGGCATGCTGTCATACTGACACCACAATTCTACTGTCTTTTTAAATTAAATGTTGCTATAAATAAAGTGAGAAAATTTATCGGTTTGTGCTACAAAACCCAAGCATATTTGCCTCTCATTTAAAAAGTGATTTAAGAACCATAAGTAACCTCAATATTTTGCATCCTTGAGGTGTTTTGTAAAGTTGCCTTATCTGTGTATCTGCACCATCACTTCACAATAAAAATATAACCAAGGTTTTGCTTTGGGAACATTCAGAAAGTTTGTGAAAGAAGTACACAAAATGCAATGCTTGGAGAAACAAACCCAAGTGATTAATTTCAGACAATGTAGACCTATCAGCTTCTAAGTACTCCCTTTTATAAAACAAAACCAGTCAGTAACTATTCCTACTTTGAGGAAAAAAGTCTAAAGCAATTTTTGAAATGCAAGCATTTATTTTAAGGAATCCTCTCTTCTAAAAAGAGTCCTGGTCATTGGCACTGATACAGCTTTCGTGCAGTAGCCATTAACAAGTTAGCTCAGCTGTATTATTTACCTCACTCAAACTGAACACGATTTCAGCAATTCCTAGGGGTTTTGTGCACACTTTACCACTGCTTACACTGAAAGCACTGCTTTAGAGACTAAATCCAAACTTTGGGACAACTGCCTTTAGTGCTGGGTGGGGCTGAGACAGGTACTTGTAAAATAGCTCTACTAGCAGAACTTAGAGATTTTCTAAACAACATACTGACAATTATTAAGTATTAGATGCTTGCTTGCCATTATTCATGCATCAGCACCTCCATGGTGTGTAAAACTTTGAAAACCTGAGTCCAAGGTTATCTGATTTCATAGTAAAGGACTAAAGGGGCATCTAGAACTTAAGTTTTGAGCAAAACTATCTCAGCTATTTTAATTAATGGCTGTAAAGATACATTCTGTTAAACATTTATAAAAACTCACAGCATGAATGGAACCCACAGCCAATTCTAAATGTTACACAACCTGAACCAATAACTATTTTCAGCAAAAAATAATATTTAACTGAACAGAAGTTGAAGAATTCTTACCACAAGGAAGATGTTACCACATTTCACATTGCACGGCCATAACACAAATGAAAACTCCCAGCATGACACATTCCAGTCATATTATTCACTTGACTTTTTTAATGCAAAAATTACGAATTCTTTTGTTTTGCACGTCACAGAATATGATGTGAATACAAGAATACTAGATCAGGGGTCCAAGAAAAGACTATGCACAGGTCAACTATGTATACAATTTTCAATAAGAAATCTTCCAAGCTTCCAGCTTTTCGAATAAAAGAAGTGACAGCAAACTTCAACTCTTCTTCAACAATCATGGTAAATATAGTGAGTCCTAGAGAGGGTAATTGTAAGTCAGCTACTGTCCAGCAAGACAAACAACTTGATTCCAGCTCTTGGACCCCTGATTTATTGCCACTCCTTACAGGAGGGTATAACACTGGCAGCAATTACAATAGCACAAAAACTTTTGGCATATGAAATATTAACACAGGATTGACCCTGCATTGCCCCTGCCCATCTCACCACGATTTCCCTTCACTCTCTTTTCCACATGTTCCAGTTACCTTCTCTGTTCCAACTTTATGCTAACCAACAGCTAAGAAACACTCAAGTGTTTTTTTTGTTTGTTTGTTTTTTTGTGTGTGTTTCTTAGATATAAAGCTCCTCAGTTAATTTCATGACTGAGGTAAAACTGTCATTTGTGTCATTTGTGCTAGGAAACAACAGTATCCAATAGTGAATACTCCTTTAAATTTCAGCGGTCCTGCCAAAGTTAATGAAAAAACAAGATTTTTTTCATCAGGACAAAATTAAACAGATGTAATTGATGAGAGTCATCAGAATTGGTACCACTTCTTGTCTTTGTACTTCAACATCATCTAGAAAAACAAAAAGTAATTTCTAATTACTGTTGCTATAATGTACCAAAATGTACAATGACACAAGCAAATGATATTCTTACAAAGCAGTGTGAGTAAGAAGGATTTTAGCCAGGCTTCTCCAAGTTGCAACAACAACATTGCTGAACACTGAGGGTTTAGCGTGATGAATTTTCTAATGTTAGCATTACTGCTGCTGATCTAGGCTCAGAAAAAGACATTTTTGGGAGAATGGGGAGGTTGCACAAGAGTTTAGGGTATGGGAAGAAATCAGAATGAAAATGGATGAGAACAGCCATTCTATGTAGTTAAAAAAAGTAAAAAATCAACTCGCATTCATGGGGTTTGCATACACCAGATCTTTCTTAAGGACAGCAGGAATCTGACATAAAGAATTACTCTTATTAATTCAGCAACAATAAGTAGTTTTTTCAGTAATGGTAACTGAGTCGCACATTTAGAAGCTTACAAGCCACTCCAGCACACTGCATGCTCTAGACCAATGTGCATGAGACTAATGTTTACATTAGTACTTAATTTGGATGTAACAAGTGATAGATGAAAGGAAAGTATCCTTTATCAATGATAGTGCATGCCCTTGAGATGCCTCTAACATGCCTCTGCAGAACTCAGTCACCTGCAGAATTTGCATTTGACAATCAGTTTAAAGTTCAGTTTGATATACTCACCTCATGAGCGTGTTTTGAGAAAGAATCAGCACTGTAAAGCATAGCTGCAGTTTTTTCTTCCAGTTCTCCCAGTTTCTGTCCTCTTTCATCCAGTGCCAACCGGGCTCGTGCCAGTTCACCAACTACACCAGATGCTGCTCCTTTGACACCTTCAATCCCCCCAGGTCCTGGAATATGCTGGGCAAGACTCCTTGATGCCTTCCCAGATGCTGATTCTCCAACTGGAGGCATTTGCAAAAAGTAGCAAATATAGCATAGTAAGTTTTTCTATCATTATTACATAAATATCACTGAAAGTAGTTTATAGAGAGGTGTAATGGAGATTAAACACCTTAATTGTAGGTGTGACTATGAGCAACACTCACTACTCTACATTAGTAGATGTACTACATTAAAACTGAGATATTCAAATGTATTTTCAAGTTTCCAGGCAGGTTATAAAACTGTAACCTCTTCACAGCTCAAGTGTGAAACTAAAATTCTCATGTTCATCAACAAAAATGTTAAAAAACCACTTCACCAGCACAGTATAGCTTATTTCATATGGAATGTGTTTTGAGTTCAACAGACAAAGCAGGATAATTTTGAAAATACAAGTTGTGGTTAGTTCTGGAAGTGCTTTGCTGGTATGTAAGCCAGCCAGCATGATTCCACCAGCAGAAGTTTCCCTTGATGGAAGTTCAATTTTACATGCAGACACCTGATGATTAGGTGTCTATGCTGCCACCATTGTAAAAACCTTGGGGGAAAAAAAAAAGTAAAAAGACAGTATGGCTATAAGGATAAATCAGCACAAATGCTCAGCTGAACAGCTCCAGACCACAGAGAGGGCATTGGCCACATCCACTTTGCTCATAATGGAACATCAGCCACTCAGTTCAATCTAGACACTTGATGTGCCAATCTCATGCAGAACTGTATACACTACAGAAATCTGAGTATTTGTTTTAAACAACAAAATATGGTTTAAATATTTTCTTTTTTCTACCTCTCGGCAAAATAGTATTAGCTCTTTAAATATGTTTGGATGCAGTATTTCAAGACTCTCTGTTTTGATTTTATGCTTCTATTAAGAATGATTTACATTTAAATTAAGTACTGTAAACATCTTTCTGTGAATTCCCAAAATAAGAAAGAGAAATAATTTTATTTATTATAGATTCTGCTGTGACCCTCATGGTAAATATGGCTACTTTAAAGACATTCTCAGATGTCTCTTGAATTGCCATTTAACTCACTTTCAGGCTACAATTCATTGAACTTTTTTTCTTCCATTAAGTACTATTTTCCTTCTAAAGATCCAAGCAAAAACTTAATGGTGGAAACTTGAAATTATATAAAGGGATAGCTTCTAAAGTTACAAGGTATTTCTCCCCTGTCCCAGTCATATTAAACTATAATTTGTGCACATAAATTTCTCTACTGGAATACTTGACCAACCTTTCATAGTATTACATATACTTATATATACACATATAAATACACACAAAGGAAAACTTTAACATAGAAAGTGACCTCTAAATAGCTGATATTTGCTCAAAATCTACAGGCTCAAGTTATGAAGTCTAATTTAATTTTTATTGTGTAAAGATCAAAAGAAGTAACATAAAAGAAAGGATTGGCAGGGCACTTTGTCAATTTTGACAGATACTGTTCATGTTAATAAGAAAATGGTTTTTAAAAATAAGCTTGCATAATATGGTGTTGTATCTACCAAATATCTGAATAAATAAATGGAAGCTATTTTCCTTAAATACATTAAAGTGCTGAATGCCACCACAGGAAAAAGGTGTAATCAAAAAAAACCAATGAAAATGATAAAGCAATGAAAATTTTGCCAAATCTGAATTTTACTGTCCTATAAACAGAGGAGTGAATTGAAATATCATAGAGTTCTGTCCTTGCTGTCATTCCTAAGGTAGCTCTGCACAAGTAAAACAAGGAAAATCTGGAAAATAACTGAAGTATAGTGAAGTTTTAATTTTCTCACTGTCCAGAATAGCATTCTCCAAAAGCAGTCCCTTTCAGTTTACCAGCATAAATGGAATCATGGTCAGTACTACATGCTTCAAAAAGATGAATAAAAATAAGATTATAAAACAAGAAATAGGACAACTAATGTACTGCTGAATAAATGGGAGACAAGAACCTGTGAAAAAAACACACCAAGCTTTTCTGATCTTGTTGGTAAGGTGCACTACACAAAATCTCTGAAAAGTATTTGTCATTCCCCGTTTTACTTTCCTCTTCACAAAGGTAATGTTCTATCAACACAGGTAATTCATTTATCAAGGATCACTGGCTTCCTTGGGTAGAAATATCCGAAAAATAACAATTAATAATAACTTACAGAGTTCTTCTCTGTCGAGTGACTGGGCCCCACCTCCAAACAGGCCTTTAAAGAATCCCCTGTTTGGTGCTTCTGGTGTTTCTACAGGAGTGAAGAGCTCACCCAACATTTCCTTTGCAATGAAAGAGAGACATAAAAAGGCATAAATTATTAAAAAGAATGGAAGAATGTTCTTCCACTTTCAGGATTTATTTAATGGATTTCAATTTCAAAATAAATATGCTTTAATGTGCATTTGTCTTTGTGAGGTGATGTAGGAAATATGCAGAAAAATAAAAACATATTAAGAAATTCGTCCAAACCATCTGCTTCAGGTGGTTGCAAGCTTAGGGCTCATGGGATCAAAAGCAAAGAAATGCAGTCAAGTAAAGCTTATCTGCCCCTCAACAACTTGGGCAAGATTCCTGACTTTGTTCTATTGAAACTGTTTCTAGAAATGCATATATCCACATAGCAGAACAAAAGTAGAGCCTGCAACCCTGTTATTTCATTATTCTGAGGAACTACCAAGCTGAAGCATGACTGAGAATTTTTCAAGCTGTTAATATCCCTGAAATGTAATAGCTTCCTTCAAATATCCTGAGTTAGCATTCCCCACTTGTGTTAGCACACACCTCTCACAGCATCAATTGATCAAGGGAATTTTAACTGCATGTTAAAGGAGGAAATTTCCTGTTGATCAAAACAAAATTAAGTAAGAAACAGATTCAGCTACAATAGCATGGATGAAGGGATTCATTCAGAATCAGCCTCTACAGAGAAGGAAAACAGAAGAGAAAAAAAAAAAAAATCAAAGCACAAGAGCCAAAGTGTTCAGCTCAAAATGTATCTAAGAAAAAGTGATTTTTCAAAAAATAATTAATTACCTGAAGATTTTCACATGTTTCTTGGCTGTAGGTGAGCCTCTGTATTTCAGTTGGTGAGACAAGATAGAGTGCTTGTCCATTATTGGTGAAGCAGAATGTTCTGGCTATCCGCATATTGGTGAGTGGCAGGTAATATACATCCAACAGTGGCCTTAAACTTGGCAAACTTAAGGAAAAGAAATTAAAAATCCATTAAATATAGCAGAAATGTCTATTATCGATCAAATGGCCCATTTTTAAACTGCAATACATAATTTTTTTCTTCACCATTTGATGAATACCACTAAAAGGTATCATTTAATTATGTTACAGAATCTCAAAACATGAAATTTTTCAAGGCAGCACCTCAAAAATGAAACGTAAACATCTGCATCACAGATGCATTTAAAAGCATTTTTAAACAATAGCCTAAGTATGCAAATCACAAATCCACTATTTAATGAATTAGGCATTACTTAATTACCAAGGTATTTTGCTAAGTATCTACAAACAGTTTACAGTTAAACACTCTGTCTCTTCCCTCAGGTTAATAATTTCTCCTTAACTAAAAATACAAGTCTAAAAGATCTCTCCTTGAGAACATTTAGAAATATAACATGGGTGTGCTGTCAAAGGAAAGCAGAATTCAATAGCCTCAAAAAACCTTATGAATTAAGTCCCCCTTTTTTTCCTGACAAGATATTTAAGAGAATGTCCTGTTAGAGCAAAGTTTGCTTACCTTGTACTTTCTGATTCTGTACATGTAACTGCAGAAATTACTGCATCAATCTACTGAAGAACAGATAGCACACTTGGGCTATAACAATGTTCCTCTACCAAACATTCCTCTCCCTCAACGTGATAATAAATGCAAGTAAGAAGGGAGAAAACATCTAATTTCTTGACAAATAAAACCCAAAGTAAACCACTGTCTCAAACACCCCCTGTGAAGTTCTCATAAAAAAAAATATGAAAGTTGTTAGCTGCAAATGTCCCAATAATTCCATAAACAGCTTCTGCTGCAGACACTACCTGCATAAGATTATTTCTAGACATGAAAAAAAGCAGCAAAGGAGCAAAGTGAAGTTAAAACCAAAGAAAGATGTAGGAACCACAGCAGTGTCAGGTTGCCTTGTTTTGTTTTTTCTTTTTTTGCATGATGCCTTCAGATGCAAGTTTTAAGAGTGAGAAATTAAAAGCAATATTCTCTTCTAAGCATACCCAGACATGACTCCTCTGCCATGTGTGTACCTAAAATAAGAATATTCCTAAGAGAGAGACAGTAACAAGAAAGTGTTCTGCTTCAGATCACTGGAAGCATAAACATTCTAAGAGCTTCAAAACACAAAAACATTAGATCAGATAGGACAAGTGTGACATCCATGAGAGCATTTTCATTGTTTCTGTTACAGATTTGTTTGTTACTAAATCCTATCTGAATTTATATCAGTAGCTAAGTTTTGGGCATCTTGGGTATGATACAGTGCTTTGACAACTTTACACAAACTGCATGTAAGGTCCACTCCCCAGCAGCAACTCATGCCTACGAAATGGAGTCCAACTACCCCACACAAGTTAAAAATTCAGAATTTATAATTTAGCACATATGGAGAGTTCATTAGAAAACAACATGAATCCTGACAAAGACGGGATTTGTTTCAATATATGATATCTGAACATTACTAAGTTTAGTTCTAATTAGGAAAAACAATACTGTTTGCCCTGCAAGGTGAGCAGCATTTGGTAGAGATGTTTAGAATACATAAAACATGGGATATACATCAGTGGAGTTAGAGACTTACAGACCACAATTAAAAAACAAGTTTTGATTGTAGCAGTTTTAGTTTAACCCTAACAATTAATTTAGTTTAATCCTAACATACCTATTTCTTAATTTCCTAAAGAAATATTTTTTACAGAATTTTCCTAGCTGAAAGCTTCTTTTTGCAGCCTTAAAAAGAATATTTTAGGAACTTTACTGGCATAATGTTATAGGGCCACATTCCACATTCATCTTATCATTAGGCCACAACTAAACTGCAGGTGCAAGAGTGTAAGTATATACACACTGCTGTTCAGAATAAAATAGCACTTAAAAACATTTAAGATGAAGGACATGAAAATTACATAGCTGACCTGTAAGTACATTTAAACACTACTACTACTACAACACATGTTTAAACTCATAACTTAAATCCCTTAATTTAGATGACTTATTACTATACAACTGCTAGCAGCTAATCTTGCCTTCATAGCCTGAGTTTAAGGCCTTTAAGACACAAGCAAGCTACACAACAAAATATTAAGACTGAGGCATGAGTGTGATGCAAACAGCTGCACAAAAAATAGGTAGAGTCTGGTCAGGTACAAGCTAAAGGTCTGACTCAAGGCAGTTTTCTGCATCTCAGTTTTCTCCATCTGGAATAAATTCAACTTTTAGACAAACTTCAACTCATGGGCCTATATCACCTGTCTGGAACTATGTGTTGAATCAGTGTAGCTTGAGCTGAAGGGGTAAACTTTTTCATGTGTTAAAGGCACAACTAATAGGAATGTGCTATCAAAACTCAAGTGCTAGATAATCATCGTTCCTGAGTGAATGTAATTTTTTCAATTTTTCATCCTATGGAAAATAAACTTTTCTGTGTAGCAGAAGACTATTTCTTCTTTTTACCTTTAAATTACTATCAAAACAGGTCTTACCTAAAAGTCATAATATGTCCATTGGCACAGAAACATGCAAGGCAGATACTGTTACTCAACGACACTATGTCTCCACGAAGAACAAAAGAAGTCTCTGTTATATTTTGCTTATAAATACAGTTCTGGGATGGCAGTGAGATAACTTTTGCTTGCTTTTCTGAACATATCACTGCATATTGGTTTTCACTGATTTCCTGAGAGGAAGAAGGGGACACTGAGACAGGTCGTCGCTTTTTTGCTTTTTCATCTTTATCTTCAGGAACATTGTGTTCTTTCCAGGGTTCATGAGCTGGTGGGACCAAAGCTCCTGTGGTGTCCAAAAAAGCCATTCTCAAGATTGCCCCTTTTAGCCTCAGGATGGTTCCTAGGAAAGAGTAGTTGAGCACATTTCTAAAACAGTTCTCCTAAATTGCTTTCCAAGCTACAAAATACTCCCTTAAGAAGCTAGCAGAATGAAAACAAGAACTTCAGTTTGCCTCTGTGGCAAAACAGGTGTACAAAAATCTTTCGGCATTTATCTAAAAACCAATGAAGCACAAAGGTAATCAAGAAAATGTTAGCCCAGTTTTCAAGGTTTAAGTGCACACTCTTCCATTAACTTCAAGGGAAATGTATGCATTTATTAAGAGAGCCAGGCTGGCACACACATTTGTATTTAAGGTCAGTGTCACAATTGCAACTCATTTCATTCTCTCCTGATGAGTATACAGTATGCTTAATATCAAAAATAAATGTCTTTAGTCAAAGGTGAGCCCCACTTTTTCCTTTAATTGGTTCAGAAACAAGCATCTGCATTTTTTTTTATTTCTCCCCTGCAGTTCACACTTGAATCCTCTTCTCTAGCTTGAAATGAAAAAGTTTTCCCTCCTTACTGTTGAAATCGCTGTCTCTGTAGGCCAGATCTTAAGCTACTAAATTTTATTTTAATTTATTCACACATTAAGTAACAATATGAATATTTGTTAAGTACAAAATATAAAGCCATATCTTTTAAGGATTATGCTGCAGACCCAGTGATGAAACACACTGCCTAGCCTGCAGCATTGCCTTTATGACCAAATGTTACCAAATCAGAACACTGCTGCCAGTACCTTACTCACTGGGCACAAATCACATATGTGGTCTAGATGTCCACTCCTAATCATTCCTACAATCAAACAGCATTGCAATTTGAATGCATCAGAAAAACAAGATACAAGACCTTTCACAGTAATCCAAAGGAATATTTTATCACTATTATTTCAAGCTAGTTGTTCGATTTACAGGCTTAGTTTGCACTCCCTTTTCTTGCTGCATAAGATTCTTACCTCATGAATAAAAAAACAACAATAAAATGAGCTTTTTTATACTATTCATCTCTTCTGCCATATCTGTTTAGCAACTGCAAACATTGTTTTCTCAGCAAGTATACATTAAAGTTGTATTTTTATATTTTAGGTGGTTGTGCTTTCCACTTTTCCAACCTGAAAAACTCTGGTAATAGAGCAATTAGTCTAGATTGTTAAGCTTAGCAGCTAAATCAATGGAATATATATTTTTAATTAATCAATAATTGAAAAGAAAACCCTGAACAGTTTCTTTAAAAAAAAAGAATGACAACAATACTTTATCAAAGCATACTTTAGCTTGTCTGCTTTGTACATACCACTAGGAGAAACAATTACTGGCTGAAGAAGTCTTTGTTCTCCTCCTGGGGGTAAGTTCAGTACAATGACAAGCACTGTACCCAGCGTGGTCCCAACCCACAGGCATGGGGAAGGTGATGTATCAGCCTTTCTTGTGAAAGTCTCACAAAAATGAAGAGCTGAAATTGCCTCGCGTGACTCTTTATCAATGCTAGTTACACTAGAACTCCGGGATCGACTGAAAGAGTTGTCTTTGACATCTGAAAATAAATCAGTATTAATTAAAAAGAATGGCAAAGTGCAGGGATTAAGAGAATTTAATTATTTTTTTGTTCTTTAGCATCAGCCGTATACTAACTACAATGCTATTGATTTTTCCACCCCTATCCTTCCTTTGTCATGTTTCCTTCTGCCCCAGTTTCCAGCTCTTTCTTGAGCAAAGCACCCAATCCTTGTTGCAGAGGTTGCCGTTAGGTAATTTTCATGAACAACTTTTAGGCATATTTCTGTGTTCTAGAGCCAGAGAATGATAGTCATCAAGTGGCACTCCTTTAAAAAAGTTGAATTAAAAACCTCTCTGTCAATTAGTTCATTGATCAGATGGAAAAATATTGGCTCCCATGGGAGACAGTTAACTAATCTCAGGAAGATAAAACTGTTTTACTTAAGGAACTGCTGGACATCCGCACAGCATGATCACATGGAACCTTGAATGACTCTCAACATTGTTCCACTTTGTGTGTGCAGGACATCTAACAGGCTATTTACAAACCCCCAAACTTTCAGTAAGAAAAACAACAAAGGCTATCAGATGCCACCTGCTACTACTATGCAAAGCTGAAGATCTCCACTTCGAATGCTGTAGCATAGTACCAATAATAACACTAAAGCCTTTCAGGATGTCTTGCCGCTGCTTAGCAAACAAGTGAATTCTAATGTTAACAAAACCTACATGTGCTGTTCCACTCTTGCTGTGTGCTGTAGGTGTGGCAATACCTAATACATCAGCATACACTGAATTTATCTCTGCATTCACAAATTAATGCTATAATTTCTTAATTCCTAATTGCAAAGTTTTAGCACAAGACAGCCCTCATCAGTAAAAGTTGGATGCAATTTATTATTATGCTTTTTAAAAAATAACTCAAAAAATCTTTTGAGTAGTTATAGATGCAATTGACATTTTAAAAGCAGGATTAAGAGCTAAAGAACAACATTTAACCATGTACTATTTGGAAGTATTAATATGTTAGTTTCATTAAATTATTGAAAAACTTTCTACAAAGAATATCTAACATGCATTTGGAAAGCATACATACTAGATTTCAACTGACTAAATACACACATCTACTTAACACAAACAGTGAATCTTCTCAGGAGGTAACTGCCTCATTCCAACAAGGATAGAAAAAAACATAGTCCTGATGAATTTTAGCTGTCAAATATAAAACATGGATTATAGAAACTAACTCAATAACTCAGATGTTGACACACTAACTTTTCACATCAAAAACAATAAATCCAATGTAAAACAATGACAATAATTTGTTTTTATAAGTCTTCTAATGACCACCACCCTCTTACAATGCTTGTTTTTTTCAGGCTTGAGTATTTACTAATTTAATGTTTTTTTCCAACTTTAACATGGAATAATCAGTCTGAATATAATCAATCATATCATAATTGCAATAGGCATAGCTTTAAATCTGCATTTTTGAGTTCTAGCTGGTTGATTTGAAGAGCAGGTGTGCAAATTCCAGAAGCATTGGAATGGACAGGAAAAAAACAATAAAAACTAATTTTTCAAACAATATGGGCATTTTTGAGAGTGGATAATCCATTCAGAAGAGAGAAAGGAGAGTTATAAACTTAACTGCTTTAGTGCATCCTATTTATCCTGAAGTCAAGGAAGAAGTTTGTAAATGGATTAGACTGAGATGAAGAAGAAGGAAGAGCAGTGTGATGAATCACTACACACCATCAGAAGGATGGAAAGATGAGGCTCTTTAAAGTAAAGCAAGGAATAGCACCTAGTGGCTGTAGTGTCTTAGTGACTCGATTAGAACATTGACAAGCAATGGTATAACGCAGCCAAAGGTATGTTCAAGATAACTTCTGTTTTAGAAAGTGGAAAATAAATACATAAACACATACTTTAAATTTTATCTGTTCAGAAAGGAAAAGGAGCAGGTTAAAGATCTAAAGACAGAAAACTAATTTGAAAGTACAAGATCATGGAAGAGCAGGTTTCAAGAAGCCATGGAAAGAAATGAGAGAAAATGATAAGGATAATGAATTTAGGAGAAAGGCATTTCAATTGTCTCCTACAGCCAGTAGATATGGCCACATAAGTGACAAAAATACAAGCAAGCCAACACTGAAGAACACTATGTAAAAGCTATGCCACTATGAGAAAAGATAGAAGCAAAATTTAAAAAAAAATATAATTGCTTAAGAAAGTTATTTACAGACCTGAAAAGCTAGAAGAATTTTACACAGAACAAAATGAAGTCTCTAAGCACAGATATTCACACACATGTGAAGCCAAAATCAGTCAAAGGCTATTACAATTCAGAAGGTACAGAGTATTTTATGAGTATATCAAAAATGATGTGACAAAAATCCCCTTCCATTATTTCAGTAGAAGGAACAACAAATATTAAGCGATGCAGAAAACACTGTAACTCTTTCAAGACTGGAAAGCACTGAAAAAAATTCATCATTCACTTTTCACCAGTCTTCATTAGAAAAAAGTAATGCTTCTAAGTACTTATTGCCATCAAAGAACTGTGAGTAAAACAGCAGAATTACAACTGGTTAATATATAAGTATAAATGTGTTCCAGTTTGCCAAGTATGAAATTCATCCTATACCAAAATTATTCCTAAACCATTAGTAAATGTACTGTGGAACAAAAGAAAGATATTGAAAAGAGTCATCAAATTCTTCTGATCTTTTGTGCCAACATAGCCACAATGTTGAGTTAAACCGCTCTAGTTCTGGACACTAAGTTTAGAAAGATGAGGACAAATTGCAATTCCACAGGAGATTAACAGAAGTCACCCTAGAAACCATAACCTAAAGAAGAAGGAACTGAATTGTGTAAAGAAAAAAAAATTTGCAAAAATAAAATTAGAGAGGTTGTGACAGATTTCAACAGCATAAAAAAGTTACTAACAAAGATAGGAAGTACTGGTTATCCCTGTTTATTGTGGAAAGGACAAGAAAAAGTTAATATGGGAGCAAGGAAGTTTGATTAAATAACAGGAAATCTGCCTAATTAGACTACACAACAGTGAAACTTTATCTGGTATATTTCTAAAAACTTATTTATTAGAGGATCATGAATAGATCAGAGGTTAAATTGTCCAAACATCTGTATCCCTGCCAAAGGATCCTTGCCAGTCCTTGGATTAAAGAATCTCTGAGAGTTGCTTCCAACTTTACATTTCTCTGAGAGGGGCAAGCTGTAATTATAAATCAGGGTGGTCCAGCTCAGCTTCAGAATATCCCAGTGGCACAGACTTTTTCCCTCGCTGATAGCAGCAGCACCTGGCAAACACACAGTGCTACAGCTGCCAGTCTGATCCTGTCTTCTGCTGGGCTTGTGGTAACAATTCTGCTGCAGAAAGAGGAGTGAGCTGTGGCAGCAGAAGGCAGCTGCATTTACTGCTGTAGGTCTACAGTTGTCCCCCATCATCCTGAGAAAACAAGCCAGAGGAGCTGGATCTGATCTAACAGCTGGCAGTCAAAGTATTAAAAAAACCCCAACCTACTCATTTGTACACTGATTTAGTTAGGCAACACAATGACCTTTAGTACTACAGATCTCACAACTGAGATGATCCTTATTTAAAGTCACTGTGCATTTTCAAGAAAAATAGATTCTCAGACTGGTCATCCATCCAAACAGCTGTATATTGCTTTACTTTAGAGAGAGTGGTCACAAGACAATTAAAATTTATAAAACTGTGCCTAACTATTTGTTGAGAACACCTCAACATATATTAAGATATTTCATTTTTCAATTTAAAATGTATCAGATGGTCTTAAACAGGCAGCAGTTTCCCTAATGCTGTCTGCTTATTCACGCTTTTGCTATCACAGCACTACTGATGTGAGTGACAGATGCCTAAAAATTATGATGAAAGTGTGATAAGCCATATACAGGAATTGCAGGCTTACCTTATGATGACAGCAATGACATTTTGTGCCTGAGAGTCCCCAAAAAGAGTGGAATTAAAATTTTATTTCTAGACTTCAGATATATGCAACATAAAGTCATGATAGCTTACATAATTTAGGCCTCTAACATACTCACATTCAGATTTAGTAAAAATAAAATCAACTATATAAACTTACCTAAATCAGGCTTTAACTCAGTTGGCAAACTTAGCTTCCTGGACATCTTTGCTGAAAAGTGAAGTATATCTTTTTTTTAAAAAGAATAAACATAATTTGCTGGTCCTTATTTGCTTCTTTCGCAATATTTAACATATAATTGTTTATTACATTCATTGAGGTACTTTACAGGATTTCCACTAAAGCAGAGTCACACTTCCTCTGTGAAGTGAGGGCTGCAAGCTAAATCATGGAAGACAGCAAAATCCCTAAATACAGCATCTTGTAAGGATGTGCACTGATTCTTACAAAAAGTTAAGATCCCATCTCTCTTTCTTGTGCCCTACTTTCTGATCAAACCTGAGACATCTAAAATAGAAAAAAAAAAAAACAAACTTGAAATTACACTAAAATCAATACACATGTGTAAAAAGCTAACCATCTGAGATGCAATCCACAACCTTAGAAGAATGAAGACATTACAGAGAAAAATTCTAAAATCAGCAGTGTACAAACACTTGCAACACAATCAAAGAAACAGAAAGATTTTGATAATACTGCTCAGGTGAAAAATAGCACATCAACTCATCCCTGACTTAGAAATTCTTTTTATAGGAATGAAAATCTTGCAGTCCATTTAAACTGCAGTACAATATAAACAAATGCTGCTACAAAAATCCATCACAAACTAGTAGGCATATATTCCCCTTCCATCTTTCAATAATTACTGGAGAAGGAATTATTTTGACGTAGTTTATCTGCTAGACCAGCACTAGAGTCTAAATTTATTTCCCAGCCACATGCTTCAGTTTTGATGTATCATTCAATTCTTTATCATCTTGCACGGGTAATACTTCTTTTCCTAAAGCAGATACTGAGCATAGGCTCATAATTCTAGGAGTACCTTGTAATGGATACCACTCAAAGCAGCCTGAATCTTGCTGCTTTTCTCTGTTAAAATTGGAGTTACCTCATTCTGATTATCACTTTAACAGAAATCATTCCCATTTCTGCATACCCTGAAGTACACCATGTGATTTAAAGTTACTTCCACTCCTTCAAAAAGTGAAATAGTTCACTGTATCATCAATTATGCTCATCAATATTGCAAATGCTAGTTATCTGAATAGTAGAACAGTTTTATTCCTGTCATACATCATAAAAAATTGAGAACAAGACTCCAGAAATAATCTTCTAATTTCCTTCATGTGTCAGTGTTAAAAGTATGTTTGAATTCAATTGAAATGACTTACTCTCAGGCAGAAATGCTAATCACTTATTTTAGTGGCTGAAACTGAAAAGGGCAGCCTGACTACACATTATCTACCCCTCATCCTTGCCTTATCACTGGCAAATACCTAGCTTAAAGGTGAGGCCAAAACTCATCTAAATGAAGTTTCTGCCAAGGGTTGCTTCCAAACAAGATCGACTCCTATTTCAGGTCACAGCTCAGATATAGGAACAGAAAATCAGGGTACAGATAAGGGTGATGAGGAGCTCATCTTTTTCCTGTCAGCTTGAACTTAAATCAGCTTCTGGAGACATCATGAAATCTCATCTGGAACAGTGAATGACAAGGCAGGCATTCCTCATAACACTTGTTTTCTCTGTTAGAAATTTAAATAATAAGAGCAGAGATATTGAATAAAACCTCACGTATCTACACTGGATATAACTGGAGCTATTTTGGCTTTTAACAGCTTTCACCATGTGTAAATACCTTAACCTACTTAACTAATTAAAGACCAGTACAGACACTCTTGGCTTTTCAAACAGAAACACCTGGCACAATCTTAACAACTGGGAGAAAACTGACAAAAAAAAAAAGAAACCAACAAAAAAAAAAAAAAAAAAAAAAAAAAAAAAAAAACCAAAAAGAAGATACTAGGTAACAGGTAATATAACAGGTAATAGCAAGTATAGGCAAGTGTGTTGGATTCTGAGAGCTGATACAGTTTTAGCTTTCTGTTCCTTAATGAAAGGCCAGCTGCGTGAACAGGCTGGTAAGACAAAACAAATTTGTCAGACAATTTTCAACATATATGCCTCATTAATAGGACAAGAGGATACATGAATTGTTAAAAAGGATATCATTACTGGAAATTGTGAATTACTGTGCTATGCAAAAAACCCCCAACATCTCAAAACATATGTTAATGTGTCAGAAACCTCAATAATTCAAATGTAAATGAGAAATTAGAACCTATTCCAACAGCAATGGTGCCATCTTGTGTTTAAAGAAAAAACTGCCTAAACATTCAGTAAAAAAATAGGAATATTACACCAGCTAAGCCCTTTTTACCCAACATTACTCTGTAAAAAACAAACAAACAAACACTGCTTGTATTCACATTGGCTTAAGTTTTACAATTTTTGAAAAATTCAGGTTTTTTATGCCTCAGATGAAAACCAGCAAAGTACTGGACACCTTGTACAAAGCAAAAGACATAAATCAGAAAAATGGAAGATACAGAATGGAGATCTACAGAGAGAGCATTCAATGTCAGGCTTTTCACTCCAGCTGTACAACAGGGCAGAGGTGATGCTGACTGCTCCTGTTGCACGTGGCTGACTTCAAGTAGTAGCTGTCATATCAGAATTCAATATCTCTCTTGGGAGTGGCGGCTGCCACAGCATTTACAGGCAAGACTAGTGCGAGACAAGGACACAGAGATCAGGGAGCTGTTGTGCTCCTCCAGGCACACTGCTGCTCGAGGCAACAGTGGCTGTTTTACCTGGGTTTAGACCTACATTTAATATTCCTCTAAATTAGAAAACCTACAGCAATATACAGGTGCACACATATGTTCTGTCAATATATATAATTAGGTAATCATATCAGAGAACTGTCGAAACCCAAGGATTCTTGGGGATTTCTCACATGTCAGGCTTGGGAAGGCAGGTGTTAAAATATGAAAGGTTGCCTTTCTGTAACATGTTAAGTGACAGTACAGCAGGAACAACCCTCAATTCAATGAACAAAACCTGAAGGCTAAGACATGACTGAACTCTCAATAGGAAGCTGTGGCTTAGAAGTAACAGCTACATTTAATTTGCAGTGGGTCATCCTGAGCTGGTATATACCTTAAAATGTATAGCACATCCATTTGAAAGCTATACAGTGATTCCTCCTCCACTCCTTTTATTTTAAAGGAGAATTCTAAAGATTATAAAGGAGACGCATATTGGAGCCTTGACAATCAAGAGAACAACTTATGAAGTCTATTTCATATCACGTGACAAATAACTAAGCAGTTTAGAATTTGTAAGAGATACCAAAGCTTCCAAATTATTCTGTATTTGACAACTACACTAAGTGAAATATTTACATTACCCATTAACAAATGTTGAAATATCTAAAATTCACATGAGAATAATAAAACCGTTTCACAAGACACTGTAGGAAAATATGTACTTGGATACACCCCAAATTACATCAAAGTATTAAAAAAACATCGAAAGAAACTGTCTTTGACATTAGAGAACTGTCTTTGACAAACGAGAACTTATTATGAACACCTTAAAATTTGATTCTATGAAAACAGCATTAATGGTCAATTATTTTAGCAATGTTTGAAAAATTTAGGTATACACTTAGAATAAAACAAATGTGAGAAACCTCTGTCAGTACTAACAGCAAGGAAAGTTTGGAATTAAAACTACTCGTCTTAAGTCTGTCTACTAATACTGTTGGCAATTATTTTTAAATTTATAAAGTGCAGAAAATAAATGAGATCAATTTTCCTGAGAAGTATTTGACATGTGGGCTACTAGAACAGCCACAAAGGTCTTAAAATCTACCATATTTTGCAGGCATCTTTACTAAAGGTTTTTCCAGAAATGGTTGTTACATCTTAACTTCCAACACAATTCGTAGCTATAATATTTAATTATCTATATCTCTTAATGCCAAATACTTAACTAATCAAATTATGAGTAAAACAGCTGAAGATTTTGCTTCCACTGAAGTTGGAGGCCAGTATCTTTCTACAAAAATGACACAGCCTTTGAAATTAAGTACTTCCCCCCAATTTTTTTCTGTAAATTCATCTATGTTTACTATACTTCTGCTTATTATTCACAGCATATTATTTATACTTTCAAATATGAAAGAGAAGAGAATAATGAGCTAGATTCAATAATAGCCACAGTAATTTCTCAAATTTCTAGAAATGGTTAGCTAAATCAAGTACCTCAGTATTTCCAAGGTAATGATTAACTGTAATTTTTTCAAGGTTCATCTTTGTTGCAACTAAAAGGGAAACATGACCCAAAAGCAACACGTTCACAACAGGTCTTTAATTTGATTTCCTATCCATTTCTTAAGCACAGAGCATTTGCAGTTGAGTATTTAGAAGAAAACAGAAACCAGATTGACTGATCGAAGCATTGGTACATGAAGCATTTGAATACTGTTTTACTAAGGCTATTGCTTCATTTTTTCATGGTTTTTTGATCCTCTCACCAATCACAGAAACCTTGTTACTGTCACTAATTACAGAAATCTGTAGAAATGATGATGCTCTACATCAGTTGCAATACAGTGATTCAATAGGCCACGGCTTCGTATTTATAACTCTGTGTGTGATGTTACCACCTTGCAGCCCTATCATTGAAATGAAATTACTTCACACTTTGCTAGCAGTATTCCCTTGCTCCCTGTTCCCATGTGACAAACACAGGCATGATATTAACAGCAATTGAAGTCAACAATATAAATGATTCTAATTCTGTTTCGCACCACATTTAGCAGGTTGTGTTTCACACAGTGACAAAGAACGGAAAGAACTTGAACTGATTGCTCTGTGTGTCAGTGCAGAGAGCTATGACCATGCCATGTACATCAAGTTCATCCCTGAGAACACAGCTGATGGCAAACAATTTGTTTCATACAACATGGTGATGTTAATGACAGCGACATAGTTTACAAAACTCATTGTCCATTCACATTTGGTTTTTAATCCAGTTTAAAACAATGAAAAGCAAAAACATGCAACTATTAACATAGAAGAGGTGTTTTATTTATGTGAAAGAGTTTAGAATGTAAGTTCAGAAAGAGCTAGAATTAGCATGCCAGATAAGCTATAGAAAACATGGCAGTGAAACAACCACATTCAGTGCATAGCAAACCACTCAAAACTAGGAAAATGCAAAATAAATAATTATCTTTAAGCTTCCAATAAACTGTGCAAATTATACAAATCACAGTGTCACTTACACCCTGAAGAATGCATTGCTTATAAATAAATGTTTTGCTTTTTTTAGCTGTGAAAAACATTCCTAATACTTTCAGTTGAAAGGCTTCAAGCTGAAACAGATGTGAATGGCTCTGTAGAATCCCCATTAGCATACTTTATTAATGCTCTAACATAACTCTTTGAAAAGAAGTGGAAAAAAAAAAGAGGTCACAGTCATTCAAATTTTCCATGCATTTTACACAAGACAGTGTGTCTTGTGTTCAAGGGAGACAAAAGGGAAACATTATGTCAATGGACATTGATATAATATACACAAGACTAGGTGTTGTTTTTCTCATTAGAAGACCTGAACTTTAGGTTTTAGTTACCCTGAATTTCCTTTAGGGGAACATATTAATGCTTATGTAAAAGACAGTAATTTTAATTACAGATGAAGTCACATAATATATTATTGACAGCCATTTGCTTTCTCGACTTACATCCAGAATTTGCTGCCCAAAAATTAATTTTCCCTGCCATTTCCGATATCATTGCAAGAAGGTCTCAGCATAGAGGAAGAACATGACCTTTACACAGTACTTTCTCATCCTGTACCTCAAATTTCAAAAATTACTTTGTCATACTCCTATTTGTCTCACTGAATTTTGAATGATTCTTTGTCTCAGATACTGAATTGTGATGAAAGGGATTAATATTTTATGATGAAACTTAAATTGCCAAACAGAAAAACCAAAGGGACACTTCAGGAAAAGAAATCTCTTCCTGCTTAGTCTTTACATATGGTTCCACACAACCTACGAAATAGTAGCTTAGCAAATAGTTTTACTATATAATTTCAGCCTAAACTGAGTGAAGAGATAAAATGAAATCATCCTACAATGATATATTGATTTTCTAAGAGAAAACAAAATGAGCCATTAACAAAGTGATTCTACAGTGAAAGTAACCATATCCCAGTTAAGGAAGGAGAGTCCCTTTCCCAAAGCTTAATCATACAGCCTCTTGCTTTCTTTTATTTAATGACCCAGTCATCAGAAGCAGAGTTATTTCCATTCCAGCCATGAAAGGGTTCAATCTACCCACATACAACATATCCCAAGGCAATTTTGTTGCTAAATCGTTAAGGCACAAGTCTAGAGCTGGTAGGGTATTGTGTCACTGTTGGATGCAAAAAAGTAGAGCTCTGAAAATGGGATATACTTATACAAGCCAGTTCTGTTCCAGACAAATAAATGAAAGCACCATAGCACCTCTTTCTTGACCAGAGTAATATAAAAATCTGACCATATGGCTATGAATACAACATATAAAAAAGAAATGGTATCAGCCATACGTTCCCCAAACCAGCACACCTTTGCAAAAGTAGTGGAATCATGTTGTGACTTGCATAGACTGAACTCTTACTCTGTATTAAAATTTCACCCATCCAGAAAAACAGAGAAGTGCAATTGTAAAATCAGAGAATCTAAAACACCAATACCTTTGATTTTTTAAAATTATTGTGCCTGATGTATTTAGTGCAGAAGCAGCCCACAGAATTACCAATTAGCATAAAGAATGAAAAAAGTAATAATTTAATGCATTGAAATTTGACTGTTATTTTGCCTTTATTTTTGCTGCTGGGTTAGTGCTGCATAGAGTAAGGCACTGGATTAGAAAGAGTAGAATTTTTCTAGTTCCTACCTATGTCATTGGTTACCATCTTGGAAAACTTTCTGCTTTTGGTCTTCACTGTAAATAATATTTTAATAAAAAAAAAAAAATCAATCTAAGAGTATCAAAAGGTGAACTAAAGAAAAATTAATACTAAAGAAAAGAAAAATACTGTACCCTTTTCTATAAAATTATTCATTTTTTCATCATCAGAATTGTTTGGTGAACCAGAACCTACAAGTGGAGACAGAATGAAATGGATATACTTGACATGAATGAAGGGGATATATCTTTAACACAAAAATCAATGTGTACATATACATATACAATATATATACAATATACATATATTATACAATATATGTATACATATATTATTCAATATAATATATAAGCTCTGAGTTTAACAAAGAAAATATCAAATACTGATATTGGTATTCTCCATAGCTGTACTAGATATTATAAAATACAAATTACTTTGGCATGACAGAATTCTACCATATTGGGATTAGCCACAGAAATTATAATGCAAGGTACAATGCTGCACATTGCAGTGAGTTTATTGCTAGAAATAATTCTCTCATTGAACAAATGCTTACACTGAATAACTAAATGGCTCTACTAATCATTGCTCCAGACACAAAGATTAGCCTAAATTATGATTCACAAAACACAGCTGTAACAATAAACACACGTTCTATAAATCTGGGGTTTTTTTCCAAATGCAGTAAATCACTGTTGGACCATAGTTCTTCGACTACTCTGCAGACAACTCTGAATCAATGTTGCCACCTGGATTTTTCAGTATCCCAAACCTGAAAAACTGTCGGTGGCAACAGACCACAGCTTCAGGCTTACCACTGTCATGAAATTAAAACATTGTCAGGAAATTAAAACAGAATTAATCTATAAAGTTTCAAATTTAATTGGATTTTATGTTGTGGAAGTGTAAAACCAGAATAGAACACAAGCTTTTTGGCACTCCTAAAGACAAAAACTTGAGAGTTTAAATGCTGTACAATGTTTTAGAGTCTAAGCCTATTACTACTTCTATAGAAAAAGCAGGAGATAAGATTATTCCTCCTGCATTTTCACAGTATTTGTATAGTTCTGTGTTACTGAGACTGTAGGATACTCTCCCAACTTGCATAGGCAGGTAGTCCCTTTCACAGTCCTGTCACTGATATAACCAGGCACTGGAAGAAGTCTAATGGAAGTTACCTTCCATTTCTCTTTACTTGGACATGGAAAGGGGGATTTGAGCAATTGCAGACTTCCGTCCAGTGACTGGTCTCTCTTACAGATCATACTGTAAGAAGCAAAGTCAATAAGGCATTCAATTGCCAATTCCATCCTCTAATCTGAGAGCTAGAAACATGCAAACATCTTGTGTTTTTGTACTGTCCTTCTAACTAAGAAAGCCTCTGGATAGCAAATCCTTCCTTAAATTTAGCCTCCATCCTGCTTCTCAAGCTTCCCAATACTCTGCAGCAAATTTCTCAAAAAGGTCCTGTCTTACCTCTGAAAGCTAAATGCCACTTTCAAGCTTCTTTCCAGTCTTGTGCTTTTGCCCAGAAAAAGATAAAAAACTCAAACCAAACCTAAGGAATTGCAGTTCTTTCTTCACAAACATCAACAAATGATTTCCATACCATCGTGGTGGCTCCAAGTTTTTTTTTTTCCAAGGAAAATTGAGGAGTCTACCATAAACTTCATCTTATTCACTGAGAGTAGAGGACAGAATTGAGGGAAGCAAGGCACAGTCCAACCTCACTACTAGAAGATTCTCTTTTACAGGAGAATGCAACAGTTATATCCTCCCTCCATCATTTGTCCATTCACTTTTTTTGGTACTTTAGACACTATTTTTTTAACCTGCTTCAGTTCACACAACTCAAACAAGCAGGAGGAAGGTAGGGGAAGCCAATTGTTAAATTTAGGAGTTTTCCATAACCTTAATTTTCATCTTGCCTTCATTGCACTGTTGGGGAAGTGGTGAATTGAGTTTTACTCTACTTCAACACCCGATGATGAAAGAAACCCTCTTATTTAAACTACACAGTGTTTTAAGTTTAAGTGGTACAAGTTACAAGTTGTTTGGGCTGACATTTGGGTGATGCTGGAGTAAGGGGAAAAAAGGATGTACATTAAAGGTTATGATGTGTTAGCTGTTCATTGCACACATTTTATAGCAGTGTACCAGAAATTAGATTTAGCCCAGACTTTTTAAGTGGGTCAAATTCAAATATCTTAGTGAGGTTGATAACCCTGTTCAATCTTGACAGAGAAAGGATTTACTGCAACTGCAGCAATGTATGCCACATTGTTTACAGGCATTGGTCTCAATATGTAAAAATGAAATAGAAAACATGCACTTTATTCTCAACACCATAAAAAATGCTTTCATTATAAACTATACTGAAGTTGATGACTTCAGCATGCCAGTACTTAACAATAAAGGTTTGTTATGAAATCACATCTTCAGGTAAGACTTTTAATTAAAATTCATAGCCAGGTTTTGCTTTAATTACAAATAAATCCAATTTATACTAAGAAAGAGTAAAAAATGACAAAATGACATTTTGTCAAAATGTAAAAATGAAAATGATATTGATTGATGTAGAGGAGTGTTTTGCAAAATTTAAAATGAACATCAGAGGACAATTGTCAGATCAGAAATTAAAATTTATGTTAAAATTTCTACTAGAGCTCCAAACACAATGCTTTGGTTTGTTATGCTTTCAGCTTGGCTTTGAAAGAAACAGGCTACAGTAGAAATCTATCTTTAGACTCCCATCTTGATTAGCATTTTACACTACATACTACTTCATGTGCTTCATTTAAATCTGCAGTTGAGTCCTTTAACCTTGAGTAGCTTTGAATGAAACAAAGTGAAATCTTTAAATTTTCTCAGAGCAATAAGAAAAGTGACAATATTTAGCTACTACAAAAACTATTCACTCTAATACTATACTTTAACATGCATTGTTAAGTATTTCCACAGTTATAGCCTCAACTAGGCAATATTAAAGTAATTAATATTGAAGGTTTCATTTAAAATATTTGCATAAAGCAGTGGCAACTGAAAAAAAAAAAGAAAAAAGGGGGTGCAGTAGGAGGAGCATTAAGTAGGGAACTCCTACTTTAGGATGCCAGTTTCTGAAGACCTCTGATTCCACTGAAAAATAATAATTTGCCACTTATGAGGATGCAGAAGTAAACTTGCTCAGAAATAATCTCTACCACTTTCAAGGAATACATAACACAATCACGTGAACACAGGAATTTGTGTATCTCTTGTCAATGCTTCAAAATTCCATCGTGCAGTATGTTCCATGAGGCATAAATATTTCAGCTTACATCTCTCTTCAGTTACCATTATGACATATTTCTATTGCATCTCTTAAGTCAGCCTTGTTTTAAAAATACAGTTGTGCAACATGGCAAAATTTATGACAGCTCAAACAGTTTGTGAGAGAACAACAGGTTTTATATAACTACTTAACTAGTAAGTGTTAAATTAATGCATGCTGTCTTCTGGGAAAATAAGAAGCTGAAGATTAGAGCAAGTTTTGATTACCTGATGTGGGTGACTTGCAGCGGTCTTCTGGCACCACTGTACCTTCATTAATATCACAAAGACCTGCTGAAACACAAAACCAGTGTATTATAAATACAGTTGCTGTTTTATTTTTATTTCCAATGCAGTCAGGAATGTCATTTCTTATTAGAGACAAACAAGCCAGTCGTGATAGAATTTCTGTTACATATTACATTTTTGACATTACCCACAGTAATTGTAGAGTCACTTCTTCCTATCAAAGTTTTCTTTGCAAAATACACTCTCTCAATAAATTTCAGTGTAAATCATTATATTTTCAGCTAGACAGACTTATCAGAACAGTTAATTATTTACACGCTACAGACATATATATAGCATAAACATAATTTGTTTTGGAAAAAAATTATGACTTATACTAAAAATGTAAGTGCAAAAGAAAATCAGATAAAAGAGGGTCTCGAAGATTACAAACATATAATGTCTGAAACTACAGTGCCTTTTTTCAAAATACTTTCCCACTGTTACAGTGATATGCTTTCTATTTGCCAATTTGCATTGCCAAGTTGATTTTCCAGAAAAACTCCTTATTGACGTCACTTCGAGAAATCAGGTCTTAGGGTGTTTACATAGGTGTTCTTCCTTGCATGGAGAAATTACACTAAATTTCTGACATCATCAAATCTGATCAATTTGAATAACTGCAGTATGTTAACATTGCAAAGCTAATTCCTTTCACTCCAGTGAAGAAAATAAAACTTAGTCATAAACAACCAAATGCAGAAGATGGAAGCTGCCTCAAAATGGCCCTAAATGGTATTCCATTGCACAAACTAAAACTATACAAGGAATTACTCTGTTTTCCTTTTTAACAAGAAATTGCTATCAAGATTGCCCACAATTAACAGAAGTGCATTTTCTTGATATTTTAAGGTTATTAATGCATCTTCAGGTTTCTATCATGAAGCTTTCCTTCAGAAATTTCATGATGTGATACTAAGGCAAACAAGTATGTAATACTGAACAGTAATAGCTCCGAAATATTTGTTGTTGTTAAAATTAATGGGGTTTGCATGCACGCAAATATTTCTAATACTCAAAATGTTTGAGACGTGTAAGGGTAATGGCTAAGGCAAGAAAGGTATCACATGGAAAGCCTGTCTATACAACTGTACACTACACACTCACAAGTGCATCTGTACATATCTGTCAACAAACAAAAGAACAGCTCTACTCCATCAAAGCTTTAAAATTTCCAAACACTAAACCAGAAGTTAATAGTTTAAAGAGAAAAAGGTTCTCCTGAAATCAACATCAACATAGAACGCATTGAAAGTATGTTGCATTAACAGTTCCATTTATCCAAAATAGTATTTTTTTACTAAGAGCATGTATAGCTTAAACCCTAAAACTTAATGACTAGAATTGTCCAATGACCTTAAGGCTTTGTTAACCCTACATTTAACAGTCCTGGAACAAATTTAAATTCTAAAATGTCGAATGAAATTCCAGCTATATCTTTCCTCTACACAGGAAAAAGAAAAAAGCAATTTATTTAGTCATCTGTCAGGAAATCAGTGAACACGATGGGATAATCATAGTTTTAAACCAGAGTTTTAAACAGGCATGGGAGACTAAATGTTTTGAACCAGACTGGATTGTGTAAAAAGATTTTTTAAAAAACCTAATATTGCTTTCACAACAAGCAATACAAGTTTTAGATAGTAGCTCTGCTGGGAGGATAAACCCATACCATGCCCTTAGAAGTAGCTGGCCCTTCAGGAGCCAAACCAAACAAATCCAAACATATATTTCGGAAACACCATTTCCTCTTTTCTGTAAAGATTACTTCTTCACCTTCAAAGGAAGAGTTTAACTTCTCGCACTAGTTCTCCTATGAAAATTCATGAATTGACAGGAATAGTCTTTAGCCAAGAATGAAGCCCTACACCTGCACACTTGAATTCTTTGTAGGAACTCTCAAGGCTATAATTTGATTAATATATGTCTTAATTATTAATAAGCATGCATTATGGTAATCCTTATGGCATGTAAACCTTGGAAATCTATTCACAGCCATTCCTGCTATTACTTGGGAGAGAAAATGAACAGGAATAGATGAAAAGTAATTTCAGCTACGATTCTATTGGTAATTAAACCAAGCAGAGTCTAACAAGAATGATCCAAGTCTGTGAATTAAGAGGGTCTGCCCATGACCAAGCTGAAGAAACTTGTAAGACAATCTCGACAGCTCTCCTGGAAAAATTCTCTAGTTTCAGGCTTATAGCATCCATGCATATTGCTAAAAATTACACAAGCAAATTGATCCAAGAGTTTCTGTTTCAGAACTACAAAATCTATAACGTTCTATACCAATATATGTACAAGTGACCTTCTAACAAGCTTTTAGTTTATCTCTGTGAACTTCAGAAGCAAGAAATTTGAAAACCCTCCAAATCACCAAAAATCAAATAACGTCATTAAAGACATCATTACCATGCTGCATTAAAAGCTCCCTAGAATTACAGCTGAAATTAACTGATGTATAAAGTTTCACGCACAAGCTTTAAGGAGCCATATCTCAGAAGAACCTAAAACTTGACTGGAAAACAGCCCAGTTAAAAATTACAACTAAAACTAACTTGATATGAAGATGCAAAAGTTAGAATTAAAAACAGTTCACCTAAAAAAGAGGGTCAACAGAAACACCAAGCAAAACCAACCCAAAATCAACAATCAAAATTTCTGATACAATTTCAGCCATGGCTGATGTCAATCACAGCTGATGTTGGTCTCATGACATTTATGTTAAAAATCCAATTAGTTCATGAAGGGCGATGGGGAAAAGAATATGAACAAGCAACTCCGGAAGAGTTCCAGGTATTTTCTTCCAGTTGGACTCAATCCCACTTTTTAAATCACTCATACTGTCAAAAAGCTTTTTGATGTAAAATAAAAATTTTTAAAAGTCACATGCATGTAAGAACTGCTTCAGTTTTGTCAGAAACCTAAACTGCCTCTGGTAGAACTAAGAAAAACTAACTTTTAAAGAGTTGTACTATATTGCACTAATCAAAAAGTCACATAAAATCTTGTAACTCTCACCAACAGTAATTTGCAAAAAAAGAGTTACAATTCATGTCCCCTGTGAACTTATGGAACTAAGTAGGAAAAAATAACAGCTATATAAGCTGTTAATATAATAACAGCTATATATTTTGGTGTTTCATCATGAAATTATGACCTGTCTCAATTTTTTATCAGTACTGATTTAATGGCTCCTGTCTTATTTGGCAAAGAGCATATCAAGCACAGGTCTCCTAACAGTGCAAGCCTCCACCGTGTATAGTTTTCATCACACTATAAAGCTTTTACTTACACATTTCATGTCTTTGGGCACATGGCCAAAGCTGATTTTCTACACCCTCCCCCTCACTATTAGAGTCTGAAGGCAAAAGTTGAATTTGTTTTTAACCTTGACAAGCACCTGATGACACTGTCTAGCAGGCCTTAACAAAACACATATACTGCATGCTTCACAAACTATAAATTGCACCCAAAACATGTGAGTAGTATACCTGGTACGAATCACTGATAAATTCCAAAACACGATCCCAACTGGGAGCTTGTGTCTGTAGAGCTAGCCTGAAATGACAGTTTAGTCTAGCTAGTGTAGAGAGCCTTGTCTCTAAATAGATGCTGCTTTAAGACGGGAATCTGAATTTCTTTTCTGAGTAGAAAAAATAAGATGACAGAGAAATACATCATATTCTTGCAACACAAGAGAAGGGAAAAAAATCTTGCATTTCCATTCATATTTGAGAAGATAAGTAACTCTTACTCTATGAAATTTTTTAAAAGATGCCTTTGTAAATTTTCAACTGTTTGACTAAGGACATACCATTTACTAAATCCTATGTTAGCAGATACTCATGATCTACTGAATTGACATTTTATGATGAACATACAGAATATTAGAGTTTTTAACAAGGAAGGACCAATCCTTCCTGCCTTTTTTGGAAGTGGCTGAATGTACAATAGCAATATGCTGCTTTGTTGCATGTTGCTTGAATGCATGTATAAGCTGGTATGATTTTTTTTTTCCTTAAATATACTGTTGTTGTCTCAAAGAATAGGAATTTTCTACAACCACATTAGGTAGAAAAGCACTTTTTCTAGGAAGATTTAGATATTAACTATCAGTACTCCCTGAAGATTTTAGTTGTACAGCCATTGAAAATATCCTATTCATAGAAAAAATACTTTTGAAGTATTAAAATAGAAGTGTTTTCAAGATAAAGATCCAATGAAGGCACATATTTCAAAGGAAAACCAAGGAAGCATAAGCTCCCTGCATTTTTGAAAACACTAAATGCAGATAGTAAATGTCCAAGAAAGGGATAATGCAAAATCCAAAAGTTTTCTGACTCTCATATAGTTCCAATCCTGTAAATAAATCAAAGGGTAGTGCTTAAATTTAACAGAGTTAATATTTGTAGAAAATTACTGAAGCAATTATTGAAGTCTGGGCAACACATACATTGAAAGAACTACAAATAATGAGAAATGTTAAATCACAACTAAAGAAATTATTTTCAGTTTTTAAAATGACTGTAGCTCCAGCTAAGATACTGTCAAGATGGTAAACAGAGAAATACACGGTTATGAAATTAACTCTTGGCCATAAAACTTGTTTAAAATTCTTAAGTAAAATAGTCCAGGTAAATTCAGCTTTATAATATTTGGTTTCTGAAACTAGTTTTGGGATTTCTACCCAACTTTTTCTTTTTTTCAAAACAATAACCAATCAGTGCCAGATCCTGTTTTTCAGTTGGTGTATCATGTTAAGGTGGAGGCATTTCTTTCACACATAGCTCCCTTTCTGCCTTGGCAGTAGAGGAGGAAAGACTATAGAGAAAGCAGTATTTGGTAGTTGAGACTATCCTCCAAGATGTATTTCTTTTTTCTTGTTGGGGGAAAAGAAATGGCAGAACTAAGACTTGTACCACAAATTCGAGTTTGTTTTGCAGTTTTGTTTGTTTGTTTTTAACTCCATTTTTTCAGTAGCTTAATCTACTCGACTTCATGAAGGAAAGGGCGGAGATTACCTACCTCTGCCTGAGGGCTGGAGAAAAGTGGCATCCTAAGAAAAGGAACAAAGCTTTTAAAAAATAAGCTTTACATTCTCCATATTCTTGGATGCTGTGAATGATGTAAGTCAGACTCTCTCAGGTAATTCATGGCTGTGATGGGTTACCTTCCTCACACAGATACCTGAACTTCAAAACTGCTTGGAAACCAAACAGAGCTGCACAGTACACAAACACCTCCACTCTTAATCCCTATAAACAACATTTTTGTAGAAGTAACTTTTCACTTTTAGAAGAAAAATCTGTGTAATCACAGTGTTTATTTTTATCATTGCTACTAATACTCTAACCCTGGAGTTCTGACTCTTTTTCAGCCAGAAAAGGAACCAAGCAAGGAAAGTTTCTAGTAAAAAACCACTAAATTTGTAAGATCATAGCTCTATAAACATCAGTAAATTCTGAGATAGAATCTCCTTTTGATTTTGATATTTACTTATTTAAAAACACAAAATACAGAAACTGTTATGGTTGCTTTTTTCCTTTAAATTTCTTTTAAAGATATCATGAATGAGAAATACAATGGATGCACAAAGGACTGAAATCAGTTTCTACAAATAAAATAATTACTTAAAAAGGACTAAGAAAAATAATTATGGTGAGTGAACAAAACAAAAAAATCAACTTCAGATGTTCAAAAAATATTTGAATGCCATGAGATGACTTACTTATATAAGAGGTGCGAAGCTTTTTCACAGACTCTGAATATAAGTTAGAAAGGCCGCACATGCAAGAAGCCACAGTCAGCAAACCTTCATGAAGCAATGAGAAAAGGAAAGACGGAGACACTAACAGTACATTTGAGACAGAAAAGCCAGCCAAGTAACTTGTACAACCAGGTTATTAAAATGCTTTTGCCATGCAGATTGTTAGTGTTAGAAGTTAAGATGAAAAAAAAAAAAATTACTTCATATAACAGCTGTATTCATGAGCACAAAGGACTTGCATCCTGAACATCTTAGAGACACAGCTGAAACACAGAGTTATGTGGATCCAATTTATTGGATTAAAATAACAAAGGTTAAGAGAACAAAGGCAAGTGATGTTTAAAGATCCAAAAGGCAGTTTATAATGTAAATGCATGAGGCAGAATTTAAGCCCTTTACTCCCAGGACTAATTACTTTACTTACTAATTTGACTTTAATTACCAGTCAAACAGTAAAGCTATTTCTTTCTCTCAAAGTTTATTCCATACAAGAAAATATTTTATCTGACAGGATACCAACTGTGTTCTACATTAATGATTTTTAGATCCATTTCATCAGTTGAAATAAGCTGACTGGTGTTAACTGGATCTTTTTCAAACCATTTACTAAAATACCTTCTAGAATATCTTTCAATTTGTATAAAATATTATATGAAGAACTTACAAGGACTTTATTCTGGATCTCTTAAAGAACTTAAAACTCGATCATGAGGAAGGGGTATTTTGAACAGTTTATTTCCTATGGAAAAATAATCATCTAGGGCAGCAATGATGCATTAGTATTATTACATCTTGAGCTGTTTTCTGAAATAAGAGTATCCATGACACATCAGGGAGAAGAAAATTTTAGAATACTAAAGTTTTCTTTTGGTTACAAAAAGGTTTGCACTTTGATTGAAAAGCTACTTTCCTTTTCAGCTGAAAAGGAACATTCTTCAGCATAGTTTTAAATCAAAGCCCTTTTTTTCAAGAGAGAGATTTATTTTACCAGTTTGTATGTAGAAATTTATTTTGTTCATTCAAATCAAAGGTTTCCTCTAAAGCATAACACAACAGTATTAAAACATAACAAGATTTAGCTCATCAGGGACATTTCTAGTCAAATTTTAGAACAGGAAGCCGAAAGATCCCAGCAAACACTCAGGCTATCTGTAAACATAAGTGGATTTACACAAACATGTAATATGGGTGCTAGCTTTATCAGAAATATCAGGATACTTCTTCATGTCGTGTTAAATTCTTTTAAACGACACAAAACCATTGTAAATTTATACATATTTTTTTAAAACATACATTACACTGAAAAATAAGTAATGGTATCAAACATCAGTAGCTTCCACTAAGCAATAATTTTTAGGGAAAAAGGAATTAACAAAGCTGCAATAGTGACATTAGCGACACATCAAGAGGAAAGGAGAAAAGCACGGTGAAGACAAGTATGTTTGTATTCAAAGAATATACACCAGACTAGATGACCAATTGTGCCTTTCTTCTGAGCTTAAAATATGTTCTGGGTTACTCACCTCCAGATGGCTGCCGAGTTTTTCGGGGAGACCGTGGCTCCCTGCGATACGGATCGTTGGAGCCATACAGCTCGATAGTGCCTAGATTCAAGAGCACTGTCTTCTGGAGGTAATCAACCATGGCAATACCATTACAGTTTCCAAAAACTACTCTGGAAAAAGAGAAGTGAAAGACAATGCTAATTAAATGTTGGTAACGTTTCATATCAGTCATTTTTGCAGGTCAGCATTTAACACTTCCTAATTTTCATGAATCATCCTAGCTTGCATGTATTTATAAATTACTATTTTAGAGTGCAGTAGAGTGCACTGAGTAGAACAGAGCACTGTCACTGTACTTGCCAACCTATCTGACAGAGCCTTAAATGACATTCACTCTTGGCTGTACAGTGCTAGGTGAGGAAGAGTGAAGCTGATTTGCTTCTGCTGTTAGCATCATCAGTACTTGCCAGGACCCAAAAGGAATTCTCTCATTTAAGCAGGAGAAACTGATTGCTGTTGCTGTGCAGCTCATGTCAACACACACAGACTCAATTTTAATGGATAGTTTTAAACCACTTTGACAGAATAATGAAAAAGCTGTGTAGAACACACTTACAGGCCATACGCTGAGTTCACAGCTAAGCTGGTTATCTGTTGAGGAGGTTCTCCACTCACCCACACCAGCTGGATAACGAGCTCGATTTGGTAGCCTGGAGACTGCTTGAGAGGAGAATTTTTAACTCTGCAAAGTAAACAAAACATAGCCTCTCCATTGTCGCCATTTTTTTCCTTATGGGATCAGAGTTCATTAAATTCTACACCATGCTGGACAATGTTGGAAAATTGTAAAAACTATAATCAAAACCAAATAAAAGCAACCAGAAGAAAAAAAACACATTGAAACTGGGAATTTACTTCTTTTGAATCACTACTTAATTGAAAATTAATTGAACAATGAACACAAATGTTTCATTTTTCCCAGCTTCAGAACAATGCATAAAAGTGCTATCATGCTGGATTTCCTTGAATAGATACAGGCGTTCAGTCAGTGTCTACAAAGAAGGTGTTACCCATTTTTTTTCAGAGTTCCCAAAAGAACTCTGATTTACAGAATGGGAGTTATAGGTGTATGTAGAATAAGCACATTGAAAAGGGAAACAGGAACTGAATGTATTGGGAAAAATGCAAATAAAAAGCTGATAATATGGCAAAATCAAAAGGAGAACAAGTAAATTATTCTAATGGTAGGCTAGTTGTATGCAATGAACCTGGGAAAATTGAAACTCCTGTAAAGATTTTGTTTGCATCCTGACAAACAAATTTATGCACATCCCGCAGAAAAGATTAGGTCTTACATTATTTTACATGAAAAAAGTCACATAGAACAAGTTCCTGTTTCCTGAATCCTCTTATTTTAACCAATTATTCTCACTAATGGATATTTTGGTTTGACAATATTTTGTCAAAGTAAGTAAGAATTAAGTCAAAGTAGGTTCAACCTCTCCAACCCATTATGATCAATAGAATTTGAGAACTCTTACCCAAATAAAGCAACCCTATCTGGATCAGTTTTTTTCTGGATGGATATACTCAAAGAATTAAAATCCAAATTGAGACCTTAAACTTCAGAAAATAAAGCATATATTTAACTTTGTATTTCTAGGATATATATTACATATTTCCTACATTCTGTTAGAAAAAGTAGATGGCTCAGAAGTCACATAACACACTCTTGTAGGAGAGTAAAAAAAGATAAACTTCTTTTAACTTTAATTTCTCTAAATGGATAAAAGCTCACACAAAGAAGCTTGTAGAAAAAATTCCCAATTTTAAAAGATCAAAAAACTTGTCAAAGATATACACTCAGAGCACTACTAGGCATCATGTAAAGTGAATATCCATGAAAAAGGGACATTTAATTAATTCTGCTTCCAAAATATGAAGTTATTCCCTTGGAGAGTTTTTGAAAAAGAAATACATTTATAAGTCCAGAGTTAACACTCAGCTAGCTATTTGTAAGAATTTTCACTTTTGATTTGCTTCTAAAACTAACACTCTGCAAAACTAACAGATGAAACATATTCAGACATACATAGACTAAAGTTAAGGAGAGCCACAAAACATCAATTTTCCTATTCATTTCAAGGACATAAGATATCAAAGTGACTGAATTGCTGCTATTGAAAACTGCTTGCTCTAAAGAAGGATCATCCATAGCTATACTAACATCTGTGCCAAATTTTTCTAAAACAGGTAAATCACAAGGCAAGGATTTTAATTTTTTAAAAAAAAATTAGCTTAAGAAGTTTAAAAAATTAAGATTGCAATATTTATTTCTTAAAGCAGAGCTCAGCTTCTAGATACTTGGAAAATGTGGCTCCACAAAATAAAGTATTTTCACCAGCAATGACATATCTGTAATTATACCAAAGTACATATATTCTAATCACATATTCTTGCAACGTTTCATACTCAGTGAAAGCATAAGAGAATATACTTACTTTAAACACGGGACATTATCACGAAGTCCATCAGATGAACTGCTACTAGTAGATGGATGAGACTGGGGAACAATGGGTTGAGGATTGGAACCTGTGCTTGGAGTTGGTACAGATGGCACCTGGTCACCATCTGGAGTTTCAATATCATTTATTTCATACAGAAGACGTACTTCCAGCATCTGTTAATTAAAGTAAAAAAAATTATCAGTAAAGTCTGCCTTTCAAAACACTGAATATGAAATAAATGAAGTGCAATGGAAGATAGCAGTGATAAAAGTGACATCCAGGACTTTTCCATCTTTTAAAAGATAACAGTTTAATAAACAGTGTAACTTAAAGACACATGTAATGTTCAGAAATACAGAGTCATACTATCACAGATTGAATATCTGAAGATTGCTAGAACTTGAATGTCTGACATATTTCAAAGTTTTTAAAAGTTTGGTTCCTAATATCGAAAGAAATTAAATACTGGACCCTTTTAATTATCATTCCGCTGACATATATTCACAGTTAGGAAGATGACTTGGTTTATGCTATTCAGAAATGGTAAAACAGAGCTAAAGCCACACAGACTTTAGCTACAGTTTTACTGACGTACTGTACACCTGCAACTTAGTTCAATGTTTGATGTTGTGTTGAACTAGATCATACATTTTAAAGAACTGTAAGTTCATAATGACTTTACATCTCCTTCTCCATTATCTGCAACAGAATTAACTGCAGTGCAGTGTAAATGAAGTTTTCAACTGTTTTATCATCATCTGTAAAATAGAATTTAACTCACAGACTATAGAACTGTGGAACAAAGAACTATATAGTATTTTTTAAAACATTGAAGAGTACTGAAGACTAGCTTGATGGGGGCTGATTCATAAAAACTGGTTAGAAAAAACTATTCCCTCAGAAGGGAATGTACTTGTACATAAAAAAAAAAAAAAGAAAAAGCCTTACACCTCAAGTCCTCAAATTAAGACTTATCATAAGGTAGCAGAATAGGGAGGGGATGGTGTGTGTGTGTGTGTGTTGGAGGAAGGAGGTGAGAGAAAAAACCCAACTGCATTACAATTAACACTTTACTTAGAACACGCAACACTTTATAATGAAATGGCTTCAAGTTAGGCTGTAGTTCATACATTCAAATACATAAATTTGCATGTGTGTGTCTGATTTAACAAAGACTTCTCAAAGTCTTGTAAGAGAATCATTGTATCTTGTACAGAATAAAACAGTGACAGAGCAAAATCCTAAACAGATTTCAGGGCATGTTTGGCACATTTGTACTCTTCCAGCTCTGCATACTGCAGAAGTTTTGACAGGACAGATGGTAGTTATGAGTACTCAAGGAATCAACACCCTAAGAGCTTTGAAATTCTTCAACTTCATATCTCATTCTCTTTTGTTATCATTTTACCTTTGATACAGCCAAGTTTTGATCCACTATTTGTTTTGATAGACCAAAGAATGATTAGTGGCTGCAAAACATCAAAAAGTCACTGAAAACTAGTATCTTGGTGTTCAATACTTACTTTTGTTGAATTTCATAATTAATTACTTTTTCTCCAAAAACCCACATCTCTTTATTTTGAGTCAATTATTTTTGTCCATTTCACTAATATAATTAAAGATAAAAAACCAGTAAACTGCTAGAACAGTCCTATTATGGCTAAATTCTAAGAAGTTAAAAAATGGTCATAAACTCTTTACCGGAATGACTTCTGTTGTCACTTCCTGCTTGCTGAACCTGTAAATAATGACATGTGCAGAAACTCCAGCTATGCACAGCATTCTACTTTCTGGACACCATGAGATGATCTGAATAGCATATGGATCTTCATCTACTATATCTGTGTTTGGCCTGTCATCTTTATTCCGTGATTTTTCAAATACTTTGGCTGTTTTTAGCTTATAGAGTACTTGCAGCGTTACTAGGAACAAAGCAAAAGAGAAAAATTAGTTTTAATCTAAACATATAGCTAATATATTGATAGAGCTAATTCTTGAATTGTAATTTTTATTCTGTGCTACATTTTCTTTCGACTGTCCTTACACAGATTTCAAACTTCACAGGTATATTGTCTAGTCAGTGGCCCAAATCACTGCTATAAATACTAATCACAACATTAGGAAAACCTAAATTATAGCATTCTTTCTCCTCTTCCGTATTTCAGCAGTTTTACCTCAATCACATTTCCCTAGTTCATCTGGAAGACTGTCCTATTAGAAAGACTCTAAAGCTTTTAAATCAATATAGAGGATACTTGCAATTTCTCCCTTAATAGGTTTATTTGTTTAAGAAAGAAACTTAGTGTCTTTAACAGAATCTCCTTTTGGCAGATCTATGTTGAATAGAATTTTTAAGCTCACAATCAATCAGGTTTGGCTTCCCCCTCCTCTCTCCCAGGTTCCACTCCCACTCTAAACCAAAATTAAAAATCTATAACACTCCAAATAGCCCTCCTCCCAGTTTTTAAACATATACATTGCATCTGTTCCCTCCCACAACCATACACGCCTAAGCCTTTTGGAATCTCACCAGTTTTCCACAAGTTTTCGAAGACAACTGATGATGATTCCAAGATTATTTTAAACAGCTTTTAAGTACCAAGAGTAAGGTTAATCCCAACTAGACCAATTCAAACATCTAACTTTGTGCAATCATTTCTACTTTGAATTCTTGCTGCATTTTTCACTGTGAGCAGTGTAGACCATCAGATGTAATTGACCCTTTACCTGAAGATTAAAAATCTAAAACTGCATAGGAAAAATCTCTCCTGAAAACACTTACTTGCTGACGCATCCCAAAACTTGATTGATCCATCAGCATGCCTACGAAATATTAAAAAAATAATGAAATGATTAAATGATTAATTGGAACTAGATCTCTGTTACTGATGGGAAAGTATACAGTTAACATTCTGTTTTTATTAGTCTTCTTAGTGACACTTTATTTTCACAATTTATTAAAAGCCGATATTTTAGTGATATGTGCTCCAATTACATTGGACAGAAGAGACTAGAAAAACATTTGGAGTCTAACTCCCTGATGACCCCATTGTACTATATTAATTTACCAATTTAAATACTGAGGCATACCCTACCATGCACTGTTTCTTAAAAGATGCCCTATATTCGGAGGAACACTTGTAAAGAAGACGCCTAAATATACAGTATCCCACTGTTAATGAGTCACCTAACTTGTTTATTTAGCCTTGATTTTGAGAATCAGATGACTACATATTTTAAAGACTGTCTCAAAGTCTGCAATGTGTAGTATAAGGTGACAGTAATCCTGATTATGGCTAATGGGATATTCTAAAAACACTTCAGCAGTGTTCTCACTTTCAGTGATGCACTGCACAGTTAGATATTAAATTTCACTTACGTTCCTTACAGTAGTATTAGAAAGATCAGTCTCAAAATGATCAGATTTAAATATTTTCCTGTCTTTTTTGAGATAAGAAATTGGCTTCCCTTTGGGAGTTGAACTCAATAACTACTCAGTGGACTTACCGTGTTTTAAAAAAGTACTCAGCTATTTTGTAAAAATTAAGGAATAAAATGTAATTTTAATCCAAGATACTTTGAGAGCAAGCACAGGTAATCACAATACCACATCAACATCATATTACCTGTAAAATACCTCTTATTTTGTTTCTACCTTCCCTTCCACTTTCTGCTTTACTTTCTCAGTAACAGATCAAGGAGATTATGCCAAGGACATGTCTGGTGATTAGAATTCATCAATCACTCAAACCACTCATAAAAAACAATGTTCTAAAAGAGAAACAAACAATTCTCACTTCTACTTAATCAGCTAACAAAGTTATTCGCAGACTACAGTATCACTTACCCTGTAATAATTATCTCTGGATAGCTCTGAGTGATCAAACCCCAGTTGCCTCCACTGATAGGCCATTCCTGGAAGATTAACAAATATACTGAGGAAGAAAATATTATACAGTGCAAAGTTAAGGCAAATTACTGCAGACACTGCAGAATCTAGTATTTCACATGACTTTAAGAAGTAATTAGATTCATCCACTGCAGAGAAAAAAGACCTTAAAAAAAAAAAAAAGGAAGAATCAACAAGGGATATAAACACTACCCTTGTTCCAGGAATTCCTTTAGTTTCCAGTGATATAGCAATTGATGGGAGCACATCAGGTAAACATGACTATAAGCCTAGACACATGCTATATATCCTTCCCAGACATCTGCTATTAGCCACTGCCAAAGGCAGGATGAGTCAGGTGAAGCTTTAGTGGATTAGTATGGCCACTCCTGTTATTCAGAGCTTCTGATTCTCAGTATTTTAAAATGCAAACATACGTAGTAGATGTTGTACCTTCTTACTGTAGCCCTGACGTTTCTGTCGAGCACCAACTGAATAGAGAGCAGGTATGAGATCCACAGGACAATCAGCAAAATATTCACAGCAGGTAACCGGAGACTCATGTATAGTCAAAGGATAGGGATTCTCAAATATAGGATACCTTTAAAGGAAGAAAGATGATAACTGGTAATCTCAGGAAAACTTCTTTTCAAGTGCAGAACACAAGTAAAATACTAAGGACTAAGCTGGCATTCTTTTTGTACAGAGCAAAATAAATGCTAATCAAATTAGACTACGAACAAACACACTATACAACTTTACTGCTCGTCTAGTACAATATAAAGACAGTGTAGTACTATAGATAGAATCTGAAGTTTGTACAGATTTTAGAGTACTTCTAGAACACTACTATTCCCTGTAGTTTTATATTCCTAAGAGCTTACTAATTTAGTGGCCTGTGGAACTCCCAGTTGTAGCAACATGGAGCTATGAATTTAATTCTAACTCTTCAGTCTATTCTTCCATGGACAAAGACAGGAAGATTTCCGTCTTGCTTTGTATTAGCATGCTGTACTAAAACAGAAAGTCACTCAGCACTTTGCATAAACTACTCGCAACTCTAAGATCACTTTCTGAAAATTACAGATAGCAACACTAAGCAATAAGAAAAACATACACACCTATGGACCCCACCATTACCTCCACCAGAAAAGTGACAGGCTTAATGAGGAAAAGGTCAATAATACTAACCTAATAGGTAAACCTATCTGTGTTCAAAGAACATATATCTCCAAAGAAATGCATGAAATATGTTTTTTCACCCTTTTTATCTCCCTTTTTTTGAGAGGTGAAAATACACAGCTTCTCAACCCATTTAAAGGAAAAATTAGCAACAACAGATGAAAACATTCTGCATATCAGGAACTTTATACCAGGGCTATATGGAAAGCTACAAAACTATTTTAAAAATTACATGCAGAAGAGGCTTAACTTTAACAAAATATCACAAATCCCTGTGAGAACACAAGGAAAAGGAAGCCTGTAGATTTTTTTGGTATTAATTTTGTTTCTTTTTCAGGTGTGAAACAATTAATAGCTTGCAAGTCAATCATAACAAAGACCATTGTAAGTCTTCTAAAAACATAACTGCTGAAGATTTTTTAGTATGAAATAGAATAAGCTTTAACATAACTTCAAATTTCAGGCACTGTAAACTAAATATGAATGTTGGAAGCTTAATGTTATTGGTATATCAGAAACAAGTTTTGGATACAGCATATGGCCTCATAACATTGGGAAAAGTTAAATGAAATTTCTCAATAGCTGCAGACATTAGGGCAAAACTTGATCTTCTTCCAAATCCCACAGAATCCTCATTATCTAAGGTGCCACCACTGACTTTGAGGACAAATATTTACAGGTTTTTGTTTTCCCCTAGAAGGACGTTCTTCAAAAGGATTTTTCTTCATTGACCATCAGAGATTTTTATCAGGAACAGTAGTGAGAGTAGTGAGGTCTTACCTAGTTCCTCCGTTCCTTATCCCTTAACAGTTAGTTGCTACTGTCTATATAAATTTTAATACTCTTCACAAAATAAATTTTGTAGTGTCTAGAATTTTTAATTACCACAAATAAAAGTGAATGGACTGTTACATGGACAAAGAAACAAGACACATAATGTTTTAGGCAGGTATTATTTGCGAATACAGCAAAAGGATACCCCTTTTGAGCAGCCTCTTACCACAGATATAAACCAGAGAGTAGATGTTATCATTCGAACTTTATATATATGATATTATTGCATCAGTATGAAGGTTACTTTATGCTTAAAGGTAGCAATTTCTTTGGCAAAAATATCATCAAATATTTAAGTGATGACAACAGCCAAAATTACCTGGCTTATCTGATCAGTTCTTCTGCCTGCTGCCTTCCTCAAAACTGCAAGCTCCCCAAAACTTCAAACTCCCCTCACAACATTAGGGAATCAACTATAAGATAAACTGGGATACTTAAAAAGCAGAACTGATCTATGAATAATTTTTCTAAGTCAATCAAGCCTGGAAAAAGTCATATGATATTCTACTCATCTGCTACACATTAACTTGGAAAAAGTTGATATATAACAAGATTGTCAGTTCAGCTGAAGAAATTTTATATTTAACATTCAAAATGTTATGTTCTGAGGTATTATGTTAGACTAAAATGCTATAAAGTTTTATAGGCTGATCACTGCAGCCAATGCTTAAAAGGACTACAGAAGGTTCTTACCCATTTTGTGCAAGGTCAATCAGTACTAAGTCCTTTTCTAGGAGAACAACTACAGCATATGGTTCCTGAAAGTCTGAAAACAACAACAAAATGTTACCTATTGGTAAATGGAGCTCAGGTATGTATGCCTCAAGAATGGAATCAGTCCTTGCACTCTGACAGTTGAGATTAGAAAGCCACTTAGATGACTACAGTTTTTGAAGATATTTTATACACGCAGACTCCTGAACACTCCAAGTTAAGTGTGGAAAAACCAGCTTCTTTTATTCAAAATTCTCAACAACACAAATAACAGAAAAAGGAACATGCAGAGTAACTTGTATAAGCAGGTTACATGAGAGACAGAGGCAATTTCTGAATCATAACATCCTCCCACCCCTAAACTGCTTTCCTCATATTCAGAGGGGTTTAAGTTTTAATTGCTTAAAAAATGGATCTAAAGAGAGCTGCCTCGACAGTAAAATAAGAAACTTGGAAAAGTTTCCAAAGTTTATATTGCCCTTTTTCACCCAGACCTCAAATTCCAAGCTAAGCAGTTTCATATACTTCGATGGAAGCTGACAGCTAAAACCATTGGAATTATCAGCAATATAATACTATTCATGTGAGATAACTACCTGAACTATGATAAGAAAAAGACCGCTGCAGAAGAGAAAGTACAGGTTAGTGATGAAATCTATATAAGTATTGGAATGAATAAAGCCACTAAAAGTTAAAATTCATACAGAAATGCTCCTCATGGTTCAACATTGACTGGAAATGTGCTCAAATATACACAGATGAACACAATTTGAACACATTAGCTCCAGTAACTACAGCTTAAAGTTGTAATGCTTTTTGTCTGCACATGCTTTTGGGATTAAAAAGAAAAAACATGCTATGAGAAATTGGCTTTTTTCTAGAAGCAAAATGAGCTTTATAATAAACTATTCTATTATGGTGTTCTGGCAAGTGAACCACACCTCAGACAATAGGGATAACAGATGCTGCTGCTGCAGTCTGATCCCCAGAGATAAAACAGAAAGACAATAGTGAAGAATACTCTGATGGGAGAAAACTCCAGAGATAAGTCAAAGTACTGAGAAAAATCTTTACAGAGCCTACCATTAGGATATGGTGTTTCACACAGGGTTAGAAAGTCAACAATAGAATAATCCATTTCTAGCACAGCAGTACTTTTCCCATGCATGACAGTTAAACAGGGTCTTCTTCCTACAGTGTCATATGACAAGCCTCCTGAGAGAATGATGAAAGGCTCCCTGGAATAAAGCAGAGGCATTTAGGATCAAGACAGGATAACATGCTAAAGGAGAATGGGCAGGTTTTGCAGCCTTATGATAAAGTTCAATGAGACATTATTAAGCAGAGATAGAGAAAAAATGATGCAAACCAGCTCTCCATGAAATATACAGCTCGGGCACGTATTTCAAATCTTATGGATTGCTTAAGTCAGACATCTCCTCCAAATATTTTGCTTAACAAAATAAACACTTGGCAAGATGAGATTTTTAACAAAAACTTTGTACAACTTTAGAGTTGTTTCTTTTCTACAGAACTGCAGATTCAGATTTGCCAACAGTCCCATTTATCCATAACAAAAAACGGCACAGCAGAACAAGGAAGAAATAGTTCCATTTACTTGCTGTGCAGTATATGACCACCTTGGAGATGCAAACAACTGCTTGATAGGCTTCAAAGACATAAGACTTTTTAATTAGCATCACACATTTACTCTAGACATTTTATCCATTTTCCCCCCTACCGCCACGCACAAAATCCAAGAAGCTGCTTTGTCATACACTACTCCTCGTGCAAAATCAAATAGCCAAGTAGAGCAAAGATATTTCTTCTAGTCTTGAGAAGAGATTAGAGGCTTCCTCCAAATTTTTTTCAAAAAGCCTTTACAGAAACATACCTCTAAATACATCCACATATTTCCAATATGCACATCATGTACAGTTTACTATTTCATTTATTGAAAAAGAAGATGAAGTAAATACGTTCATTTTACTGGGTATTTTCTTCTTTCCCGATTGTCAAGAGTCACTCATTTTAATACTGCTTATGTTTGAAATAGGATATAATCCTTTTTAAAGAGGAGACTGACTGTTTTTGCAAGTATACAGCTCAAAAAATAAATGTTACTCATTACTGACTATTGCCTGAAATTTCACATTACATATCTGAAGGAAAAATAGGCATTTTACATATCTATCAGTTGCCTCTGATCTACTTTCAATAGAAACCCTACCCCTCATTTGCATCTTCCTTGGAAGCAGTTAGTATATCAGCATCTGGAGAAGATTTCTATGGAAAAAAACCTCATTCTAATATATTGAAATAAGAGAGGCTGAAGAAACCTTTCTTTTTTTATCCTTTCCTATACCACCATCTTTTCCATACTGTCTAAATGGCTTTCGCTAGTTGGCATTTGAAACACAAATGTGAGACAAGATACACCTTAATTCTTGAAAACTCTATATTAAGGGTTTGGTTTATGCTGCAATTCATGAGTTTAAGACTTGGCTGGAATGTACTCCATGTTTGTAGCATTGAAGGCAAAGCAGACTGAGATAAGTTTCCAGCTTCTACAATTATTTCATCATCTCCTTGATCTTCCAGAAAGACCTGTGACCAAAGATTTGATAGGATCAAAGAGCACAGTTGGCTGAGGAAGAGACCTAAAAGAAATGACCATAAATCAGGCCATGGGTCCACCAAATTCAATATCCTGCATCCAACAGTAGCCCAGAATGTATTTCTAGAAAAGGAATAAGTTTTCTGAGTCTTCATTTAATCTCAGCTCTTTGTATTGAAACTTCACACAATCTTTTATGGTCAGGTTCATGAAGTAATTTCAAGAAAGTTACACACTTGAATTTAGTCTAACATTTTTCAGGATGTCAGTGAAGAGACAAATACTGGTGTGGTTTCATTGTGTTGGCATGATTTATTGCAGTATTTTTTTGTCCCTAGAAATCATCAGGTTTTTTTAAACAATAGTGCTGCCACGACAATTTGTAGTAATTATCAGATTTGCAGATTCACTGAGATCAACTGACAATAACAAAGTAACACATTCCAGTTTTTAATTTCCATATATCACAGTGACAACTGTATGTCGGTTTCTCCTGGTTTTATTTCTCAAGGTAATCAAACTGCTTTGGGCAGGCTTTCTGGAGGCTGTATCCTTTAGAAGCAAGGAATGGAAGAGCTAAGAATAGAGCATACTGATGTGTCACACAGATTTTTCACAAATGAATCAAAGATTAAAGCTGACTTGAGTCTGCCAGAAAGACCACTACAAGTTTGTGTATGAATTTTTCATATTTTCACGAAATCATGGATTTACTATAAACACAGATTGAGCATTTTCTAATTGAAGTGCTGCCCTTCCACTGTGATACATATTAAAAGGTTAGTGCACATCAACATTATTAGAAATATGTAATTTAAAAGATTTGTACTTTACATAAGAGATGAGACTGATTCAACTTTTGGAATTATATTTTACCTACCTGAAACAATGGAAGACATTTAAAAAAAAAACAGGGTTCAGATCTTAAAGAATTGCTATGTAGCATTTTTAGCAGCTGCTCATACAGACATTCTTTGAAACAGTTCTGCTTCAGCAGGTTTGCAAGTAAACCCCTTACATGAATTTCCCCACCAGTTAAATTTGTAAAATCACTCGGAGAATACTATGGGAAATTCACCATAAAAGGGGGCAATGGATCATTGAAAAATGCAGAAAACACAGGATTAGGTCTTGCAACGTATGAAAACATAATACAATTGAGAGCTCAGTGGCTTACAACCCAGGAAGATGTTTCTGGTCAATTTTAGAAGTAAACTGCCAAATGTGAGCCAGCTTCTGACAGACTGACCTCTGGGCATCAATTACACACAACCATCTTGCTAAGAGGCACTGCTCAGTCAGTCAATGACAGCTGCACCAGCTACTAAGACAAAACCCTTCTGGATTATGTTTTACATGGAGACTTTTGAGCTCTAATTTCTATTACACAATGGCAATTTTACCATAATTCTAATATCAACCAGAGTAAACACTGTAAGGTACTGAACCTGCAGGGGTGGAAAGTGGTGTCAGGAAGGACTGAATCTGGAGGAGGAGGGAGTGGCATTAGGAAGCTCAAGAGCTTCTCTGGATTCACTTTCGACAGAATAAATATGCATAAAAGGGAATATGGGAACCATTTCAGAAAGCTCAAAAGGTAAGCTGCCTTTGAAACGCAGTGCTTAGCAAAAAGATGGAGTATTGTAGATGAAAAATGGCTGAAGTACAATGACATTATGCTCTGGGATTGCAAAACTATGCCAGTTTGCACAAGGAATATACCAAGAATGTACCTTTTTCATCCTTTATTCATCAATAGTAACCTTTCCATATATATTCTCCCAGAAATAAAGCTACAGACATACTCTCGTATGGGTAAATTACTTTGGCTCTGGATACTTCACTTTTTGCACTATTTGCAGTAGACTTCAAACCAACCAACCAAAAAACAACAGAAACCCCCACAAAGTTAGAAAATAAATAGGTAGTCCATGAAAGCCAGAAAAGACCTCATGTCCTCCTGTTGTCCTGACTCCAGGTTTACAATATGGAAAACACAATGCAGAAAAAAAAAAAAGTGGGAAGGAATTAATAAGAGCTGCAACAGTAAAAAGAATAGTGTCTATAGCCCTTAATATAGGTTGCCATCAGTTATGTTCTTTCCTTTTAGGTGGCTCTGAACCCCTTTGTCCAAAAATAGCTTACTAGAATTAGAAGCAGTAAAAAAAACAGTTAATATCATCTGAATGAAATGGTTTCCACTGGAAGAGATACTGAAACAAACCTGGATATTTGTGCACTCTAGATAGATAATGGAGAAACAAAAAATGGGTGAGAGATGTTCAAAATAGAGCATGGTAATAGTGAAGCTTTTTTCATAATAAAGACTTAAAATATAACTTTAATATGCATTAAATAGTATCTCTTTAATATAAGTTTTTTTCCTTTGTTATATTTTCTTCTAGGGTTTTTTTAATGGTTTTGAAGAACAGCTATAGTGAACTGCTATAGAAAAAAAATTATTTGATATGTTCCTTACATTGTTCCAGTAGCCTGAAAAATTTTGTCCTGTCCAGAAATCATTCTCCTTTGTGCTACAGAAATTAAACCACAAATAAGAAATGACAGCACTTTAGATGAAAGTTAAAATCTTATCTTGCTCATACTTAACCATTCCAAATGGTAAAAAGAAAATCTATCAACATTTTAGGTACTGAAAGGTAGTTCTGTCTCACCTTAAAATTCTTATAAGATCATAAATGAAACTGAAAATTGAAGTGGAAACTGAAGCACACATGGCAGTAAATGAATGGAGATTTCCAGTGCACTGCTTCATCACCACTGTGCAGACTGGTGGGGTTTCGTTTGTTGTGGGTTTTTTTTCCCCTCTCTCTTAATAAAGTTCAGGAAGAGTTATCAATAATTGTAGATTTAACAGTGCACTGAAGATACAAACCACTAGAGAGAACAGTAAATTGAAATGTATAAAAGCATTCAGTTTGGATCAACACCAGTAAATGAGAGGTGCAGTAGAAAAATAACAACCCAACACTAGGAAAAAGCAGCCTCCCCAAACACCCGAGAATTCTCTGAAATTACACTAAAATAAGCTCCTCTTTAAACTGTGTGAAAAGTCAACTTGTTTTCACATTGTAATACTATCATGTCACAGAACAAGCTCCAAACTTATCTTCTCCTTCAGAATGACTATTCATAAAAGAAGGCTTTTGATTGCAGAAATTGTAACTTGCTGTAAGTTGAGATTTTTTGATTATCTCTCTTCAGATCAGCTTTTGATATTTCAGTTATCCTTTCAGAGAAAGGATTATGTAGACAGATGTAGACTTCTGTAAGTAAAACATGGTTTTTCAGATGATGATAGATTTTTATAAAACTGGGAGTTAGCCACAGTTTTAAGATTCTATTTACCTCACTTTTAGCAAAAAATAAAAATACCTAAAAACAGTGATATTATGAGTATATCAATACATACTATACTGCATCATTTAAGTAACCATCTTCTACAGATTTGAATGCCTGGAAAGAAAATGAAAATTATACACAAACCCCAAAGTATAAAAGAAAACAAACAAAACAAAAAAATGAAGAAAAAAAAAATCAGCTTTTGCAAATAGCTGAACAGATTTCCATGAATATTTTATCTTTATATTGCACTTTTTACTCAAACACTTTAAGGCACTTTAGAACCACAAATAAAAGAAATTCCACACAGTTCATGAAATCCATCAGTCCTAATTGCAGTCTTGGTAACAAAACATGCTACTTTAGATACTGTAATTCCATCTGAGCCTCTTGTTGCAATTACTGCTTTGTTACATTCTCAATGTGCATAATTAGGCACATTTCACTGCATAAATTACTGCACTCCACTCCAGAAAAACTTCTGTTAATAACATTTTAGGGGGGAGGAACATGTATTTGAAATTTAGAATATTCGATTTGGGCTACTATTTGTCAAAGTTCAATTTATCATGTGTGTGTTTTAGTTTCTTCTGTGCTTTATCGGCCTTTTTTTTCTTTAGAACTCTCAAAAAATTGAGCAAAAATGCACACAATTTTTAGTAGCAAGGAAGAAGTATACAGATAATGCATTAGTAGCATCTTTGATTTGTATACAGTAATTCATTCATACAAGTTTCTATAGTTTATTCATCAATATCTGATTTATTAAAACTAAAACAAAGCTGTACCATCAGAATATGCATCCCAACAACTGGGAAACAAAGTCCATTCCCAGAGTGTTGCACTATTACATATGTTCTTTTTGCATACAAAGCAAGTCTTACCCAGCTCTAGTTGTTTTATATTCCACCTTAAGGATAGGTTTGCAGGGTTCTGGCTTCTTTCCATCCTTCAGCTGCTTTCCTAAAGTAAATGAGTTCCTGTGTTAATCTTGCAGTTCCATCACATTACGGCAAGTAATGAAATTCACTGTGCAACTTGAGAAGTACAACATTCAATCAAACATATATTGAACAATTTTGACAGTTATAGAGTATGCCTTAGAATAATATAATTAAAAATTTGTTAAAGCTCTCAACACATCAACTTAGAATGTTTAGGAAAAAAACAACTCTAAACCTGATTTCTGTAGAATACTTGTTTTCAAACATATAATCCTCCCCTAAAGTGCTGTTTTAAGTAGCACTAGGAGATTTAAAATTTATGTTATGTCTACCCTTTCGGAATTAAAAGTGGTCAGCTTACAAATAAAACGAGGTTTATCCTGAGTATTATCTATCAGCACTAAGACTTCAACTGAGCATGAAAAGCTTGCTCTCCCTCAACTGTGCAATTATCCTCACTGATACATCCACACTTAAGAATCTAAAGTAAATAAGTTGCTAAGACATGACATAGAGACATGAACACCACATAAGCCTGGCATTTGTGTAGAACTTATTTGAAGAGCAGCAGCATATTTCACAGACAGACAACATGCAATGTTAATTTCCTAGATTAACATTAATACAAGACCTCTCAGAAGTGGGAGCATCTTACCAGATGCTAGTCTTACTCTGTTACAAACCTTTCCAAGAATTTATCTGGTAACCTACACATTTATACATAAAACAAGTGCCTGCTTATATGCATTTTAAACAATATATGGGATTGTAATGTCAAGCAAAAAGCAAGCCCTGCAAAATATGCATTAGTTAACTTTGAGATCAGTGCCATTGTGTGAAAGGCAAGCTAAATTTTTAGACATTTAGAGAAAGCTGCACTAATTTGGCTACTTATTTCACAAAGATTTTTCTTTTTCAAGTGAAATCTATGAGAAACTGGTATAACAGAGAAAATTTTCTACTGAAATGAAAGTGCACTTTTAATACTTGTTTTGTGCAAACTACATTTCTATTAAAAACAAGTTCTCTACATTTTAAGAGTTGTCAAGCGCAGTGAGTATCCATTTTCATCTTACCATGTGGAGTGATTGTCTGGAATGGTTTGGTAGGAGATTTTACATTCCATATGGTCAAGGTACCATCTGAGTGACTACAAATGAATTGTTTTCCTTCATGATGCCAAGCCACAGAGTGGATAGCCTATGCAAGAAAAAGTAGAAGGGCGTAAGTGGTGTATCTTATTATCATCTTATTCTTACACCTTCCTCAATGACATTAAAGAGCAGAAGCCAATTAGAGAAATTACTAATTAAATAATACTTATCTTATTATGTCCTACTTTACCCATGATAAGTTTTCTGTATGTAAGTAGTACTTTCAGATACACTTTATCCATCAAAAATACTGTTGTCACTGTAGTGACATGTTTAGGAGGAAGGAGGGGAATCTATTCTCTTCGGCATAGTATTGATGTGTTTTTCCATGACGAGAATAACTGCAAGCACTTATTTAAGCTTTGCTAACCAAAACTTTTCACTATTAGGAAAAACATACTGTCCATATAAAAAACATGGGATGAGATTACTAAGTTCAGGTATTACATATCGTTTTGAGATGTCTATGGGGATGTGCACAAGAAGCAAGCATTGGCTCAAAACTTCCATAAAATGAGAATTGAAGTAACAAGCCTTTTTTTAAATTTTGATGATGAAAGCAAAGTATTAGCCTAGATGCTCTAATATTGCAATGGCAGCTTTGAAGTTCAGGAAAGCATGGGAATCTATGAGTAAATCCTTGCATAAATATGTATTCTCTATATTCCTAAAATTAGGAATAGAATGATTACACCATGCCACATGAAATCTACAGAAAACAGCTAAATAAATAAAATCTAGTTGCTGCCTCCAGGCAAGAGGAAAGTAAACAATGATGCAATGAATAAAAATAAGGCAAAAATATTAACTAGCAAGAAAAGATTGATGACATTTCTATTTCCAGCATCTCTATTAGTACTTGGAGACATTATGAAACCATCAGGTGATGTTCAATGGAATTTTAGTTATAGCATGAAAATATCAGTAAACAATAAAACCTCCAAGTATTTCTCTACCACCCAGAACATGCAAAAGGAACTATTAACTGCAAGAAACATAGAACTTTGGTATTACTGAAAAGGTAGATTTTATGATAACGACATTACTGTGGATAAACTAGAAAAGCAGGTGCTGAGTAAGTGAAAGCTGATGGGCTTCAAAATAGCATCTTTGGAGTGGATACCCTCAGCAGTGATTCTGTCTGTAAGCAGGGCTTACACTCACTCCAGGTCTTCAGGGATCTAGGGACTTCCTCTGTGAGGAAACCTGGTGGTGTGAGCAGTAGAGAACTGTAACCAGCAATGAAAGCTTAAGCACTAATTACTGGGTAATTAGTAATTAATTACTAATTAAAGTAATTAATTAAAAAGAGCACATCTCAAGACAGATCCAAGCGAGCTGTGCTCAAACTGATTATACACAGATCAGGTCTTCATATTTCATGAAGTTATACAGAGAGACAAGACAGTTTCCAGCAAACTGATTGGGAGAATCCAAAGCTTAAACAATGGAGGAAAATGGCTATACTACATGAGCCTAGAGTCCCCAACAATAATCTCTCCAATTCAAATTAATAGAAGATTGAATATATGTAAACTACAGATTAAGCTTGGCATTACTTAGTGAAATTTACTATTGTTCCCTATGTATTGTGGAATCACTATAGAATTTGTTAGATTCTGTGTACCAGTGTCACATCTACACATGTAGCTCAGAAAGCCACATCCCTCACATGATGTCTCCTAGTGTCCAAGTGAAATAGTCTAGCTCATTCTGTCAAATTTTTATTTAGCAACAAATGGTATTATAAAAGAAATCTTGCATAAATTGAAAATTTGTTTTTATTTACCAACATTAATAAAGCAAGGGATCAACAAGTTTGAGAGTGCAGACTCTATTAGTAAACAGAAGGTTGCATTTTAAAAACCTCTTGTCACTGAGAAAATAAATGTCTACAGCATGCTTAGCAATACATTATAATCAGTACATTTTACATAATCTCCCGTAAGAAGTCTAACCCTGACAACAGTAGGCAGCCCATAGTGTAAATAGAACAGTTTGATCCACATTTATGTAGAAATAGGTCTTAAGAACCAGTAAGAAAGCAAATTTTTTAGAAGGAAAGAAGAATAAATCTGAGAAATGATCACTTCCTTTTCTTGAAAAAAGAATGTTAAGAGGAGGAAAATACAACTGTTGAAACAGCAGGAATCCTTAAAGAGATCTGAGTGCCAAGGAGAAGGATGACTGCTCTCACTTTCTGGAGGGAACATGGAGGGATGGAAAAAAAGCCCTGAAAGAGAACAACAAGCCTTTTGGCTTTAGGCTATTTACTGTCTAGTTTTAGTCTCTTTAGAGTCTCTCGTTATATTTAGTACTGCAGCTGAATATTTTTAAAAATGTAACTAAATACATGATTTATGTTTTTTTAAATAATCCAACTAATTCTGTGAGCTGGTAACTTTTCAATAGAGCAATATCCTTTGCTATCACACTGTTCAGAAATTCTTGTGAGCCCAAAAAATAAAACCAACTCTGTAAGTAGCTCCAGCACTCTCTTGAGGTACACAACAAGCTGGCCTAGTGACAAGACAATTATAATGGAAAAAGCACAATAATCTTAAGTAGTACTAGTTAGCTGATAGCACTAGTTGTTGACTAGCAACAGTCTCAACCACCAAAACAAAACTTGTATCTGAAAAATCATCTCAATACACAAGAGCAAAAAAGTTTTGACATTTCTTCTGCGATTAATATTAGTACTGGAATATGAAGGAAAGCATAAAACAGAAAAATCAAGCAGAATCCACTAAGATGGCAAATCTATGCAAATCTTCTAAGACACTAAAGAGCCCCTAGGAGTAATATATTTTTATTCCAATATTTTACACAAAACTTACCGATGCAGAATAAAGCTGTCAGTTAATCTTAATTCTCATCATGATTAAAAATTCCCATTTTCTTTTTGGTACCATAATGCAGCAGTATGCTTATATCAGCTGGTGCAGATTTAACTGTCTGTCAAATATTTTCTGGTCATATGGGACCAGAAGTAGCCCCTTATAACCAGATGATACCCAAGTATCACAGAGGATTGTTGTTATATTTAAGGCACAAGGCAATTGCATCCATAAGTAGAGTTGTCTGCACAGATAAACCAAGCCCTGACCTCACTGCCATTCTAAGTCTTTCCATTTACAAACATGAACCAAATACAGGGAAACTTTACAGGAACTTACACAGAGAGAAATCTAATAAAAAAGCAACCAACTTTGTCTAGATAAATCTTTATATTTAATTAATTATGACTAAAGGTTTCTTATTAGAAGGATTCCTACTATCCCCTTCACTTTAATTCAAATTTAAGGTATCTGTTCTGGACTCTAAGGAAGTTTGTTTCAAAACTTTGAGACAGTTACACATTTTCTGGTGGGGTGGGGAATTGAATCTTACTTTTTTGAATAACAGCACAATAGTCCTATTCTGAGGACTATATTTCCTATATGCCAAAACTTTATTAGAAATGGTAGAAACTATCCCTGAATTTTATGTGGAGACAGGCTGTACACAAATGCAAAATCAATTCAAAACCATCTGCTCCAGAAAGATTATCCCATGTGGAAAAATAACTGCTGAGTTGCCTGCAGTTAATATAAAGGTAAATATACTGTCTTTTAAGAAGGAAACATTCTTGCAGCAACTGCAGCAGTTAACTGAGGGAGACTTACATAGGACTGTAAAATGCAACCACAAATAAACAAAAAAAGTCTGAGGAACAAAATTAAAAGCATTTATATGCAAGTCTCCTACAGAGATACCTTAAGTAGATCACTAGCTTTTCAAGAGATTAATGCATATTTTAAAATATTTTATGAAATTTATTTTTACTGCTGCAGTAGGTTGTCAATATCCCTAGAAATTACTTAGTTCTTTGTTCTTCTAAGAGGTACAAAAATTAATAATTTAAATGCTACCTTATAAATTAAGAGACATGTTTACAATAAAGACTTGAGTTTTGATGGTATTTTTCCACCAAGGGAATTTAGCTGTTTCAATTCATTAATACTGATATAAATAATCCCATTCTTTTAAATTCCTACCGGCTTATTTTAGCCCTACAGCTGATTACAAGCATATGATATTTGGAACAGTTTGAGACCACTCTTCTCATCTGCCATGGTTTAACCCCAGCCAGCAGCCAGGCACCACACAGCTGCTCACCCACCAACAGGATGCAGGGGAGAATCAGAAAAAAAAAAGTAGAGCACATGGGTTGAGGTAAGAACAGTTTAATAATTGCAATAAAAAGAACTACTCAGCACAACAAAAACATCCATGTTAATTTTCTCTAAATTTGTCTCAAACAGGACAAATATCAGTTCATAGTGAATCTAAACACACAGCACTGTGCCAGCTACTAGAAAGAAAATGAAACCTATTCCAGCCAAAACCAGAACAGTACATGGAGGATTTCACATAATGAAAATACAAAAGTTATTAATTTAAGCAGTCTACCCTGTTTTCAAGAGAATTTTTTTAATCCAGTTTTCTAACGCCAGATTTAGACTACTGCAGATATGGAATGCACCAGAGACATCGCTAAGTCCTTTCATAATTCTTTGGATTTCTCAAAGATCCTTTACTCTATTGTGACATTAATTGAGCTTGAAATATACGGTGTATGACTGGCAAAGTCCATGATTAGTTATTCTGCAAACAAGACTGATTATTTACCATATCCTATCCAGATTTTACAGTCTTATTATGACAGTCCTTTAATTTCCATGGACATGGGCAGCATTTTCTCTTAAACGTGAATGGATAATGACACTCCTGTTCTACAGGTTCACCAAAATATACAAAGGAAGTATTTTAAGGGAGTACCTATGCTAAGTCTCTTGTCAACAACCTAAGGAAGAGAAAAAATGCTGCAAAAGGAAGAAAACAAAAAAAAAAAAAATAGATACTGAGAGTTAAATGACAATGCATCATGAAGATTGTTTCGATGAAATGAAATACACTGACACACTTTGGTTTCTGGCGAGTCACATACCAGGATTGTTTCTCTTTCCCCTGTCCTTCTGATTCCACAAGCTACTTTGACCTGTGTTTAATGCTCTAAAATAATCTCTTACACTCAACCATGTACCAGAACACTGAGTCTAAAAATAGTAATCTATAATGCATTATAGTTAATGCCGTCAAAGCTTACTTGACATCAGAACAAACAAAATATTACTTGAAGAAGGGACTTGATTACAAAACAAGCTTTAGTTTTCAGAAGTTACAGCTGAGGGATTTGCGGGGTTTTTTTTAGGAAAAAACTAAGAGTTGAGAAATTTGTTTTATTTCTTTCATGAAAATATGGGATGGAAAATGACTGCAATATAAACTGTATTTCACCTAACAAATGCACAGCTTACGTTCCTTAAATCCCCAATGTCTGCATATAAAATGATGTAAAAGGAATTTAGCTTTATTTTTCATTGAGCCTGCCCAAGACAAAAGTGATATTTTGAGTAAAGCTTTTCAAAGAAATTTTCTAAACAAAAGTTAATTCACAGCTGCAGTTCCACTATGTACAAATAATTTCCTCCAAGTTCCCTGAAAAGGAATGTTACAGTTGTACATTACCCTAACTAATTCTAAATATTCAAAATATTACCATTATAATAAAAAAAATATACGTAACTTTAAGTTCAGGATTTACTTCATAATATAGAAAGATCAAGTAAAAATTGTAACTAAATTTTCTGAATCTTCCTGTAACTAGAACGTTATGGAGGGAAGACTACGCCAGCAATCAGCATTAACCCTAATCATGACCCAGAGCTGTGTCCCCCAGCCATGGTTTATGTTACCCACCTGCTCCTGTCCTTGGGATGAGTGTCCCAGCGTCTTAGTGCTTCCCAGACCATGTGCTCAGACAGGAAGAAAGTGTAGACAGTATTCCATTAACCTGGCTTTCAGGCAACAAATGAGACTGCCCTACCACAATACGGGAATTAGCTTCAAGAAAGCCTCCAAAAGGTCAGGCCATTTGAAAGGAAACCAAGCAGGAAGCTACAAAACCATATAATTGGATTCAACTTCTTTCCTCAGGAAATAACATACCTTTCCACAAACCTCTGGACACACAGGGATTTTGACCCTCATGATCTTCCTCTGCTAAGGAACAAAGGATGACATTTGGATCCCTGCACACATCCAAAGTTTTGAGTTATGAAAGTTGCATCAAATGATGGTGATAGACTGCATAGACCTTCAAGTCACATGCTTTAAGAATAACTTCAGTTACAAAGTGATGAGATAGGAGGAAACCAATCCAATGGCAAAGTTTCTAGCAAACATTCTTTATGGTATCAGTGTCCTGGCCACCCTGCTCAGGATACCTGAGGAAGCCTAGCCACCCAGCAAGATGGCAAGTGTGACACAATTGCACTAAGTAGCTCTGTTCATACTGGTAGTCAACTCCACACTCAGAAGAGCTCTGACCAAGAACAAGTGGAGAACCAGTGGTATAAATCCTGAGGCTTAAAATCCTGCTCTAGCTACGGGGCAGAATGTCACAAGCATTACCCTCTGTAAGAGAAGAGGTGAAGCATGTTGTGACATTAGATGCTTCCTGTCCCTTAAGGGAAGGTTGGCACACATGTTCATGATGGAATACAGCCCTTACAGTCAGTGCATAAAAGAAGCTCTCTGACAATGCCATGAAACCAGGAAATAAACAAGAAACTAGCTAGAAAGATTCTGTGCACAGAAATATCCAAATTTACAAAGTTTGTTAGCAGGAAACAAAATGGCAAAGAACTTTCTTTGCTCTGCATCACACTAACCAGAGACAGAGGAGATCTCCTGAGATCCCCTGTTCCTCTCTGAGTCTTCCATGTGTGAACTCTTGTGAGGAAGGAAACAACGACATTACCAGATCACTACTTTTTTCCTCTTCCCTTCCTAACCATTCCCAAGTTACAATAAGTACATTTCTTTATCAAGGGTCTGATCTGAGGTATTTCCTTACCTCTTCTGCAATTAAAAAACCCAAACTGAATGCCTAGATGCATTCACTTCTAAATCCTAAAGAAAATCAAAGATATAATATCTGAACTATTCACTGATCTCTGCAGCTTAACAAGTCAGAATTGGTTCCAAAAAGTATTAAGACAGCTATTTAGTCAATTTTTAAATAAAGGGAACAAAAAAATAAAAAAAAAAAAAAGGAAAGGCAGCATGGTGTCTACCTTAGCTACATTTCTAGAAACTGCAATAAAATTTTAATAAAGAACAGAGTTAACTGACATATGGATGAGTAAAATATACCAGGTAGAAGCAGTCAACATGCTTTTTGTGAGAGGTAATTATAGTCAAACAAACCTCCAAGAATGGTACCAGGCATGTAGCTCATGGAAACACCACTTAAGCTGTCTACAAAATTTACAAAGTCCTTCAACAACGTATCTCTAAGGAAGCTAAAACTAAACAGACTAGATACTTTCGAACAAATAAATAACTGGTTAAGGAAGTAATGCAATGTGAAATAAAGACAGGATGGAACTAATTAATCAGTTCATGGATGATGCTAAATGGAAGAGACCCTCATGGGTCTATACTGCTCAGTTTTTCATAAGCAACTTGGAAAATTAGAACAACAGTATTGTCTTGGAGTGACTTTATGATATCCTATATCATCTGCTCTATGCCCAGAAACTGAATTTCATGCAATTTTGTGCCTTTAAACTGAATCTGAGAGGGGAGAGAAAAAAAAACAGCCAGAGACAGAACCAAACCACATTCAAAGTAAAAATCAGGATTTCAGTGAAAAACTGCAGAAAGACTTAAATTTTTACTGTCCAACTGTGTCAAGGCAAAATGATGCCTAAATGTCAGGACTTTGACCGGGCCAAGTAACACCTGAAGAATGAGTCTTTAGTTTTCTAGTGGGCTGTTTCAAGGAGGCATCTGCTTTATGCTTGCAGCATCGAAAGGCTAATCTAATATCAAGAGAAAAAGAAAACAAGCTCAAAGATAATTATTCCACATGATAAATCCAGTGTGCCCACATCTTCATATATACTATGTTGCTTTGTTTCTGTTTTACAAAACAAAGATAAAACAGAATGGCTAAAGTTAGAGAAGTAAGTAAAGTTACGATGAGAAAGAGGTATAGGAAAAGAAAGATGATGAAGACTTGAGTAAATTTATGAAAAAAAAGGACAGAGGGAATTAATTAGGTTCATGCAATGAAAACAGAAGAGAGAAAAATTGTTGTTTGGATGATATACTTTGGGGCTTACAAGGACATTTCTGATGCTCTAAGGCTTGGACTACTTCAGAGACTCCCCCTCCAAGCAAACTCTTGATTGGTAGAACACACACAAGTAGAAGTACCGAGCCAGAACTGCCAGCAAAAAGTCCAACAACCCCGCCCTACTCCAACCAAAGAAACCCTAAAGCTGGTACTGAACAATGACAAAGCCATTTTGCAATCAACAAAATGTAATCGAGACTAATTTTACATTATTTTAAATGAATACATCAACTTGCATATTATGTTGAACGATTTTTCTTAATCTCAGTCTTTCAAAAAGTCTTTTCTCTTGAGAATCATGCTTGAAAGAAATGAATGCCATTTAATGATACTGTTTCTTTAAATCTGCCCCAGTTTTATTCCAAAGAATTGATCTTGATCTTATTCTACAGAGAAAAGGTGTTTAGAGAAATGTGGTAGTGAGACTAATTATTTAGTTGTCTCTTCCCCTGCCATTTCCTCTCACAGTTCTCAGACTATGTGGGAGAGTCCAAATTACAGAAACTGTTCAACCATCTTGTTTCAATGTAAGCCCTTAACAAAGACCTAAAAGCTTAGTGAAGAAATCCAATCCATGCCACCATTCGTTACTTCACAAACTTAGCAATGAAGTTATTTGGTTTGAAGTTTATTATCCAAGCCCTACTGCTCTTCTAGAGACAATTTCCAGCACTTGCAGTTTCAAAGAGACCTACTTATTGATCCACTAGTCATAGAAGCAGGAGATTAAAAAATAATAAAAATCACTAAGAGTAGTGAATTATATCCTCAGAGTAAGCAATGCAGATGAAAAATGTTACCTCATCATGTGTATATCTGTAATCTGCCTTCTTTGACTTCAGATCCCATAATACCACCGTTCCAGATTCAAAGCCAATCAGAAGCTGCATTAATAAGAAGATGCATTAATTCTTTATAAGGAAAAACAAAATGGTATCACTTTCAATGCCTGAAGTTTTTGTCCCAAAAGATATGCAGCATAATACTACATGTAGTAACTGTAAGTAATTATAAAAACAAAAATTAAAGAGGTGAAGGTCTCAACATTAGAAAGGTTTACTTATTCTCCTTAAGTTCCAGAAAATATAATGGACATTCATGCAAAATTAGAAAAAAATGAAAGTATCCTTCTGAAGATTCCTTGGAAATCATTTTGAGTTCCTGAAAGACCAACATTAAACCTTGCTATGTATTCTGTCCTGAGTGAAAATGAGGGATGTTGAAAAAGAAATCTTTATTGGACATTATCCTCACTGGAATTAATTCTGCTGAAATTTGCTGGAAGAATACAATATTCCCCCAGAAGTTTGTTGTCTATAAAGAAACTATGTACTATGAGGTTTCTCCAAATGTTAATCACAATTGAGAGAACTGGCTAAAGGAACACCAGAAATATTACTTGTTCATAGGAAGAAAGCAGATAAATTAAACTAGATCATTTCCCAAATAATCTTCTTGCAAGAAGCAAGATTAAACCTTTTCTGCAGGGAGCGAAGACTCAAATTGCTCATAGTACTTGGTCTAACACATTGTTGAGTATCTAAGTGTTATGCTCTCCTATCTTAAGTGCTACTTCTCTTAATGGAAAAAAACCAAACCCCAAGGCCAACATTAGGCAGTAGTAACAATCTATTGCCATACCTAGAGGTTTTGCCTGGATAGTTTTTTCAGTGTGTTCAGTTGTTTCCAGTGCAAAAACAAGAGAACTCCTACAAGCTTACAAAGAAAATATTTCACCTCTTTCAGTGCTATACAGCACTAAAATGCCATAAATATTAGACATGTTTGATCTATTAAAAGTGAATATTCAATAGTATACATAACATTAATCGGAAAAATTATTTTAAATTACCTATCATATGCCATATATTATAATTTTTTCTATTTTAACTCAAAACACTAGAAAAACCATTGTGATTAGAAAGCTAAAAGCATGAACAAATTTTTTAAGTGAGTACACAGGGGGTTTTTGCAACTGCATAGGGTTTTTTTAGCAATGTTTTTCTTATGAGAAATAAGAAAAGTGTAAGGTCAGATTTCAAAACACTGATTAATAGCCTGATAAATAAAATCACTAATTTTGAAACTTCAATTGAAAATAATTAGATGTGGGGTGGAATACATCAAAATAAATTGATCATTTGTGTTGTCTGAAATCACAATAGCTTCATATTCTAGAGTCCATAAGCCTGGAATGTGATTCAAACCTAATTCTACAGAGAAACACATTAGTTATGCACTTATTGCAGTGAGCTTCACACTAATGAAAAAACTTCTACTCATTAAATTCTCTGCTGGACTGAAACCTCAGGTGTACAGGATACAAGCTAATAACTACCTAAAACTTTCAGACCATTGCTGAGACAACAGGATCATTCCCTCCCTACAATTTAATCTACTACTGACTTGAAAAACACAAATAAAACAAAAAATTGTTCTCCTGCATATGTAGAACACTAGTAAGGAAAATGATATCTCACAGGACAGACTCCTGTCTTGCAAGGGCTTCCAGAACACGTTCTTGAAGCCTTGACAACTCTTTGTCAAGATGAGCAGGTGATTATTATGACTGTTAATACTATCTTCTAAGAATGAAAAGGCAAGTCTAATACATAGATCTTTCTCACATATTTTGGTCTACTTTTCTGAAATATCTTGTTGTTCTGTAAGCCAATTTCATTAGCAGACAGCTCCAGTGATTATAATAAACTGCCTAAAATGTAAATATGAGTTAGATGTCAAATTCCCTGTCTCAGATTAGTTAATCTAAAGACAAAGTACATGGTATTCTAAATAAATATGCTGTTTCACAACTTTAAAATGTTTATTTATATAACATCCAAGAGCATGATAAAGTGGAATTAATTTCCATCACATTGTCAGCATTCTAGTTATGACTGGTGGTTTTTTTGTATCATCTTAATTTTTATCACCATAAGTAAAAGTGTTTGCTTTTATTTCCAGAATTTTTGCAGCTAAGAATTTTCATCTGTGTTTTCAAATGTTTCTGATCATATTGATGATCACAAGATGAATGATTCCAGTAACATGTCCTACAGTCATGTCTGTACCTTGCCTTGTATTACTTTCAGGGCCTGCAACCTTCATTGTCCTCATATACCTAATTCTTCCTTAAATAGCAGTGATAGCTATACTTTTTTAAAGTCGTGCTTTGAAAAGAATGTACTGAAGAGTCTTTAAACATATCCTACCTTTCCTTCATCCATTGGATTGTCACTAATGTGGACAACAGGTCCTGGGTGAGATTTGGATGACCTAAAAAAGAAATATTTCCATTTTAAAAAACCATCCCCTGCCCTAAATGTAATCTCAAAATGATTGGAAGTAATACAGATTCTGCAGATACAGACTCCATGTAAGCAAGCTGTGACATTTCAAAACTGAGTTACTTTTGTCTTCAAGTCCATAAATGCTGTGTCTATTTGTAGACACTTAGTTTACGTCTTAAGGAAAGACTTATTTACTGCCTATTAACAAAAAAATTACTGTTAGCTTAAAAATTTTTATCTTAACATCTGTTGTTACAAAATTGACACTGTTGGATAAAATGTTCACTTCTACACTGGAAAACAGGCTTTGCCATTATTAACAAATTGCTCAAGATGGTCACTGTTACAATAACACAGAATTTACATTCCACGTTGACTTCTTGCTAATAAGAAGATGGGCTAATCTGTTAAAGAGCTGTGTTTGCTTCAACGCCCTTTGGAAAGAGATGGACTTTGTGTATTTTTGAAAGTAGATGTACTGGGAACAAAACACCAGCATGAAGAGCAGCACACAACTACATCTTTTCCCCCACAAACCACTACATTTGTACATACAATTTTAACATTGAAAAAAGGAGAAGAAATGATAATAGCTATGAAATGTACTTTGCTCTTGGAATAGGCTTATTTAAATTAGTATTTCAGAAAATCATTTTCAATTTAGAATATATCAGCCCTCTTAATAAATGCCTATCTTTACACTTCGGTCTTTAACCCCAAACTGTAGAAGTGACACGCCTGTCCAAGTACTAGCCACACCATATTTTAATATCTATTATTTTTTCTTCTATTTTATCCCCACACATAGTGACTTTTACATCTATATTGTCTATTTTGTCTATTTCCATGTCTATCCCAAGAACTATGATAAAATACTGAAAATAGGCAGAAATATATTAACATTAGCACTTCACAGTCTTGAAAATAAAAAGTATTTACATGGCTATGTACTTTGGTAGTTTATGCAGTGCAGTAAGATGGAGGCCACTCTAGATAACAATGATATTCCTGCAACTGATGTTAACATCTGGGACACTCCTGTTGCCTCCCCTCTACAGACAACACTTGGTTAAACTCACAGTTCAATGGCTTTATTCCACATGATGACATAGCCTGAGAGAGTGAATGATTCCACATTGACAATGTGAATGTTTCCTCTTTCGGTGCCCACATATAGCCATTTGCTTTGGAAAGGCAGATGACAAAATGTTATCCTGAAAGAGAAAGCCACCAAAAAGAAATTAAAGAAAGGTCTTTTTGATATCGTGCACTGCAAGGTCTATGCTGCCAAAAGGCAGAAATAAGGCAATAGGCAAACAGGAAGATATAAGAAAAGTTTGAGGTGAAGGAGAAAAGCCAGTACATGGCCAAAGTAAGATATGAACAGACAATGTAGAATCTCAGCCTAAGCAAAAAAATAGAAAGCAAGGTATTCCAAAACTCATAAATCATTCAAATAATAAAAAAAAAAGTCACCTTTAAAACTTATCATATTGAATGTATTTGATCAAGATTGCTGTCACATCAAACTACAATACTCCTATAGTCTATAAATCTCCCTTTGGAATCTACCTTCCAGTTTTAAAGAACAAAGGATTTTGGAAGTTGTCCTATGTGGATAAAGCTGGTTTCAAGTAAGGAGACAATGACAAAAGATAAAACTCAGGAAAAGGAAGTTTACAAGTAATCCAAAATAACCCCTAAAGAGCAAACCTTAGAACAGTCCTAAAGAATTACAGAAGTCATTATAAAAGTAGTTTAAATTTCAGGCTGTTATTTACTTATATCATGTTTTAATTTTCCGCCTTACAGTTTTTTCTTCTGCTAGAAGGAAGTACCTGCAAAACACTCAACAGTTAACAACTGTATGTACCAGCAGAGGACTCCTCTTTGACTGTAGCTCCAGCACAAATACTAGTGTTTGAAAACCTGATCATTTCTGCCCCCTTGGGTTCTGATTATTGTTGACTATTTCTTCAAGATAAGGAAATAATGTCTGTACAAATTGACAGAACGCTAACTCAAAATTGGAGTCAAGAAACTTTCTGGAAACTAAACCATTTTAATCTGACAGGGTCTGACATTGAAAGAAATTGCCAAATTACTTTGCTATCAAACTCGGGGTTTCAGAAATGCTTCAGAGATAAGGTAAAACAATTATTCAACAAGAATTTGTTCTGTCGGCTCTAATCCCTAGCTTTACATTTTTTTTTGTTCTTGTTTTCTCCCAACTGGGTTGCTTATTGCCAAATCCATGCATCACTTCACAAGCCTGTTAAGTATTTATGCAAAGAACAGCTTTAGATCCTTTGCATTAGATGCTGTATATGCACACCAACTTGAGCTGAAAGGAAAGGCCAACAGCAGCAATGAGAAAAATTGCTGTGGCTGAAGAGATGTTAATTTGCACTGCAGGTTTCAAAAGTTAAGGCTTCTGTAGTGATACTACCTGGATTCAGAAGTGTACCATTTTACGGTTTTTTCACTTATTTCTTCCTAATTAAGAAATGCACTTTACTCAAGCAAATATTTCACCTACCTGCTTTCCAACTCAATTTCTTATCCTTGAATATTTATGCCGAAAGGCTGCACTAACTTTTTTCACTGATGTTTGACAGAAAAAAAATACTATATTCAGGACTTAAAATGCTCTTCCAACTCACTGAACTCATGAATGTTGTAACACATTTAACTAAGCACACTAATCTGCAAACACCACAGGTTGAAGACTTGTGTTTCTCCAACATCCTTGAAAAAAATATTTTAATGGAAGCTAAATCACATACATTGGTACACATTCTTCCTAGGCAGGCAGTTACTGTATACAAAGATACAGCATAAACAGAAACCTTCAGCACTCTGCAACACCACAGCAGCTTTTTGTGCCAGCACTCTGCATGCCAGAAGCAGCTGGCAACCAGACCAGTTGGATCCAAAATCATGGCCTAGCAGCCAGAAAAACTCATCAGTACCAGCATTGTAGGCTTGTCTTGATTAGCAAGTTAATATTGTTAATTACAATTGTCCAACACTATCGTTATGAAAACCAATCTATTTCACACCATTTAAAGTGGGTAAAAATGAAAGTTGGGACTTCAGCTTTGACTACTATAGCATAAGGGTAACATTTTAAGAAGTGCCCAGCTCCTCAATATTCTCAATACTCTTCTTGAATATGCAGGCATATTCAATTTACTTTCTCCTTTGTGCAACTGAGATTAATTTTGTCAAGAGTTAGCAAACAATGAAGCGATTCCATGCCAATAGTAGAAGAACAGAACAAGTAGCTTCATGAAATATTTACAAACTCTCAAAGGCAGGAGGTTGAAAAGACTACAAAATTGCAAAGTATAGGCACATAACAGAGTTCTTAACCTTATTCTTCAAAGTATTTTACCATTCTTCTACAATCAGTCTTGCATGATTGTTCTATACACTAAAAAATATTCTAGATCTTTTCTTTCACAGAACAACTAGTTAAATCCAAAAGGAATGGCACGTTGATCCTGCTGTAAAAAACATTTCTCCCTGAATGTAGTAAATGCTATTCCATTTGCAAATAAAAAATATGTTTAAGGTTTTATTTTCTTAATAGAAAAACTATGTCTTCCAACTTTCAGAAACATAACTATATTTTGACCAAATGACTCATTTCAGATAACTGCATTTATTTTAACAATTTACAGAATAATATTTCCATCATTGAAGTTCATGCACTTCACGAGGAGCTTCTCTCCTTGCTGATTAAGGCTTCACTTTCAACTACTTATATTTTAAGCAGCTTTAGAAATGTTGCAGCTCTCTTAAAAACTAAAAATCAGTGAAGCTATGACCATATGAATGGCCAGCAGCCTTGTTTGCACTGCTGAGAATTGGACTGATGATTGAAGGGATTGATTCAAATTCCTTTTGGAGGATGGAAACAAAAGGTTAGAGTCTTCTTGGTAGTGATACAATGTTTGCTTATTTGACACTTGGCCACGGACAGCTTTTCTTTTTTTCCTGAGAAATGCAGATTTTTCTTTCAGAAACCTATCTTTTTGCCACAAGATTAGAATATACTTCATCCATAATTTATTTTAGGATCAACATAAGCAGAATTTGCCATATAATGCTCTAGCCATTTCTACAAATCAAGCACTCTTCCCCCTCTCTCCCTACCCATAAATGGATATATACATAAAAGTGAAAAATGTAATCTATTTTTGGGAATACATCAAAAAGACTACAGATGAAAAAATTTTGTTCTAGTCTTCCTTGCACACGAACCCCAGCTGCCTGAAAACAATGTAGCAGTAAAAAGCAGCCTACCGCACTTTTCTCCTGTAGCAAGCCATTCTGCCCAAAAATACTAAAATAGAAATGTCTATGATTCAAAGTAGTCCAGTTCTGTGCATCTAAAGAGACAGCCTGGGATTGTCTGAGCCAGCAGTCACAGAAAGCAGGCTTTTGCAGGCAGCTCTTTCATGGCACAACAGATTCCTCATGTTGTCTCCAAGGCAATTTCAGCTCCCTCAGTAAGTGTAGTACATTTTGTGAAACAGACCAAACTTTTAGCATAAACCAGTACTGGGCACAGCATGTCATTTCAAATATTTCACTTTCCCATATCTTCACAAAGAGAAAGATCCCTTTATAGAAAAAAAAATGCTTCAAAGAGAGTTATTTTTTCAATGTGAAATCTACAGTGAGATTTTAGAATAAACTAACATCACCACTAAAATGAGGTACTGTTATACAACCCCAAAGCAGTCAGGGTAGTTTTAAATTCTCCTGTATCTGTAATTTACTGTAAGCATAAAATCTTCGTCTACACAGCGTACATATTTGCACAGCTACTTCTTCCCCACCTCTCAAAAAAAGAAAAAAAAACAAAACCAAAATTTTTCTTCCTTTCAAAGCGAATTTTTAAGAGTTGAATCAATAGTTCAAGAAAACAAAACTATATACAGAAAATAAAGTGACACTCCCACAGGAGAAAACAATAATAAAAAATGTACTGTTCTTAAACTAAAATATAATAAACTATTATTTATATTATCAATAATATAATTTAGGATATTGCTTATGGAAGAGTCTTAGCAATGACAGGAGAATCTTCAATAAGTGGTTTGTAAACCTGCTGAAAGGATTCCCTTAACTGCAGAGCATGTATCTTTTCTTAAAATCTGTCAAAGCTATTAAAAAAAATCTTAATTGTTGCTGTTTCACAACATGTATCAAAACAATTAACATAGCAAGTGATAATATTCCCTGCAGGAATTTAATTACAGTAATATTAAAGAAGACAACCGATTAAATTAATACATAATTCAAAGAATTAGTTTCTTAAAAGGCAATATTAAGGAAAACTGGCAGACTGTTAACTTGACTGTATTATTATGACAGCAGAAATCGTTCTAAATTAGTCTTTACCTTTTTCTAGTCTACTGCATTATGAAGCATTATATATTCTTCAGAATTTTTCACTGCTTTAACAAAGTACAATGACAAATACATTGAAGTATGACAAACACTGATAACAGGTTTTATTGTTAAGTCACTAAAATATTTCTAGTGCTTCAGGCTATCATTATAGGTCTGCAGTTACTGTAAGTACACTAGCTGCTCAGATCATTTTTGTATCGACAAAATAAAAGCAAAAGATTAAGCTATATTCTGCACACCTTTATCCTCAACCTTTCACATATGAGATAGCACCATGTAAAATCCAGAAGCTGAGAAGTTCAATTCTGATGTTAGTGTAGACTCCACATCCATGGACTCTTGTCGAAATATTCTATGGGCTTAAAAAGTGCCAGTGTCAAAATGACATGCTGATGGAAGCAAGCAGTGGCTTTGATACTGCCTGACTGCTGCAAAAGGCACATCTGATAACTTCAATAAGCTTAAAACATCTACCTGTACAAAAAAGGCCTCAAAGACCAGAAGCCACATGCAGAGGAAGAAATCCTCTTCAATGCATCCCAAAAATGTCCCACCAAAAGAACGTGTGGGTAAATGCAGTGCATCATAGGAACTGAACCAGGTACTTCAGTTCCATTTATCCCATAACAGCTCCAAATGGTGCTTCCTCAAATGTATCAACTTGAATGGCTGCCTGCTAAGGCAGCTGAGAAGCACCTACATTCAGTATCTGAGTAGCGGCAGACATCAATGGTGTCATGATGGAGTCAGCACGTGTCAGAGCAAGATACTCAAGTACCTTGGGATGACACAAAAAGTAACCAGACCATTGGCATGGCAGACACACCAAGAGGAGTTCACAAATATAGAGTGCAGGGTATTTCATCAGAGGCAAGAAAGTTTCAAGTTTTCTGAGTGTTTTGCATATAATCTTTCAATACTGAAAAATTATCTTAGTTTTCAAATCAGTTGCCTCAAAAGGCACGTTGGAAGTCACAGACTCTGATAGAAAAAAAAAAAAAAAAAAAGGCTATGTCAGAGATGTAGCTCTACCACAGAAGACAGAAAAATTATTCCTGTCACTGATGGAGAATTATCTAGGCAGAACTTGAAGATTAGAGGTCAAATTCTGCCCAAGAAAGTGGCAGTTGGCCATTATATGCCTCTCATCATTGTGAAAGTCAGTGTGAAAGACACAGCTAACAGGGAAACTGAGGCAATATAAAAACCATTTCTCAGAAAACTGAAAATTCTGAGTCACAGGACTCAGTATTTTACTTCTGCTCCAGTGCTAAAGGCAGCAGAAGGCAAGTGATGCAACTGCAGTTCCATCAACCACGACAACATGTGGAACTCTGCATGCATGCATGGCCTCAAGGAAACATTTTCCAAAGGAATTTGATCCTTGTGAAAGAAACATTCACATATATGGCAAATCCAGACAGTCAATAAGTTAAATTTCTTCTGTTAGTTTCTTAAAACAAGATCAAACTCCTTCTAATTACATCCCCTAATGAATCATCATCACTGAGTTAAAATTTTAAGCTCACTAGGTTAAAGGTTTTACATGACACTATCAAGGCAAGCAGACCCAGTGATCATTTCCTCTCACTCTGAAGAATGTCACTTTAATAAGTGTGAAAAAAACCCCCAAAAAACCAAGAACAAACTCCAAACCAAAAACTTAGTTATGTGGGAACCAAAATCCCATAAAAAATGTCTGTCATCACCTGCTCTCACAGGCGAGACAACCTGTATGTCCTTCTGCTATCCACAAAGTGGCAGAATTGGTCAGTTTATAAATTCAAGGTGAAAGAAAACTCCCAAGTCTGCTAGGGCACAGGCTGAGTACAAAGTTACAGCATATAACAAGGCAACAAACATGCCAAAAGAAGTTTAAAATCTTATTATTAATAAGTAACTACAAGTGGGATTTTCCACTCTCTGTAGACAGTGTTCCAAACACAATGCTAAAGTTGCTGTTTACAGCAGGATACAAAGCCAAAGATATTTTAAGCATAATTTTGTAGCTCTGAATTATGCAGTTTCATGTTGAGGAAAACTATTTAAATCCCACAGCACAGAAGTTGACATATTAAAAATTAAACTGCTATCAAGGCATTCAGAGATCGATATGCAGAGCACTCACACAAAACACTCAGTTCTATTTTTATGCCATTCTTGCTTTGCGACTTACCATAAAGACAAACTTTCTTTTGGCATTAGAACAGGGAATGTCAGCTCAGGAAGGATGTAAGTCTTGAATAATGAAACAAATTTTTCATATTTGTATACAAAGCTGGTTTGCTTTGGATGGCAAAGGGGTCTCAAATTTTGTCATCTCATGTTACATTTTGTTCTTTTTTTTTTTTTTTTTTTTTTAAATCAAGTTATTCAGTCACTTCACTCTCTCAAACAGGACCTGTGAAAGTCCATGGCTGGATAGTGATGAATATTTGACCTTTCACACCTTAGATCAGCACCAAGCTTAACAGTTCCTGCACGGCAGGAAACTAAAACCAGATTAGGTATCCACCTGTCTCACAACATGCTTTCAATATCTACTCTAATAAGATGTGTTAACTACACTTATTTCAGAGCTAGCTTAGTGTAACATTTATATTTATTACCGAGTTAAAACAAACTCAACATGAATCTTGCATTACTTGTTAACACACAACAATCTTGTGTTAAAGATACTGATACAGATGACAAAGGAACTAGGTCGTGATCCACTGAAGACACCTTAGAGAAGTATGAAACCTGAGATACAAAGTTCACACACTGAATTATGCTTTCTGAATAGAGGTAGCATTTAGACACTTCTAACTTGCATGACAAGTCACACAAGCAACTGCCTGCCACCACAATGTATTTTTGTCCTAGCCCCTACACACCGCTTCCCACAGCCAAGGAACAGTGGCCAAGCATGACACTGGTTTTACTATCTCCTAACTCTGTTTTAGTAACTAGAACATAAAGCAGCTGCAAAACCTCCATGAAGGCAGCAAACAAAAGGCTAGAAAACTTGAACTAGCTTGTTTCGCACTAAGCTTTTGATATCTATCAGTAATTTCAGCTAACTGATTCCTTATACAACTAAAACTTTACCAATCCCCGCTTCAGAAGACTTGCTTCAAATTACTAACCATCACTGTTACAAAAGGCAGCCAGGAGCTATGAATCCATTAATGGTCAGTTTGTTATCTACAGATTCTCAACTAATTTAATGATTCAACAGAAAGAGGCATCTTTCAGGACTCTTGGCCACTGCTTTTAAAGAAATGTTTTGCTCAAATCTAAGATGATACAAGTCACCCATTTTCTACATTATCAGAACTTAGCCTGTAATGTCATAGAATTATATTAAAAAGAAACAACTCTTTCTCAACACTCCCTGTTCTTATAAGTAGAAAAGCAAGAATCCACATCACTTTCCTGTCGTATACTAGAGACTGCATTCTGAAATAATTTACAGATTTAAAACTCAGATTTTCAGGTAAGTTTACAAAATATTTCAACATATGACACAAGCGTTTATAAACAAGCTAGCTCTGGGATTTGTATCTTAAGATGTTTAAAACATCTGAAAGTGAGGTAGCCAAGTTCAATTATCAACAGGATAAACAAATATGAAATCTAGAAATTGTGTTGTTAGACATTGGGCAGTCGTTCTCCCACATGACTAAAAGAAGGGAATTAGCCAGAGCTGTTAAATGCTGTGCCAGAAGACTACAGAATTCATTAATGAAGTCATAGCCTTTTCACTTGATTTTTTAATTAATGTTTTTTATACACAGTTAAAGAATAGTTTTCAAGACTAAGAAAATCCTTTCATCTGGGTAGCTAACTGCCACAGTTAGCTTTCTATGCTAAAGACAACTTTTTAATTCAAATCTAAACCTTACATATGAAACTGTTATTTAGAAACAAAATCAGAACAAAAATTGGCCTGTGACATGTTAAAGTTCAACTCCGGTTTAACAGGACACAAATACTCCTTTTCTGCAATGCCAACACACTTCCAGGTAAACCCAATCAGTTATTTAATTTTAAACCTTAGCCTCAACAGAGTCCTAGAGCAAATACTAATGCCACTAGTCATTAAACACTATTGCTATTAAACACTATTGCTTCAGTCATATAACAAGGGTTCCAAGACACTTGATCTCCCTTTACAAACTGAGAAATTATCATTAGAGAAGACAGTTATAAGGCTGTGTTGTAGTATATAAAATATTTTAAATAAGTCCTGTTTGAGAAGTTAGTTATCCTTATGAGCAGATCTTAACCCCACAATAAAAAGTACTTTACAATTTTTATTAATTATGTTTACAATAACTTCACACTTGTGACTAGAGAACATAGAGGCTGAGAGAAGCCGACTTTAGTCATGGTATGGGTTGTGGTGCTGCATGCCTCTGCCACCCAGGACACTGATTTCTCTGATCTCAGAAATGCTCGTTTTGCCCCAGCCTCAATGAACTGCACTTAGACTAAACTCTCCTTGAGCTTATCAGAAACATTGTCTGTTCCCAGGAACTAACGGGTGTCTAATGAACACCTGCTTTTAGCAAACAGCCTTGGAAATTTATTTTTCTTGTCTGATTATCAAGCCAAGTGGAACAGTATTTTTGCTGTTGAACATTCAAAGAAAGTTACCAACTCAAATTGGTCAGGATGGAAAATTACTACAACTATAGCCCACTCTCTTGCTGACCTCTAAATAGTGGTCCAAAGTGAGACCCTTTTGAGCTCCTGATTATAAGGGCTAATGAGTATTAAAGACCATGCTCTAACAACCCTATAAGCAGCAGTCCACAGTGAGATCCTTTTGAACTCTCAATTCCCAGAAGATATGGGGCTAATGTGTATGTCTCAAACACAGATAATCAGATGGCTGTGGAGCCAGCCAAGGACTGCTAGTAATAACAGACAAGAATTGTTGGTAAAACCAAGGACTATTGCTATTAGCATACCATGAGAAAGAACAAGTTTTGGCTGGAGAAGGGGGGCCAGGTAGAGATAGAGAAGCACTTTTCCTTTAGAAAAAACACAATACGGTACAATGCAAGTGCAGGAGTGAGTGGCAGAGAGTAGACATGGACTATAAGGTGAGATTAGAACTACCAAAGACCCCCAAAGCCCTCTGACCGATTTCCAGAAAGGCCTGAAATAATGGACTGTGCCTAACTAACTTACATAGAAAGCAAGAAACCTATCTTTGGGGCGGAGATAAAAAGGTACTTCCCCAAGCCTGGGCAACATTCCCAGGATCCTGGACATCTCATCAGCCAGACCAAGGCAGCTGGATCAATGCTGAAAACAGGGCTGACATTACATCAGTTAGAATAATTTTCTCCTTTCTTTACTTCTCTTTTCCCTCTCTTTTTCTCCTTTCCTTTAACTCATCCCCCTCTTTAATTTCTCTCTCACTTTTCTTTTTTACTTTCACTCCTTTTTTTTTTTAAGTTCATCTCTCCCCCTTTAATTCCCCTCCTCCCTTTCACCCTACCTTTATATCCAAAATCCACTGCCATGTGGTTAGATAGTACTTCCGGGACTAAAATGTCCATTTCCATGCCAAGGGTGTAATTTACCAATAAAACTTTGATTGTTTGTGGACCCTCTGACTTTTGACATTCCTTTCAACCAATGAGCACTTATGAATCTTAGGTACTTTCTTTCCCTTAAGGGTGAGTTATCACAGAGAAGACCCAATTTTATTCGTGAACATTCTCCTCAGTAAACTTAGTTGTTAATACACAGCATAAAATGGACCTAAGAAAAGCCCATTCACTTCAGATTCATATAGCATATTGAAAGTATTAAGTATAACAAATTCCTAAGAACTGAGTGTGATAAAGGCCCCTATTTAGAGTTATTCAACAGTGAATTTTTTGCAGTTCAAGTTCAAATCAAAATATTTACCTGATAATGAAATGACATGTTATTTTATAAAGTTGTATTTTATAAATTAGTCAGAAGAAAACAGAATATTTGAAAACAGTAAACAGTCATCCATCATGACCTAAGTGGCTATGATAACATAAGTGTTCTGGCTACTTTTATATGTTATTATAATAGATATTTTAAAATTAAAATTGCTAGAAGAATATGCCCTTGTCTCAAACTATGCTTACACCACTCATGGTAACTATGGTGCTCTCATTACCTACCTTAGCAAGACAGGATTAGTAACTAATCCAGCCACTAAAGCATCATCAGTGACTGAGACTCCTTTCTACCTCCACTCAACTCCCTGTGACAGGTTTTCCTACTGACATCACTACATTTACAGAAAAAGGACAGTTTAAAACTTTCACTTTGCTTAACCAAAAGATACCCATACATCTAAAACTCTAAGGCAGTTTACAACAGATTTGCACACAATCAGAATCACCTCCTCAGATACCTGTTTTAAAGAGTTAGTTAGAAACCCATGTTCAAGTGTGGTTTCAGGATACAAACCCTAATTTTACACTGACACTTAAGTAGACACTACAAGAGAAAAGTCACTAAAAAAAAAAAGGAAGGGAGAAGTAGGAAATTCAGTTTGGACACACTACTGTATCTCCCACACTTGGACAAGCCTCATTAAACTAGTCGTTATAAACTGCATTTCTCTCCATTTGACTTTTATGCTGCATAAAGGAACACTGTCGCTCCTTTGGGGTAGAATATTTGCGTCAGTTAACAAAGCTTTCTGTTTTCTGTATAACAGTTCAGAATCACAGAACTGTCTGGGCCTGAAAGGGTCTTTAAAGATCAACTAGTCCAACTCACCTGCTGTGGGTAGGGACTTCTTTCAGTAGATAGTTGATCAAAGCCCCATCTTGAACACTTCCGGGGATGAGCCATCCACTACTTCTCTGGGCAAGTAGTTACAGTGTCTCACCACCCTCACAGTGAAGAATTTCTTTCAATATCCAATCTAAATCTACCTTCTTTCACTTTAAAGTCCTTACTCCTTGTCCTAGTCCTACAGGACCTAGTCAGACTTTATGCATGGTGATCGTAGAAATATTTTCAAAAGGGACTTAGAACCCTCTATACAAAAAACCCAGTTACCCTGCATTCATATTGGTCCTGATGAATTTGTTCATAACCTGCTCTTTAAAACTACAAGGTTACCATTTAACCCACCCAACAGTTTGTTTAGCACTTTGCACGACACTGCGTTAGCCAGTATTACATATGTATTTAACTTTTTCTGTTGCTACCCATTACTTAAAAGTTTATTACCTCCTGCCCTATTCAAAAGCGATACAAGTCAGATTATTCTGTGTTTTTGCTGGTATCCTTTGAGCTTCCCAAGCAGTCTAATGCATACTGTTCAAAAGCAAACACAGCATGCCAGCTGAGACTTTACATACTGGAAAAGAAGGAATACTTCCTAAAAGAGAAGTAATACTTGTCTTTTAAAAAAATGACATGTTTTCCAGAAATATAGTCACCTGACTTTTAGAAATTTAATCTTAAATGTCTTTCTAGCTCGCTTACAGTTCTGTTACTTGAGTATAAAAATTTTTCATCAAAATGCAAGTTGTTTTCAGCTACTCTGACGCAAACAAGAGCTCTAACACTGCAGAATTCAGCTTTGCCATCAAGGAAGAAAAAATTCTAGGTACAAAATTAAACTAGTTTTCCTGTTGTCTTGTTGGTGTACACACTCCCTCTTGTTCCAAAATTCCTCTGAAGACACACCTTCAAAGTATTCCGCCCCTCCACATTTTAAAGAGATGAAAATTGAATTTCAGCAATGCAATTTCTTCCACATAAAGCGGAAGCAAAGGTATCTCAGTTTAGGTCACTAGTGTGTCTATTAACAGATTGAAATTCCAATCTGGTGTAAGCCCAGTTTCAATTCTGTACCAAGTTATGACTTGGACTGCATTAATAAAATCTGATCTTACAAGAGCACACAGTGTGATGCTAAGGGGCAGTGCAATAATAACCCAATCCCTACCGTTCCCGGTTAAATTTGAGTGAATGAAGTATAGCAGGTCGCTTCTGGCGCAAGTTCCACAGGTGTAAAGTGTCATCAGCCAAGGCACTCACAAGAGCTCCCTATGGGAAAGAAAACCTTTTAGTCACCTTGTTTTCATAACCCTAGGAAGAGTGTATCATCACAGTGGAAATACATTACATATTTATTACCAGGATGAAAAAAATGCGTAAGCATGTGCATTAACACCATGGCACAGATAAGTGCTAGGTAGTAGGAATGAGACAACTGCTGTGGTCACATGCTGTTCAGCTCACTCATATTGGGTTCAGTGCTATACTGAGAGGTGGTGGGGAAAGAGCTTTTTCCAGTGTGTGCTCATCAGTTTCCTCATGCCCATCTCTGTAGAAAATCAAGCAATGAACTCAACTGCTAATATCTCTGTGCTGAGAAAGCTAGTGAGATTAAAAACCTGTCCCTAGCTAGCTCAAGAACAGCCCTGCTGTCAGATTTCAGCTGCTACATCCCTAGAAACACACATCTGAAACTGAGGCAACATTATTCAGTTCATGTCTAAGACAGTAATGCTATCAAAATAAAATTAACTACCGAATGAAAGTGGTAGTACTATTGGATAGGTACTTCACCACTTCCAGAGATAACGTGCAGCGTTCAAGGACACAAAAAGATATTCCTAGCTCCTGCTTATAGCAAAAGAGTATTCTAGAGATAAAGATATTTTCAGCAATTAGTCAAGCATTTTCCAAAACTAAAAAAGTTAATTTATTTATAATTTTTATTATTGTTTGCTATTCATGCTACATCACTTATATTAGCTAATTTTAATGCTTGCCTAATGAAAAATTAAAGAAAATATGTTCCACATCTTCTCCAAATTACACATAAATCATTTTACTAACCTCATTAATCAGGAACTGAAGTTGGATTACTGCAGCTCCACTGTCATGTTGACAGTAACATTCAACTCCTGGCCGACCAAAGCTGGAATTGATACTGTTAAGGAATAATTGTTGCATGTAACAAACAAAACACACAGCATAACCAACATTTTCACTTTCACTAATACCATTCTGCTAACATTCTGCTACTAGCTGGTGCACTCAACATATCTAACCACACACAGCTGAGTGCTTACCAAAACAGTAATTTATAAATGCCATGAAGTAACGCAAAAATTAAAAAGACCTACTGTGAAATATAAAAATTGTGTATAACTGTTTAACTTACAGTGATTTAAAGGATTCTTCATTACGGAGAACTTGAAGAAGGTTGATGCAGTTATTTCAACAATGTTAAATATAAGAACTAGATTAAAAGGAAGTTAATCTAAATAAGCATCATAAACAAATTATTACATTTTTCAAATGCCAAAGGATCTTTCTCGCCATTTAAACATTACTTAAGGTAAAAAGAGCTGAATAATGCAAGGCACGTTAAAAAAAAATCTGCTACAACAGAGATGAGAAGATCAGTAGTCAAAATACGAAGGAGTCAATGGGAAATTATGTATAATTTCCAGGTTCTCTGTGTGAAGATTTCCTGGATTCACACCAGCTATGAGATAGCAAAAGCTTGCTCATTTTCACTCTCACACATAAATCAGTTCTATCCTTCCACAATGAATATTGATAGAAGCAGCAGCAAAACAGATTCTTTTAGTTCTCCATACTTAACTCATTTATTAGTTGCAAACATTCTGTATTTTAAATGACGTTATACACCTGCTTCTGATACAAAATTAAGTTCTACAATGTCTAGGAGAATGAGCAGAAATAACAAAAGAATTAAGCAAACTGGTCTGTATTTTATCATCATACAACCCAGGATTTCTGGACCATAATTTGTCAGGGCTGAACACTTCTTGTTTTAGGGGAGCACCTTAGCTTTTGGAAGAAAGGAAATCATTTCAAAGCTGTATGCAAAACAGGGAATATATGTACAATTTTTTCTCTCAGTATATGCTAAAAATTAATAAAACTGTATAATTCCCACCCATTCTCTAAGCTTTCCATTTACTGAGAAATTGCTGAAAAAAACCAAAGTAATTTATGCATTCTTAAAAAAAATGTGCACTCATGCTACAGGCAGTTGAAAGGCTGAAAAGACTATTAGGCTGCACGCAAATCAAAACTCAGACACATCTCCTGCTCAGCCTCTAAGCTGGTGAAATAAAATGTAAGTAGAACAAGAGCAGGGAGAAGTCTGCTTCAACACACTGCAGTATTTTAACTTTTAAACTTGAATCACATTCTTCTAGACTAATGAATCTGCATAACATCCAGCTAAGTGGTGAGATATACACTAAACAGATGTTGAATAATCCCCCAAACTTAATACCAGCTTTTTCACCAAACAGAATTAGTAATTTAATTTTGTTCTGCTATGGAAGGACTTAAAAGAGTCAGCAAGCCTCACCTGTTTTTTTTTGCTTTTATTTTACATTCTTATCAATACGGTTTTTTACAAAGAACTCATCTGTATTCCAGTCACAGTTTATAGCTAAAAAAAAAAAAAGAGCAGAGGAGGTGTTGTCCCCATAAACGATATCCTCCTACACGAACTCAGAATACTTTAATGTAAAATCATTGCTTTTACATTAACTATGGATTGACTACACAAATTGCCAGATTGAAAAAACCCACATGGAATAATGTAAGTTTCAGAGCTGATTGCCTTCAGCCTTGCTCATGCATCTGCATTCATTGGAATTAATAATTATTTGCAGAAGAAGACAAAAACAATTTCCAAATGATAAATTCAGATGCTTACAGTACTTGAATTTTAAAAATTGTTTATCTGCACTGACACAGGTAGTTTTCTAATAAAAGATTTTCCAAACCCCTCCCCTGAACATCATTTTCAAACATAATTAAATGCAAACCTTGTTCATAAACACAAGAATTTATCTGGAATTTGAGACTCTGCAGCTACCTTGCCTCAAAATAAGAGGAATATGACCCAGAAAAACAGAAGTCAATAGACTGCTCAAGTTACTTCTTCCTTCAAATTTTATTCCTCAGATGCTTTCTGCAAGCACTTCTGATGCTAATATTTCTGAAAGCACTGTTATAACTAGTCACTAAAAATTTCATTACTAAGAGTATTTCAATGTTTCCTTAAACAAAAAATTCTTCCACATTTTCCAGGACAGCTGAACCATTTTTCAATTAATCAGTAAATAAGCAGCACTAGGAGTAAGATTACACAAGTTTTAATTATTCAAAGAAAATCTCTCTTTGACGAATTAATGGAAACCTCACATGCAGATGTGTAAATAGTTTGGCCTCTTCTACAGTGCTTGTTGTCATTAAAAAAATAAAAAATAGTCCTTGGAGCTAGTCTTACTTAGTTCCTTTACTCAAGGATTATGTCATCTTCACTTTTTCACCTAGTAGCTAAAATAATTCTTCTCATCTCAAATTAATATCATCCTCCTAACCAGCATTAATCTTCTTTTCTAAAGCAATGCAAAGCCTCCCAGTTTTGCGGGGTATGCTGAATTGAAAAAGCACATCACAAAGACTGACTGTGGAAGGGTAATACAGGCCCCTCTCAGGACATGAGAAGCATTTCTCAACCACACAGAACAGGCAGCAGCTCAGGAAACGCAGTTTGCCCAAATCCGCTATACTTGTGTATGTGTGCTTTAGGCAAGAGAGCTCCCTGTACTAAGCAGTGATCATCTACTACATAGTTGTTCCCAAAACAGGCAAAAATTATAATGAATAATGACAGGATGAGCAAAGCATTTTAATTTTGTAGACAGGAAATCTCTCTGCCAAAGACCTAGGGTAGCTTTAGAGGAAATACTCTGCTCTGAGCAGTTTTCTAATCAAAGACCCATCCCTGCTCCTTTAATTCTGAGCAGTTCATTCTACTATTCCTGCTTCATTCCCTATTCCAAATATTAACAAATTGGATAAATTAGTAGCTTCTCAGCTGTACCTTTGAATATTGCGTCCATGCTCCCCACTGCCATTTGGAAATTAACCCTGGAAAACACTAGTATTTCATTGTCTTCACTGCATATTTTTTGAGAAAGCAACAGGCAACAGCTGTGCCTGAGAGAAAAAAGAGATAACATGCTCATGCCCTAATATCAGTGCTCATTTTTGTAACTGCTAGAAGTGCAGGCAATACACAAGAAAATCACAGTATGACCTTAATTTAGTATCATGTAACACATGATTTCATATCACATAACACTGATTTCACTTTAATTTATGAAAAAAGGCAATATTTCCAAAAGATATATTTTTAAACAAGCTCAGATCTAAGTTTACACTTTAAGCATTTCATTCAAAAACATGCAAGTTGTCCCCGCAAAATACACTTTTTAAAAGTTATTACTATTATTTATAGCTTAGCTACATAGGAACAACTCAGTTTGCATCTGCCCTTAGAAATCACATCTGAAAAATAAAAATTAATTGAAGAGTATTTATGAAAGTCAGAGAAGACCAGTCTTTTTTTTACTATTACTTTTATTCTTTAGTTACTCTAAGTAGACCTAGGGAGTACTGGGGCATTCTTCACCTTGACACCTCTGACATAGAAGACAGTTGCAAAACCTGTAGCTATCAATTCAACCCTCAGCATAAGGCAGTCATCCAAAATCACAGAATCATTTAGATTGAAAAAGACCCCTAAGTTCATCAAGTCCAACCTTTGACCAATCACCACCTTATCAGCTACCCTCCACCAAATCTACATTCCCATCCAACTTAGTGTCATCTTTGAACTTACTGAGGGTGCACTTGATCCCCTCATCCAGATGATAAGTAAAGATATTAAACAGAACTGGCTCCAACACGGAGCCCTGGGGACCATCACCTGTGACTGAACACCGACTGGATACGATGCCATTCACCACTACCCTCTGGTCTGGCCACCCACACAGTTTTTAACCCAGCAAAGAGAACACATGTCCAACGCATGAGCAGCCAGTTTCTCCAGAAGAATGCTGTGGCAAACAGAGTCAAAGGCTTTCCTAAAGTCCAGGTAGACAACATCCCCAGCCTTGCCCCTCGTGCATGAGGTAGGTCACCCGGTTTCCTAAATCCATGCTGGCTGGGCCTGACTCCTTGGCTCTCCTGTAAGTGCCATGTAATCACACTCAATACAACCTGTTCCATAACCTTCCTGGACACCAAGGTCAGGATGACAGGCCTGTAGTTCCCCAGATCCTTCTTCCGGCCCTTCTTGTGGATGGATGCCAGGTTGGCCAACCTCCAGTCGACCTCCTTGGGTAGCCAGGACTGATGATAAATTATAGAGAGCAGCTTTGTGAGCTCCTCTGCCAGCTCCCTCAGTACACTTGGATGAATCCCATCCTTATGAGCCTAAATGGCTCAGCAGGTCACTACTTCCTCCTGGATTACACAGGGTCTATTCTGCTTCCTGTCCCTGTCTTTCAGCTCGGGGCTGGTCACCCTGAGGTATTCTAAGACATTTATAATTTAAATTCTTTTCCAAACTATCACCACACAGTTATTGTCATCTTTTTTTATTACACTCTGATAAGAAATCTTGATAGTACAGCAAAGACAGACCAGGTATCAGATTTACCACCATTATAATAGCTCAAGAGTTTTAAGACAAATCTGAGACTGTAGTAGCTTTTAATATTCATTCCTAGAGATTTCTCAAAACTGTAGCCATAACACCTAACAGTACTTAAACATTTGACAATTTTGACCAAAAAAAGATTATTGGCTCGAGAAAGATATTTTAATGATTTTAATTGCATACAAAACACTAAAACTAGTTGATTACTCAATGTATGCTTATGTATACCAGTCCATAGCATACAGCTCTCCAGGACTGCATAATATACCTGCATTTTTACTACAGTCATGTATGTGTAGCAGTTTTCCACTTAATCAGACCACGAATCATTAAAAAAAAATATGCACCATCTCATCAAATCTACTGAGTACTATTACTTTCACATACATAATCTACAGCAATCATCTCAAAGAACAATCTGTCAAGACACAACTATTTAGCAAGAGAGAGTTAATCAAAAAGTCAGAAAGAATTACAGTCAAACACTGTCTAGAAAATGCACTTTGACCTTTCACATCCACGTACTACGAAGCAAGAGAAAATATAATTTGTCCTTTTAGTGGCAGGGGGAGGGTAAGGAGAGAGGGCAATAACAGGCAAAACATTTAAAAAAGTAATTTTATATCCTATTACAAATATCACAGCAGTTCAACAGGGTATAGCAAGCTACTACTGCTGTTTGCTATTGTAGCTTTACAACTTTCAGTGAAGTGGTGACTAAACAACTGGCTGGAAGTTGAATTTCTCAGCTTCCAAATCAGCTACCAATAATGTTCATTCCTACATAAGTGCAGATCAGCTTCTCTAAGTATTCACTTTGTTTTCAGAATGATGCTCAGCTCCTTTAAACACCAGAAGCCAAATGATTTACTGTAAAGTTGCAAAAAAATAATCTCAGACCGACAGTAAAAAGGAGCTCTGTTTTGAAAAATACAAATGTCTATAGATCTCAGAGTTTGTTAAATGTTTTTTGTATAGAGGTAGTTGTAGCAATTTTAAAGCACAAACACACCTTTTTTTAACTCAATTTGCATGAGTTTTATATTTTAAAATTAAACAATGCCTGAACTAGATTGCATGTAAACTGATAGGGCACACGTAGGGAGCAGTAATTTAAATACAATCCATCTTCTAATGACAACAGATAGCGGTCAAAGCACTTCTTAAACTTCAAATTTCTTACATAAATCTGCACAAATACAGCATTTCTCAAATAGCTAGGGAAAGTGCCAGCAAATCTTCTGTAAAGGCTATATTTGGTAGAATTTTCTCAGAGCTGCCAGTGAGAGGCAATCGTTCATTGGAACGAGATGTAATTGAGCAGTACAAATGCAAACAGGATAAAAAACCCCGCATGATTTAAAATTAAACAAGAAGCAAAACTGGTTTTAATGATAAGTTTCTATATGCCCAATTCACAAATGGCAAAGCATGCTGTTAAATGAAGAGGTAAAAACATCAATTTAAACCAAACGAGAATAAAAAGGCTACAGGCTTTCCTTGATTTTACTCACTTTGTTTTCTGATACAGGTTTTACTCCTTCAGTCTAAGATCTGTATTTCAGCACTAACAATGCAAAGAAGGTGATTAATCCCATACTTTTTCACAATGCAAAGAAGGTGATTAATCCCATACTTTTTCTGGGTAGGATGGAAGAGAAGGAGAACAGTACAACACAAGGGTAGGAAACTCTTACAAATACTGGTTCCTATGACTACACAAGATGCAGTGAAACGGGTGGTAACTGTTAATTCAGTAAAGTTTTTCCAAAGATTGTACACACAAGAGTAAATCTAGGAAATAATTACATATTTTTGAAGAACTTCATCAAAATTCAGAGGTAAAACCTTAGTATTCTGTTGCATGCTTCCAAATCCTGCTCACCTGTTACCCATTTAATCCAGTTTAGTCTCCAAGTCAAATTTCAACATGTTATTACATACATTAATATTAAAATATTAATAATTAACCAGGCTTTTCCTCTTTACATGTATAGCTTCTTGGTCAAGAATAAAGGCCGGGGCATTCTATGCTCCTAGAACTGAATTACACTTGAAATAAGAATGATGTCTCTTCCCAGAGTCCAGGCATTTTGTACAGACATTGACAAGAGCAGCATTAACAAGTGTAATGTTCTAGAACTAGAGCTAAGTGAATTTATATACTTATTTAATTTAGCTTATGAAAGCATGAATAAACATGGATATTATCTAATAAATGGACAATTTAATACTTTCCAAGAACATAGCCAATTCTTGCCCAATCAATTACTGTCTGTCAACACCTATTTCTGACTCCAAAGAGTTTTGTTAGGTCCAGAAATCTCTCTTCATTCACAGCATGATCTAAAATACTTCCCTTAACTCTTGTCTGACAAGCAAATTTTCTTCAGTTATTTCCAAGTCACCAACCACTGGACAGAAGTGACAGAAGACTAACTGTAATCACCAGCCATTCCATCTCAACTTTGTCCACACACAAGCCTATTCTCCAATCCCCTCCTCACAAACTTCATAGCAGTGAGCGTAGTCTCCTGAGCCAATTTTACTTGTACCTCATAGCCCTTTACACCCTTATGGGGTTATACACAATAAGCCCACAGGTACTGTTATAACTTATATAAGCTACATTTTCTTGTATGTCCCCCTTCTGTTATCACTCAGCAGAAATTTATGGTCATTGTCACAACTTTCCTTTTGGCATCAATGGCTGATTTCTCAAATTAATTATAAATCCCATTTAAATTTTCTACTACCTCAAGCCAGGTTTTGCCCCATCCTTTGCTATTCAACTTACCAATCTTCATACAGCCACTTTTACTCACTTGCTTTGACAAAGGCAGCAGAAAAAACAAGTGACTTAGGCATAGGAAGAGGTCTTAAAGAAGACCTCAAATTAAAATAAAAGTTGGTCATGTGTATGAATTTCTCCCCTAGAGTTTGCTGCAGCTTCTCTCTCAGTATTGATATCAGCTCCTTCCTTTGGACACAGTCCTCTAACATGCGACTTGCTGATGAGGCTTAAATCTACACTACTGCTTCCCACGCCATTTTGCATCGTACTAATGATGGAAATAACTTCTTCCAAACATCCTTCTGAAGAAAGTTTAATCACTGGAAGTTTTATCAATACAGTGATGCAGATATACCATGTTTCTGCTTACACAGCTTTTTGAAGCAATTATCTGCAAAGTCACTTGTTGAAGTGCTAAGCAGGTCATGGATTGGAAGTAGCAAAACTTCCATGGTTTTAGGTAAGAAGGAGAAACTTAGATCCCAAATCCAGGTGGGAGGTACAAATTTATCTCTTCTGTCTATGCCAACTTGATACAACAATCTGTCCCCAGACTCATAGCAGTTACAAGCTGAAAGATCTTCTAAGCACCCCACAAACACAGCATCACTAAAAGCTGCTACTGCTTTTGAAGTATTTCAGCTAGCGGTGTCTAAACCCTAGTAATTCAAACATAACAGAATAAATGGGTCTTGAGAAAAAGTTTCCCTTGCCTGCTCAAAGCAGAAGTAGAGACTTCTTAAATATTCATACTTAAAATGACACTAAAAAATTGTTTAAATTAGCCTCAAGTGTGAGCAATCAACAGCTACATTTAATTGCTACTTTAAGTATTTTATAACACTAAGTGTTTTTCATTTCAACTTAAGCTTCCTCAGTGTTCTGCTACAGCATAATTTTTAGTTTTACCTAACACCAAAGGACTGAGAAACTTATTATTTCACTACTATCAAAATAATAGTGACCATTTTATAGGTTTGCTCAAAATTACCACCACAAACAAAAAACCAAGGTACAATTCCAACGATTCAGCAGATGGCACTATTCCACAAAGATCAAGAGAGGAAACCATGTCCTCACATAAACAAGGGGTACCACAGAACTAGAACTCTCATTTTAAATATGCAAAACCAATGCCTACTCATTAGAGTGCATTGCATTTTTTTGTGCTTCTCACAGAACACAGAAAAATACATGGCAAAACATTAAAAGAAATTACTGTTTAGTGGAAATGCCTGTAATTTTACTTAGCTATTTTGTCCAGGCATTTCTGCTATTACATAGAGCTCCACTACACACCACAAAAACGGCTGCATCCCAGTGTGGCATAAAGTAGTATTTTTATGGTTTGTGTTCACGTGAAATTCAACTTGACACATACTATTAAAAGGTTTATACTGTCCCTAGAAGTTGCTTATGCAACCTTAATTCACATCTCCTCAAATGCATGATGGTAATTTATTTGTAAAAGTTAATGCACTAGCTCAACATAAATTGTAAATGTTTTGCATAATTCAGCTTAATTTTTTCAAGTGTCAAAAAGGTAAGTGGTTACTAACAAAAACTGAATTGCCAGATTTTAAAAATTCGCATTAAAACATGCATCTTCAATACTATTAAGTTGTAAAGCATAGCCTTAAAAATAACACTACCCACTTCATCTTAAGTCTTTCAAAATTTGTTGCAGGTGTCACAAGAGATCCTGTAGTTTGCTATCTTTCTCAGTGTACTTGAGGACTTCAGATGGGTTCTTTCCTTAGCCCCAAGAAATGCACCACTGGACAGTGCTGAAGTGTTCCCATAGGAGCATAAATACAGAGCTACAGTTTCATACAAGCTGACGGTGTCAGAAACCCAAGGGTTTTTCTTAACATAGGGAAGGGAATAATTCAAACAGTGTCTTGAGATTTTCAAGTACTCACAGCTCAGTTTAAGACTACAACAAGATGCAAAATATCATCAACAGAAAAAGGACAGTCCAATGTACTTCTCCTATACACCTTTCCCGCAATTTCTCCTAGTAGGTACTTTAACTATAAGATGGAGAGAAGGTATTACCTTGTTACTGTAGCCTCAGTGATTTTTTTTTTCTAACACTTTAGAGCATCTCCCCATCTCTTACTCTCTTTACTTCCAGCACCTGTCAGATTCCAAGTCAGTGCTCATCTGCCCTGCTATTATGAGAATGTTTGGTTTACTAGCAGAACAAACAAAATCTGAGTCTGAAGAGCTATTTTAATCAATTTTGACTGAAAGGAAGAAGTCTTCAGGTAATACTTTGCCAGAAATTTTATGAAAATATGAAGCTGAAAAGAGGGGAGAAAGGAAGCTGGAAGGAGGGGGAAAAAACCAGACTAGGCCCATATCCCATCCAAAGCATTACCTCAACATCCTAAAATACAGGCTCTGTTTAGTCACAGGAAGCATTTCGAGAGTTACAACACATGTAATAGTGCTACAAGATTGAGTCATACAGTAGCAAGTTTCACACTGAAAACATCTGCCTTTCCTCCAGATAATAGTATCCAAAATAATAGATACCCATGTATTACAACTCATTTCACATAACAGAAACTGCTCCAGGTCCAAGGGAACATGAAGAAGTGCCATAAACAGCAAACTGTTGTTTCAAGGCCCCCAAAGACAGGCTCTTTATGTTGCTCAGAACTCCCAAGTTTCTTCCACAATCCTGTACCTTAACAGAAATAGCTACCAATATTTCTGCACGAATAAGATGGTCTTAAGAAAAATACAAGCACTGAAAGTTAATAGTTAGATCTCTGATTTATTATGAGGAAGGAAAGGTTCAGGGGGGTTGGGTTTGTAAAGAAACTTGAGCATTTACGTACATTTCCTGCATAATAAAGGAAAAGCTGCAGAAACAGTAGAGGTTTTCCTTTCCACATAGCACTTCCATCTGCTTCACCACCACCCTGCTCCCCAAATGCCAAGAGAACACATTCACATTTCCACTGCTCCTCTCACTTTTTTTACCACGGTAAAGAGAAGGCAATGTAATGAGCAAGTCTGCACAAAAATATGCTTGAAGAAAAATACAGCTAGATTCCCCAAAATTATTACCTTCAAAGTGCCTTTTGTTAAAGTTTTCCAAAACTAAGGAAGTTTGAACTCTTTTTTTAAGTGGTTCGGTTCTCACTGGAATCTTTAGCAACTTATTTATACGAGAATCACTTAGAAGAAAGTGAAATGGCCGCTGTTTAGTTAAAAGATAAAACCTAGAAATTATGTATATTCCGAAAAAGTAAACTTGATCATCACCACAAGTCACAGTACTACCCCAAAAATAAAATTTAAAGAGAAAAAAGAAGAAAAAAAAGAAAAAAAAAATCTCTTGCTGTTTGAGGCACACTATCACCACAGTCCAAAGCTTTACTGAGGTTTTAATGTTAAAGCCTGAAGGTACAGATGTCAAATAGACAGGGTTTCCTACCTTTCTACAGAAGTTTCCAGCTGTGAAAAGGGGCACTTCAGAAATGCCATAACATGAAAATATCCAAGGGCTCAGACAAAAGAAAAGAATTGTCTGGAATAGTATTCCTCATTCAATCTCAAGACAGTTTCTAAGCACCAAATCCAGACCATTAAAATGAATGTGGCATTGTAGCCCCATCAATTCAGACCTGCATTGAGTCAGAACCTGCATTTATGCAGTGTAATTCAATGTTTAATGTTTTTTTATTAAATATTTGGTTTAATGTTTTGAGTGTCAGATAGCTTTTTCTACTCAGCAACAGAGAAAATGGAATTAATTAGTTTTGGAAGTCCACTTCTGTAACATCCTTCATCAAAAATCCAAGAGGAAAACAGATGTAATTGTCAGTCAGCTATGACAACTCACTAGAAGCTGTAACCTGCGGAATTTTTATGTATGTTCTGCATGGTGAGGAATAAAAACCACGTAAGGTTTAAATATAAGCTGGAATAGTAAACATCTGAGTTGATATGTGTCAGACAAATCACCTGTGGTTCTCCTCAAGCATTTACTGGGGAAAAAAAAAACATGGGGGAAAACTATTTTTTCCAAGATTTCACTAGAAAAGTTTGAAGAGAATAAATATCACCTTTACAAGGTACTGCTCAAAATTTATTTATTCTTTCAAATGTTAGCATAGCAGAATGGCACTGAAACAGGAACAAATAATCTGATTGTATATTTACAGTGGCCAATAGCTCTGTGTGAATTTAAAAAAAAAAAAAAAAATCAGCAAAAGCATTAGACTTCTTAGGTCTAGAATTAGGTAAAGAATTCCACCAGAAAAAAATTCACATATGTATTAAGAGAAAAAGCTAAGGAACCTTTTCTGGCTAACTGCATGGAGATTCACTCTAGTTCTTCAAAGCATTACAAATCTGGAAGTGTTTTGCCTGCAAAGCATCTCCACTTGTTTTGCACCAAAGGACTATAAAAGTTCCCAATCAATACATTAAGCACTGCAACCTGAAGTCTAATTACTACTCATTTTTCCCTCACACACCCAGTCTGCTCAACTCTCTAAACTTGGTGAGTCTGCAGAGAACTGGTAGTCTTCAAATGCACTGTCAGGTAACAAGACCTCAGAGTCAGGACAAAAACATTTCAACAGAATCAAGCCTTACCCCTCCTCACAAACCACATTCAGGCATAAACTTGATCCTCTTGAAGCAGAGAAGAAAGAGGAAAGTGTTAAATCGTTCATCCCAGACCATCAGAGACCTAGGATAGTTACATTCCTGGAAATATTAAGGGACAAGGGCTACAATTAACTCTACTAGAAAAAGCACTACACTACAAAGCACACCTGAAAAACTGAAATAGTATTTTTTACAAATTATTTTCTGAGAAAAAGAAACCAGTTACATACACATGCTGAAAAATTTAAAGATGAGATTTCAAAAGAAAAGTAGAAATTATTTATATTACCCAACAATTCCTAAAAAGACAAAACAGCAACTATAAAAGAAACAATTGCTTTATATAATCTCCTCAAATAAAACTGAAAAAAGGAACATTAATTAGTGGCCTGTTGCAAAAATGCAGGATGAAGCCTATTTTACTAAAAACCACCATGACAGACTGGTACATGTATTCCAGTCAAATATCAAGAAAATTAGTATATTGAATGGCATTTATTAGTAGTCATTTAAAAAAAAAAAAAAAAAGATAACCAGAGATATAATATACCAAATAATAGCTGTGAGCAGCACTGAGCTACTAAGATACTTTAGACTACAAAATATGTTTAAAAGTTCTTGTTAGGAGATGAAAATTATGTATTTATAGCAGTTCAGTATCACTTCTACAGAATGCACTTACACTGATCATCTTTACAGATTTTCCATTAAAACACTAGCACTACACTAACAACAAGCATTCACAACTGAGTTTAATTTCATCAGAGGTGAAATTCCCCCAAATGAACTACAGTTGTATCATTTACAGGCATTGTCTGTACTATAGCAAATAAAGATAGGTAGAGAATTGTCTGTATTCTGAAACTTTAAGGTTGGTATTTCTGTAGAATGAACTATGTGGATAAAGCTTTCAAACTATGCTTTTAAATATTTTACCTGTATTGTAATCAAAGTCTGCTTAATTCAAGTTTGACAATAAATATCATTTCAGAAGTATTTTGCAAGGATAGTCTCTTTGTATGAGCTTTTCTACAGCAAGTGAGATTATACTCCTAGAAATGCCAGTCTGTTGCTCTGTAGATTAAAACAGCAAGCCTTAGTAGTATCTTCTTTGTTGAAGAGGTTACAATTGCTCTGGTAGCACACTGTGATCACTGAAGTAGCACAGAGTAGCATTTCTCCTTTAAAACTTACTCAAGGGCATTGTTTTCTGAGCTCACCCAGCACGCTGTTCACTTTGCAACAGTAACTTCCGCTGCAGCCAAAAAAGTGAAGGCAGAGAAGTTATCAGATGGCAGCGCGACCATCGCACTCCGGTCCGCACAACAGCTTCCTTGAGAAACTCACCCCTACGCCACTTCGGCAGCCTTGGCGTTTTACTTTCTACCATATCATAAATACATTTTCATCAATTACTCAGTCATCTCAATTTTTGCTTTAGTAACAAAGATATTTCCCTGCTAACAAACCAGAAAAGCTAAGAAAATTATAAATTGTGTCCATAAAAATGATAACAATACGAAGTACTGAGCTGAAATGAAGGAGTGCTTCTGGTTATATGCTATAAAACTGCAGTTTTTAAATACTTTGAAACCAAGCATCACTGTTAGCATTATCTGATGTGCTCCTTCTCTCACTGGGAATTGCCAGCAGAAAGAACATATTAAAGTCAATAAAGTTAATTCAGAAAATACCACTTCCTCCCTATATATATATATTTTTTTTTTTTAATAACCTGAACAGCATTTATTTGATCTGGAAATTATTGGCAGAGTATTCATACGGGGAAAAAAATTCTTTTAAACTTCCAGACTTCAAAAGTAGTTTTTGTCCTTTGCTACTCAGGTAAGAAAAGAAACAGTATTAAAAAAGTTAACTGCTGCTGCCTCTCCTCTAAAATATGTGCTTTTAAGATGTAGGCTACCTGACATCTCTCTTTCTAGGTTAGTAACTCACCAGGATTTCTTTCTAAAATGTTATATTTCCCATCTTATTATTTTAAAAAATGAGGGAGATATTCACCATGCCAGCTATTTTTCTTTTTGTGAGTTTCCTTTTTATCTGACATTTAGGGGTAGCTGTGAAGGTAATCCAACTACATCAGCTTACTATATGGGTTTGGAACACATATAAAAGGGAATGGCAGGCAAGTTATTGTTTTGCAGCCCATTCTCCATATTAATAAGCATCACTAAAGCTTAGTAACTGTACCTCTAACATCAACATCAGGAAGTCCAGTCAAGAATGTTTTTCAACTGTGAAGATGAACATCTGCTCTGCTTAACAAGGTACTATGACTGGATAGTGCATATGCTAAAAAACTAAGGCATGCTAATGCTATCAATTGAACATTAAGTGATCACGAAAAAATTAGTATTCTATCTTTTTCCCTAATGAGCAAGTTGGAAAATGCAAATAGGTTTTGCCCATCTGCTGCTACTGACTACAAGTCATTGTTACTAGTTGAGAACGAGGGAGGGCCTATAGTAGAAACTGTTATCAAAAACATTGGACACCAGCTGGATTACCTCTTTCGTTGGCTACTCTTGAAATGTTAAATTTATCAGCATAATGTGAACCAAAAATCTAATAATGTTAATTGTACATATACTGAGTACAAGCCGGGCACCAGCTTCAAGAGGCTACACAATACAAACCCCTGCTTGAAATAATATGAATCACACAAAATAAAATAACAGCTCACTAAGCAGAAGTACAAAGGTCTTGCTTCCTTTGCATCTGCATCCTTTTCTAGCTCCTTGGCTTATGAAGTCCCAAAGTTAAACTCCTGTGGAGTTTATGCAGGAATATAGGAGTAGCAAATGACAATTAATTCTTGGAGAATCCGTGAGAGATACCTCATAAAAGGTTGAGTTTGATCTATAGCCTTCTTGGTGGAGAACCTAAGCTCTTCTCTCCACCAGCACTGCTTGTAAGAGCATTGCGTAGTTTGGGTGGGATGGGCTAAGATTTACTGTGAACATGGAAGCAGTGGCCACTGCTATTATATTATGTCAATCCTAGAAGAAAATTAAGCTTCAGGTTTCCCAATTATAAATCAGGTTTTGTTACTACTTTTTAAGGTGTTTATGAGACAAAATCCCAGACATTTAGCAAAATGGGCAAATAAAGTAGCCTTGAATTATTTCTATCAAGCTATAAACTTCTCTCTGTACAACAGCAATCAAGTAATTGATTTGGCAAGGTGCAACACTTCAGACTGCCCTTTTTCAAGTATTACGAGATCCTCATCATTTTTTTTACAAAAACCTTCTGGTTTTATGTTTCAACAAAGCCATCTGGACACAATCCTGAGCCATGTGCTCTAGCAGGGCCTGTTTGAGCATGGGGGGTGCACTAGATGACCTCCAGTGGTCATATCCAACTTTACCCATCCTCTGATTCTGTGAACCTAGCATTCCTTAAATGCACTTTGTTTTCTATACTAGCAGACACACATTTCAAGTTTCACCTACATTTGCTGTTCTTGACAGTCAGAATTCAAAGCAAAGAAAAATCTCTAAGTAATTGAAAGCAAATAAAAATCTCAAATCTCTCAAGTAAAAATCTATGAGATTAGAACTACTGTGGACAGAAGACTATGCAGAACCCACTCCTGATAGTCAATAAAAAAATTTTACTAATACAGTATTAAAATCAATCATAATTCAGCAATTGATACAGTTGCCTCAATACAAGCACTATCAATAACTAGATTTTTTTTTTGTTTAAGCAAAGCTTAGGGATTCAAAACACACTCAATCATTGCACAAAGTGATTAAGTTAAAACAAGTAATACACAGACCAAGGACATCATCAAGTTGTGCAGATCTCGACACAAAAGACAGTTTTAGAATTTCTTAAAAGGACAGATTTTTAAGTGGAAGACAAAATGGTTCTCTTTTGTGTCAGTCTTAAACTGAATATCAATGTGCCAGAACTAAACAACAGCCACAGAAAACATAATTTCATAAATGCATTACAAAAATCACAAGGAATCAGGATTCAGTATGAGTCCCCAGAGGCTGACAGAACTGCTACGTGTTTTAGAAATTTACTAAATAAGGCATTATACCACTCTACCAGTCCTCTCTTCTGAAATATTTCTGTTTCAGCTGTTTCCAAGACCTTCATTATTTTAATGTGTCTAAACCCAGTGACACAAATATCACTGACAGAGATTTAAGTTCTGTCATTAGACTTTCACTTGTATTTGCGCTGAAAGTCAACAGTGGTAGTGACTTAGTGCTTCCTTTGATAAACATGTAAGCTGTACAATGATCAAGTGCCTATGATGGAAGTGTTGACATGAATAGGGTCACTAAGTTATCATGAATACTACGAAGCTACACTTGACTGGCATTCAAGTACCAATTACAATGTCACAATTGAAACTCGTGGGTCAGCAAAAAAAAGGTAACTCCAAAAGCTGCTGGCAGACAGCACACTGGCAGTGGGTAAGCAATGCGGTTTTGCCTCAAAAGTAACACAAACTTACTCCCCAGGCTGGTAAACAAATAAATCACTACAGGTCAAAGAATTAGATCTCTGGGAAAGCAGTCTCGTCTACTTAATGAGATGTACTTTGCAGGATTAAGAATCCGCATTTTTCAGAAAAACTATTATCAGTTTGATGGTACGTTTCAAAATAGGCACACTGAGAGCAGCAAGAGGAAAAGGGAAGGCCCAACAGATTAAACACCTACTGCAGTATTAATTCTCTCAAAACTATTAAGAATGCCAATATTTTTCAAAATTTAAACCATTACCAGATATAGCTAAGAGCAAGGACAAGTGAACTGTTCCCAAAATCCATCTCCTGCAGTTGTGTTTATCTTCATATTGAATGTAATAATTTGCAAGTTTTATTCTGTTTTTCAGTGAGGTTCTACATAGATAAGCCAACTTCTAGTGACCTTAAAGTTATTGCGTAAGAACACTTACCTTTGTCTTTTGAAACCTTTGTACAACAAAGGGACCCAGACACTTAGAAGTCTAATGCAGTTACAAAAATTTCTGTCAAACAAAGTTTTGTTCGGAAGGGTTTGCAACCTTGATTTGTGATAAAGAAAGCTTGAAGGCCCATCTCCAATCTTAAGTTGCTTCTACTTTTCCACACGTGACTTTACTAAAACTGCTCATGTCACCTCCTGCAGCAATAATGCTACTTCAGTTCTAAAAGCCCTTCCACAGCCATCAAGAAAGAACAAATCTAGTAAAATGCCAAATTAAGGTCCTAGTGAATTGAGGAGTGTACCACAAGTCTGAAAGCCTAAGCTGGGCCCCAGCCATCCAATTTCCTGCTACAGTTTAGCCTAACCTCATCAGATCACACAATCCACATACCACCTCAGTGTTTTACAAACAACAAAGTGGTACACGGAAACAAACTATGCTAGTGCTACAGTAACCTGCAGCCTTACAAACTTTGCATGCTTTCCTCACCATGACCCAACAAGTTTGAAGTTGCAAGATATATCCTATATCCTTTAAGTTTCTGCTCTGTCAGTAAAATACCTAGAGAGAAGTTTTCATTGTAAAGCCCATTTTTATAAATTACAGTACGAGTTTCAATATAGCTATACTTCAGGTATTTCTGAACAAAACCAGCTACTACTAAAAGCTGCATTAGTAGAATTAAAGTATATGCAGGAATATAAAGTATATGCCTCCAATGATAGACCTGCCGTTTGCCCACAGTCACAACTGCTGTAGCATGGCCTTATCCAGAGCCTCTTCAGAAATAAACCTGCTCTAACATGGCTTTACCCATGGCTGCAGTCCTTCCAGGGGAATACCTGCTCTATTGTGGGATTATCCATGGCCACACACTTTCAGGTGCTCCAGCATGGATTTATCCACAGCCACTGATGCTTCAATATCAACCTGCTGCTACACAGACTTATCCCAGGCCCTCATTCCCTTCAGAGGCATTCCTGCTGCTGCACTGACGTAACCACAGCCGCTTCGAGATCTGCCTGCTCCCACGTGGACTCACCCACAGGTCAGCTCCCTCTGACTGAAGTTCACAGCGGAGTCCCAGCCGGCCCAGGCCAGCAGCACAGACACACAGCGAGTCCCTGGCCACCTGCCAGCCCCGGCACATCGCCACCGCTGTTATCACAATGTTCCCAGGCAGAGCACAGTGAGCTGATAAAGCAGCACAGCAGCAGCGAGAGCAAAAACCAGCCACTAATGAGCACTAGACTCTAATGTACAGTCAGGCAAGCAAGGCTCCTGACAAGCACCTGCCAATTAATAGCTAATCAGCAATTACAGCTATAAATTCAATCTAGCACATTCCAGTCAAACCAGTCATTATCTCAAATCCTTTGAGCTGCATACTGGGTGTCATAAAGGATTGTTGCAGTTTAACCCCATCTAGCAACTAGGCTCCACACAGACACTTGCTCGCTCCCTCTTATGAGACAGGGGAGAAAAACTGGAAAAGAGAGAAAAGTCATGGTTTTAGATAAAGAATGTTTAATGGATAAAGCAAAAGCCACCATGCACACAAGCAAGGCAAAACAAAGAATTCATTCAGTGTTTCTTGTGGGTGGGCAGGAACCACCTCCAGGAAAGCAGGGCTCCATCACATGTAACAGTAACTTGGAAAGACTAACACCACCACTTCAAACACTCTGCCTTTCCTCCTTTTTCTTCCAGCCTTATAACCTGAGCATGACACCACATGGTATAGAATATCCCTTGGATCAGCTGTCTTGGGCTGTGTCCCCTCCCAGCTCCTTATGCACACCCAGCCTGCTCATTGGTGGGGTGGGGCAAGAAGCAGAAAAGGCCTTGGCTCTGTATAAATCCTGCTCAGCAATAAGGAAAACATCCCTGTTGTTATCAAGATTGTTTCCAGCACAAATCCAAAACACAGTCTCATACCAGCTACTGTGAAGAAAACTAACTTTACTGCAGCCAAAACTAGCATACTAAGTTTCTCAATAAGTAAAACCACAGATTTAAAAAGAAAACCATCCTATTTATTATGAAGAATTCAGTGGAAGCTTTCTCTGTGTAGGACTCAGTTGTTTTAATTTCATGCACTTTTAAGAGCTGCATGCCTCACCATGCCATTTTGGCCCCATTTCATTACCCAAATGAATATCCAAAAGTAGCTGCTTTTCTTCATTTAGAGGATGGGAATTTTTCACTGAGATAACAATAGCCACGTGAACAAAGTGCTGGACGATATGACAAGAAATGCAGTAGTGTTAAAAGAAACGGAAATGTGACAAGATTAACATAAGCCTTAAGCAAAGAAGTTTTCTTGTTTAAACTACTCTGTGTGAATTGGGTGGTAAGGTAGACAATAAACATTTTATTATTAATAAATCATCAGTGTCTCTCTGATGTGACACTACTGCAATATTTTAATAGCCTTACCAAAGTACTCTTACCAAAACAGACATATTTGTTCCAAGACCAGAACACTACAGACAAAAGCTGAGACCATTTTCTTCAGTGTACAAATGCCAAAAGACCCTGACCATCCACAAAAGAATAGTTCAGTTCAAATTTGGTGTATTCAGAGAATCAACAGAATTACAGAGTAATTTAGGTTAGAAAAGATCACCCAAGTTCATCTGGTCCAGCATCCCACTTGAAGATGTGCCAACTTCAGCTGGATGCTCTGTTTGAAAAACAGAAATCTTTGCATACTATAAACAACTCCAGCCACTGTCCTACTGCCAGCAGAGCTACTATAGAGAAAAAAGAGCACGTATAGAACCACCTCAATAAAAAAAATACCCCCAAAGCAAAAACCCAAGACACAAATACCTCAAGCTCATATTTCCATAAGGAAAAAAATCACTCAGACTGCCTTGCAAAGGCTGAATGACCCAAACAACAAGTAATTTTAATGGATATAATCACATCACAACTTGGAAATGGTATTTTGTTAGAGCTCCAGAGAATTCACCAAATTGCCTGAATTTTGCAGTATACATCTACAGCAAAGCTATCCAGATGCTGCAACAAGCACTTCATCAGAAACTGACAGCATGGAACCACACACCCAGGCTTTTGAGCTATTCTGATTTTTAAAAAAGTAAGTTCTCAAAAAGGCTGGAGAATGGAAATCACAGAAAACAAGCATTATACAGCCCAAACACATAAGAACTTCAGCCATTTGCTTGCATAAGTCATCTTTTAGCGTTGAAAAGACTGTGGGGAAATTAACAGACACTGACATTCAGAATTATTGGAATCTTCATATTTTTAATGATGGAATGATGAAGAACCTAATTTTTCTTTCAATTTTCCACTTGCAAACCATGAACCATAAAGAGTCAGAGGCACAATTTAGTCTGTATGGAAGGTACAACACTTAATCTTCAGGTATTTCTTTTATTCTCAAGAACTTCTAGTGAAAATGGTCTTCCTTTATAGAACTCCCTCTATCAAGAGAGAGGCTGAACTTCATGCTGCAAATGTGTATTTTTAAGGCATGAAGCACCAGTAGATGCTGTATTCATGTTGGGAGACAATCACAAAACTTCTAATTTGATATACTGTCCTAGTTCTGCTATAGAGAAATTAAAGTGCAGAAAAATGAAGAAACGTGTTTAAGATGGAGCAGTTAAACAGCAGGGAGCAGGAGAATTCCTTCAATATTTCTGCTTTAGCTTCAAAGATTATTCTACCTTAAAAAAGCAAACAAAAAAGCTCAGCTGACTATTATTATTAATTGTACAGGGCTCTGGACTTAAAACTTCTGAGGAAACACCATCCTAAAAGTAAAAAAAAAGTCCATTTCATCTTTCTCTAGCCTCTTCAGAGTTTGCACACCACTCTGCTCAGATCACATTAGGCTTCCAGAGGGACTTCTAAGCAGAAGAGCAAAAGCAGTGAAGAGCACAGAAGCAGGGCTATGACACTGAGCACTGTCAGGATGTCATGGGGTAAAGTCTGACCGATTATACTGAGTTAAACCTTGAGCAGACAAACTAAGCTCTCACTAGAAGGTTTTGATATCTGCTGGGAAAACAAAGCACAGTCAATTATGCACAAAACTTCCTAAAGACCAAGGACTACATGTCCTACTGTAATGGTTCAGGCATGCACAGAAAAGAAGCAAATTACAGATGAATTTTTAACTACTTGGTATCTCACACGTTGTGACAGCAGATCAAGAGGTGAAAGCCACCCTGGTTAAGAGCAGCTAAATCACTTCAGTATGGAGAAAACCAAAGATACTGACCTGCAGTGACAAATGAGGCCACCAGCAGCTGACACTGGCCATAGCAGTTCGAAATCAATAGTGAGCACAATTGCTCCCTGGGGGGGATCACATCCACAAAAATCCAGCACAGAGGAGGAGGAGCCTGAGGCAGAACTGGCACACAAGAGGCAGGCCAGCAGCCAAGACTCACACACCTCAAACAGCTGGAACAATTATCCTCCAATCAGAACCACAAACTCAGAGGAACAACTGGACCAGCATCTCCAGGTGAGTGCCACTACTTGTGAGAAACCATCTGAGATTTTATGTCACTCAGCACAGTGCTTCTGCCCTTGCATCTACCTCATCCCTCAATTTCCCTTGCAACAGAGAAAACAGAATCCAACAGCTTAACTATTTTCAACAGATCCTAGTGTCAGGAGGAAAGACAAATCAGCAGGCTGCTCAAGGTTTCTATCTACTAAGCTACTCACTTTGTTACTTTTCCTCATACAACGTATGTAACCAAGCTGTTGTTCATAGCTGAGAACAGAAAAAAGCTTTTGTTATCAATTGCTAAAAATGTTCCTTTCTGGAAGGGGGTAGGGGGAATACTTCTCTAATTAAGGATCTGTCTGCCTCAAAAGTGTTTGGTTTTGAATCTTCCAGATAAGAGTTATAAATGTTTCTTAGTGACTAATCAAGCTTTTATAAATGAATACAAGGGATATACTGCTCAAGTTAAGCCAGTGAATAATCCCAAACTAACTTTCATGACTCATAAGGTTCGAATTTTACACTAAAAGCAGTCTCTTCCTAGTATTTTTATGGACTTCTCTCCCTCTTAAAACTGCAGGATCTAGAACTAACTGCTGCTTATGGGCGTAAAATGGTGAAGTTGCCCCTCTAGCACACTATGTTACCAACTATACCCATCAAGCCTAGAGGTAAGAATTATTAACAGAGTAGCAATTCTACTTCCAATTCAATCAGTGCAACATGGCACTTATAATTTAGGTACTTCCATTTTTAAAACTACTTTGTGGATTTAGGGAATTCAATACAGTGTTGATATTTAGCATATTTATCTATTAGAGACAAAGAAAGAAAAGTGAACTGGCAGTTTATTTGTATCCACAGATTTTGGTTCTTCAGAAAAAGCTTTAGTTCTATTTTTACACATTACTTTAACAGTACTACAAACATTTACTACTTGTGTATAAGAACTCTCTCTGTTCTTCCAGTAGTAGTTAGAGTCCTCATAAAGAAGAATGAGGTAAGAGTGTGATTTAGAAAGCTCCTGCTCACATTAACCTGTTCTGATCAGTACTGGTTCTGAATTTAAAATACCCAATTTGAAGACTGACCAAATACAGAGAACCTCTGTAAAGAGGTTAGCTGATAAATAGCCCAAAGCCAAATCAGGACCGTAACACTATTTTCCTCACATATTAATGAAATCTTGAACAGGTTCTCAACTCCTTGATTTAAGAATACTTTATCTTTAATACCCTTTCAAAAAAAACCCCAAACTTGTTTCCAAGTTCCTCAGATTCCTTACTTGCAATAGAAAGCTTAAAAGGATGTACCTGTACTCGAAGACACAAGGAAAACATGAATACCCAGCTCCCATTTGCTGGTAGGCAATGAAAGAAACATTATTATTCCTTTACTTCTATACTCTCACTTATACATAAGATATATACACATACTTCTATACCCACATATATATACATAGACTTCCATACTCTCATATATATACAACATGAACACAGCAGAAAACAAGGATTGACTTCTATCGCACTTTTACAATTTCTCAATGAGTAACACTTTACTGACACTCAGTCTTTCTAGTACATACCTCATTTCAATTAAAAAAACTTTTGCAGCCTTAAAGAGTACATGGCTCCCACTTTAATGAATCCTTGCACGTAATTTATTGCTCATGAAAACCTTAGCAGGCAAAGAAAGCATCCTGAGGGTTGGCTCTGTCTTCGAGCAATAGAATGAAATTCAGTTCACTTCTTGCAAGCTCCACTCTTACCCAATGAGTGCTTTCCAAACCAGCAGAAAGCAAGAGGCTGCTTTTACACGGGGAATACGTCCGAGTCTATTCCTTCTGCCTGCATTCCTCCATCACAGAGGAGGTAATCACAGGAGATGCAAATTCTGCACTGTTGTCTGCTTACAGAGCTACCCTATCAGCTGAGGCTGAGGGCTTTTAACCAGTTCTTCCAATGATCAAGAGCAGTATCAAAGTACTAAGAAGCATATTCATCTTCATCAGGTTAGAGGAGCACCAACATTTCAGCCCCTACATGAAACCCTTCCTTTAGAAAACACATTTTCTGTCATTTTCTCAAAGAAACACTTTCTTCCCAAACAATCTTACAATATTCCTCTCAATTATTTAGAGAGTAATTCACACTCCAAGAATTCACAGGTGTGTGTGTAGCCATGGATGAGTGCCCACAAACAGGTTTTGTTGAGTCATCATTATCCAAACTGCAACATCATGTTGCCCAAAATTAGAGGTGAGTAAGCTCTAAACAGGTACATTTTGGTCCTTCCTTTTCCTCCAAACCAAGTTCTTACTTCTGTGTCTCTTTTTCTCATCTATTCCACCAATACGAAAGTAATTAACACCACCCACACACAGTTCACTCTTCATTTAAGTCAACTCTATGACCTCTTCAAAAATAAAATTAATGAAATAAAAGTGTAGTTTCAAATATGGCATTAAGAACATTGCATTATCACCCCTATTCCTCATGCTCTAAGAGATCTTGAGAGTTCATAATAGAAATCTAGTTTTTCAGTTCTAGTTTTTTAACTTTTAAAAGTCAACCCTCTTATGGCAATTAACCTTATAGACAGGTAGTGACATACCAGAAAGAAACAGAAAAGGTCTATTTGGAGACTAATATAAATACTAAAGGAAACTATTAGATTTGCCTACAGTTTAAAGAGGATTAAGTCAATATTCCTAGCAAGATGGCCTAAGCCTTCCCCATATTGTTTAGAATTCAGTCCATTTCAGGACAACAAAGAATTTGGTTCCTTCTCTTAAGATGACAAATAAAGGTTCAGGCAACAGCAGTGTGGATTAAAGAATCTACAGGACATCTTTTAAAAATAAAAGTTTAAATACATATGTTGTTATATGGCTTGGATAGTACCATATGGCTGTGGTACCATATGGCTATAAGCATATGGGTAGTTCACTTTTTAGTGAACAAAAAGAAGTAGGGTTACAAGTGCTTTACTTCACAAATTCATTCTGCATATCTCAGTCACTTGGAAGCTTTTAGCAAGATACAATCCCTGTACCTTTTACTGTCCTCACCTGAAACCATCATTTTACAACACAGAATTAGCAGCAGGTCACCAGAGCATTACAAAGTTTTATCTTAAGAATAAGCCCAACAAAAATAAGCTCACCACCTCAAAAAAACCCAACCAAAAACCCCACCAAAACAAAAAAACCCCACCTCATCAAGCAGCACAGAATGTTTCAATCCCAGAGGATAGAGCAGAACAACAAAACAGAGCTCAGCCCACGTCTCTCTTTAGATTTGCAGTCAGCTGCTGTAAATTATCAGCACACTAGTAACCCTCTAAACTTGAGATAACAGGGACTCAGCAGCCATGCCTCACATCATTAACACAACTTGAACTGACACAAAGAACAACCAGAACAGCAAAGCCACCACCAACAGCAAAGAGAGCTTGCTTTTTTTCTCCCCTCCTGCATACCTGGTTCCCACCAAGACTTCTCAATGGTTCCAGCAGCTGAATCAAGATAACACTTGTGTGAGGTGCACTAAATCCACTTCAGAACGCAAAAGGATACAGCCTGAGTGCTCCAGTCTGAGTCCCAATGGCCAGTATTTTCTGAACCGGATCAAATGCCAAGGCTGAAGGCTGATAGGGGAAACCATGGCGGACAGTCTAACCAGTCAGAGCAGCGCAGTAACAGTGGGTCAAGCAGGATACCAAAAATAAACAGAATCAAGACTGTATGTTAGAGAACAGGATTCAATGTTAATCACAATTTTAAAAAGAACTACAAAGCAATTTAATCACAGACTGAGAAAACTACCTGCCTTACACAAACCAATTACAAAAGATTTTTTTAGTCATAATTACTCATTCATCTTCAAGCATCAAGTGACAGTCAGACTTACTGAAACTTAATTTGAATCTTACATTTCTTCTGTATAAAGACTGTATCAACTCAGCGTTTCATTTCTTCATCTACCTCATTCCCTGAGTAATCATATTTTCAGCTCTAACAAAGACACTAAACTATTAAAATCTGAGATGTTCCTAGCAAGTTTAGCAACAAAGCCAGACTTGTCATCAGAACTATTACAAACTACTAGACTTGCTTTTGTGAGAATCACTTCAATTTGAATCCAACAGACCCAACATGACAGTGCAACCTCTCTCAGCTCAGGAAAGGAAAAAATAAGAGCAACTTAAGCTTGACAGAACCAATCTCTCATCCTCTACTTCCGTCAGAGAGAATAGGCAGCCCCAGAACTGACAAAACCAAAAAATACCCCATTGAACAAAAACAAAATCCCTCAATTGTGGGATTCTTTCTTAATATGGAGCTATTGGCACATTTAGCTTTTTTGGTTAGCCAAGACTAATTTGGTAATTGACCAAGCAATGACTTCATTAAACTTCTGGGCTGCAATTAATCAGAACTGAGAACATAATACAAGTGTCACTTACTCTCACTTCCCCTTTAAATGAACACATCATAAGCCATAAAAATGCCAGCTTTTCTATTTCTAAGCCTTTAGTTCAAGGCAGAGGTATTTCAGAACCTCATAAACACACAGCAAACTTCTGATATACTCCTTGTACTTCACTGAAGTTGCAGGCATACCCCACAACTCTTTGTATTTCACAAGTAAATAAAGTCTAACTGGCAACTACTCTGCTCTTCTCCACATCCTTCGTGACCAGCTCATGAAAGCAGCAGGAATGCCTGCAATACCAGAAAAAAAACCGAGGAGAAACCACAAACAAGCTCATCCATGTCAAGCTAGGCCATGGGTACACTGCAAAGAAAAAAATTGATATTCCAACCAGTTTTTATTCCTCCTGATACAGCTGGTGGTTAATTCGCTGCATCATTTTCTGAAGTGTCCAGACACAAACTGCAGCTATCGTATCACATACAAGCAAATAAATAAACGGGAACTTTGTCTCTAGATAGGATTTGCAATAGCAGCATCAGCAACTTGGCAACACACTGCAGTGAAACCAACACAAACATCGACAGCCTTTTTCAGGCGTAAAGGAACAGGATAAATGATTTCCAAATAATACAGACGGACAGATTCCCTGCCCTTCGGGCCCATTAGCAGAGGCTTCTACTCAAACGCCACGATAATCAGATCCGCACTACAGCTAAGTACCACTCCTTCTCCCATCCAACCAACTCTTTCTACGAAGCCTTCGTGAACACTGTCAGTATTACTCGCACGAAAGAGCCTAGAAAAAGACAAACCCTGAAAGTCTCCACGAAAGATGGCTAGAGAAATCCAGCAAGACCTGCACAGCTACCCCCAGGTCTTTCTTCCCGTCTTCGCCCCCCGAAATATCAATCCAAACAAGTAAACAGGAGCGGCGGGCAGGCTCGGCGAGGTCGGTACGGAGGAGCAAAGCCCGCAGCGCCCATCGCGGCGGCGCGCCCCCTTCCCCGGCCGCCCGCCGGCTCGGGGCTGCAGCATTCATTCACCTTGCAGAGCTGGAAGTGCTCGGACTGGAGTGTCTCCTGGATTTCGGTCTCCCGGTTCCCCGCCTGCTGCTGCTGCGCGGCGGACGACGCCGAGGCGACGGCAGAGACCGCCGTCAGGCCGTCCAGCACCTTTCTGATGTTAAATTTCCTCATGGTCCTCGGCGGCGGCGCTCCCGCTCCCCCGGCCTCGCCGCCGCCGCGCTGTCACGGCCGCGCCGCCCGCCCCGCAGGCGGCAGACGAGCCCCCGCCGAGGAGGGCGGTGCAGGGGCGGTCGGGGGCGCCGCG